>LPNX010515177.1:37990-107835 GCA_001517045.1 Pseudotsuga menziesii
ATTTAAGAAACCTAGGTATGCGTTTCATGCGTAGGTCTCAGTCATGGGCACATCAAATCATAAGTCATGCTATGCCTGCCTACCATATTATAAGTCATGCTAGGGCATATGTATCATCAATCAGCGGGCTGCTTCTTGGCCACGCCACTCTTTTACTTCCAATTTCCCATTTTCATTCTCTTTAATCTAGCTCTCTTTCACCTTCCCCCTCTTTTCTCTTATCTAGATGGTTCCACAACCTATCTGTTACAATTGTAAGTTCTTTGGCTGGAAAGCATCCTCGCTAGCTGGCTGCTGGGCCGGTGTATATTGCTTGAATCAATCATGTCTTCTTTAGCCTAATTATTTTGGGTAAGATATGCTTTATGTGAAAATATAGGGACCTGGAAAAGATTCTATATGAAGAATTAAGAAAAGTGATTGCCTCCCACTCATGATTATCTCAAGGTCACTTTCCTTGTGGATAAAATTTAGCAACTTACTAATTAATGACGAATTTTTTTCTTATTTTTTATTTGTATACATTCAACAAGTATGATCTGAAAAATTCCCATGAGGTCTGATAGAACTCATATGAAAATCTATCTAGTCCTACCACTTTGTCGTCATTCATATCATATACAGAAGCAATCAATTCATATAAATATATGGTAGGACCACATGCACACTTTTTCTCCTTTATGACCTTGTTAGGGACCGCATCAAGAAAACATTGCATGACCTCCTTTTTCTCAATAATAAGACCTTGAGACTAAAAATCCATATTGTAATGATTAATGAACTCATGCTTGTTTAGTATCTTGTTTAGTTTCTCTCCCATTATCTATCTTTGGAGAAAACATATTCTCTTGTGTTTCTTTGATTTCCAAGCCTTTGGTAACCCTATATTGTATGTTGAGTCATTGTAGTCAAGCATGATGTTCGACACCCATAGGATGACAAACTTCATCAACCCTCCTAAGGTGGTGGACATTGGAAACCTGCACCTCATTTTCTTCATCAAAAGAATTGAGCCGAGGGGATTAAGACATATTTTAATATTATTCTTGATATATTTAGGTTGCACATTACTATAATAATGTGGAAACCATATACACAAAGGAAGGTTATAATTCTAGTTTCAGAACTCCCCCTCGCCGCATAATCCACCCATTTTTGCCTCCAGGTTTGTGAACAAGTTCTAAATGGTTTTTATACATCTAATGCATCTTGAGATTTGCATGTGAGATGTTAAAATGCAAGTTATGCATGCACATATTTTCACATCCATGTGAAACAACAAACCAAAGCGATTGGTGGTTAGGTGGACTAAATGTGTTATCCACGTGTAGTGGATTTCCACTAGAAAAAATAAATTAAATTATTTTGCACTAAGACCATAGCTCTGTATGATATTTTAAGTTCCTTCTTGGCCTTCGCAAAAAATATTCTACTTAAACCACAACTCTACAAAATCATGAAAATGAAATCTATTAGCTGCATAAATCCTTAATTAGGCTTATAGGACTATCATATCCTATTTTTCTACAAGAAGAAACTTGGTCGCCGATGCTTTTTCTTTGTATAGTGCAACATCCATCCACTACCATAAGTATACTCTCTTTATAACATCAATAGAAGAACAAATGTTGGAAAAGTATGTAAAAGTTGGTCATTAATTAAGATTTAAAAGCATTCATACCAACCTTTGAATCAGGAAAACACCTCATCCAATAATAGCAAAAGCAAGTAGGAGAGAATGAGGATTGTGACACCACCTTTACCATTAAGTGGACCATAATAAAAACACTAGTAACGCAACCAAATATTAGGTAAAGTTGTACTTAAAAAGAATCTAGCGATTTTGATTTTTTTCAAACACATAATATCCACCCCACTAATCAGAGTTGTGATCTTATGGATTGTATATTTGTTATTAGGTTCATACAAATCCTAGAAATTTCACCTGACCAACTCTCATCGAGAATGCTCCATGTCATGCACCCCCTTCTCATTCTCCTTGAGGCCATTGTGAGCATTGTAAGACAAAACTTTAATTAGTTTACACAATAATAACAAGTTATCCAAAGTGATAGACCATGTTCATTTGAATTAGCCATTGATTGAATCCTCTACTTGAGAATTTCCTAATAGGGGAGGAAAACAATCCCACAATTTCTCTCTCAATATTGAGTAGGTCTTGATATATATAGAAGCATCAACATGTTAATTGAAATACTTTAAGGCCTAATAGGGTTTATTGCCACTGAGGTTTTTATGGTTGAAGACTTTTGTGGTCCATTACTCTTATTTTGGTACACAAGTTGGATCAAACCTCCCTTAATGTTTGTAAGTTTTAAATTTATGAAGTGAAATAATGCATATATATTATGAAGAAAAATAGAAATTAAATAATGGCACACATCCACTACATAGAGTTTATTTACCATGGAAGCCCTTAATTAGTAAAACCAAAAAAATTAGAGTCGCACCTCTCTCTTTCTCATTGTATTTATTTCAACATTTGGAATAAAATATTTAGGTATTTTGCAAGATCTAAAACCCTAATTCGTGAACCTAGATTATATAACAACCCCAATCCCTTATCTCAGATTAAATTACACATCGAAAAAACCCACATGCAAAGAATATAACACATACCCAACATTCTCCAACTTGTTTTCTTTAAAAAACAATGGGCCATGTATTGATAAGGTCACAAGTTCAGGGAAGTAATGCCCATATTATTATATTAAGGATTTCATCCAAATGGCTGGGGTAATCACCAACATGTTGGCTTTAACTCAGATTGACACCCTAAGGTTGGAATAGAAGCAAAGCATTCTCCTTAAGATCAATTGCAAACAAAACTAATCTAAGAGATAATAGGGAAGAATCTAGTGTACCTTGTTTATGATTCCTAGTCCTAGATTTATTTGATCCAACCAGACTTTATCCTGATATTTGACCTACAAAACAACCATATATTGAAATTCAACTTCAACATATTATCAAACTAATTAATGAAATGAACTTCAAATTGCAAGCCAAATACAAATAACAGTCAACATTGAATTTGGGAAGGGAAAGATGTCCAATATATATTCATGTAGTAGAAAATTACAATATTACCTTAATATGCCATGCCCTTTCCAAAACTAGACTCCAAGTCTCTTGCTTCTCTCCTCCAATAATCACAACAAACCTCCCAAATGTATAAAGGGATGAAAATATATGAGGGAAATAGTTTCAAAACATAGGGGATGGATATCAAAGCATAGGGATTTTGATCAAAAGGGATGTATATGAGGTAATCCTTCCATCATAACTTTACTTAGGAAAACTTCCCCTCTCATGGCCTATATCTCTTGTTTTTAAATGAAATGGAGACATAAATACAATTGGGTAGGAGAAGGTTGTAAATGGGTAGGTGGTTGTCAAAACCACCCTATCTTCCTCAAATTTAGAATTTTATTTATTTTTTCATATTTTTTTGGAGGAAATATCCCTTAAAGAAAGAGTAGGAAATTAAATTGTAGTCAAGGATTTTGGAGAGTGCAATTACAACTTTTTATTGAAATCGCTTGTTGACCAAAGGTTAGAGGAAAATAAACCACCGTTTATAGGACCTTTGGGAATGATTATGATATATTAAAGGAATTTACAACTTTCAAGGAAAATGTGAGATGACTAAGCAACGGGTCAAATGATCAAGGCCATAGAAATTGAAGTGAAATCAAGGCTCTTCAATCCATAATTGTCCTTTTGTTTGAACAAACAATTGACATTTTGAAGTGTAGTCTTTGAACTATCATCATGTACGAAGAAGTGTCGATTTGGGCTATAATACATATATTCTCTACACCAAGAGAAATTCTCAGTACTAACATACTTCATCAATGAGTCCGCAACATTTTCAAGGTCTCAATATTCTCCAACAACACTTGTTTTTCTGCAACAATATCTCTCATAAAGTGGTACTGCACATCAATAATCTTCATTTTAGAATGACAAGTACAATTATTTGCCAGAATATTTCAATATGATTGTCACAATATAACCTTACATATTTCTCCACAAACCCAATACCTAAACACAATCTCTAAAGCCATATAAATTATTTACTTGCATGGGTGGATACCATGAATTCATCTTTTATAGTTGAGAGTGAAACTATAGCATTCCTTTTGCACCAAGGATAATTTTATGAACACCCTCAAAATTTATATGTATAATAAATGGGAGAATCTCCCAAATATATAGGAAAAAATGAAGGCTATTTTATCAATGATATAATATGTATATATAATTTTTTGGCTAATCTTTCATTCTATTATACAATCTTATAAAATCTTGGTGAATATTTCACTAAACTATAATATATTGTAAAATCTAGGTGAATATTTCACTGAATGATAAAATATTGTAAAAATTGGAGAATCTCTCATTAAATTATAAAATCTTGTAATGTCTTGGTGAATATTTTGTTAGGAAGAATCAAGTTTTGATTTTGTAGATTACTAAGGTAGTGCAATAGAAGAGCATATACTAGAGCTCGAATATCTCAACTCCTAGACCCTCAAATGAAAAAATGCATGAATGAGGAGAGGATGGATTTATTTATACATTTCACAAATAGTATTGGGTCACTTACAACTATAGGTGTTGGTGAAACACACTTACACTAACTAGATTCAGGGAAAGTGGAGACTCCAATTTTTATCTCGTCACTACATGTCCAACGGACATGTAGGGACCCAAATCTTAACAATATGACAAACTAATAGAATTGAACACTTCACACTGTTGAGTGATTATGGAACCCACAAACCATTATTACAGCATGGAGTATTATCGAGACCCACAACCTTAATATAGTGTGTGAATTCCTAAATAGCTTATTTTCCAAATCTCTCTTTTTTCAGCTACGCTTTAAGAAAAAAATAACTTTCTTATTTGTTTATAGATACAAATGCCGATTTTTCCTTTCTTTTGTTGACAATCAAAATGAGAATTATGTCATTTGATTTGGAATTTTTAGAGTTAGTTAGAAACTTGTAATGGTTATTAGAAATAAGAACATACACTAACAAGAATAGAAAGCACATTAATGCATCATCACACATATCATTAGAACTACTCTATTAAAGACTACTTTTTATCAAATAAACTAAAGAGGTGTTTGTATCCATGTCCTTGAAATTTTTGAAAGCATGCAAAATGTGGTAAAATTATTTTATCACCCTCATTGAATGCAAAAGACTAGATATAAAATAGCATAATGTCTACATCTCAGCTCAAACACATGCACTATACATATTATATACAATCATGATGGAAATGAAGTATCGTGTTTTAGCTAAACCATATATTTATCATAAATAAATAGATCCATTTCTAATAGCAATTACACATCAAAACAAATCACCAATTTTTTTTTTACTTTTGAATGATCCTTACAAAAAACAAAATATCGTAAAACAAGTATTGAACCCAACAAATTTAGGTCACAAATAAAATTGAAGAACTTTGCAATACGAATAAAAAAATATTCCAGTCACAAACTTCTCAATACAAATAAAAGAATCTACAAGTACGCTTTGGACAACTCGACAAGAAGATAGCCAAAATAATGACCATTCCACTCTATCGCCTCCATTATAATCAGTGTGCATTCATTTATATTACAAACATCCCAAACACCAATAATAACAAACATAAAATATGAACATATACTCTCACTAATGCCTTATATCCAGTAATAATTGTAGAGAAATATCCTAATAAAAGCACATTTTAAACAACTGGGTCATATTCAGTTTGAATATATAAAAACCATGTGGAGTCTCTCCATTAAGAGTAGCATCCACTAACAACATATAAATGTCATTCAATAGCTTAAACATGTCAGGGCATAAAATAAGTCATATATTTTGAGCTCTATAACACTTTCACATAACCAATACTCCTATGATAGAATAAAATCCTCATAACACTTAATGATCCCTAAGAATAAAGAGTGTCCTAGAATTCAACATGCCTAAAAAAGAATACATGATAAAAATCATGATAAAAGGTAACTTTACGATCTCATAATCTATTGTAACTGTGGATAAAAAGCATAAAATTTTGATAAAAAGCTTACCATTTCAATTATTGGATGAAAAGAATGATGTGAGTTTGTTTTCTCTGATAAATTACATGTGCATCTTGCCCTTTCAAGAATTGAACTTTCAACAATGGAGATGTTATGTGAAGATTAAAATGTCAAGACAACTAAGAATGAAAAGTGGAATCGCATCAACTCGAACCTTCACCCTACAAGCACAATCCAATGTGGGTGAACCGTGAATCATTGTAGCCTTTAAATAGAAAAAAATAGCCCATGATTTCCCTCCAATACTAGAAATCAAGGGATGAAATAAGGAATCACGTTAAATTGAATAAAACTACAGGAAAATGCAACCATATGCCTAAATTACAAGGAAAATGGAGGGTTGAATAACCCTTGGGAGCCTCCATTACTGAAAATTGGGGGCAAAAGAGTGATTTCACTATATTTTCTCTAGAAATTAGGGGCGAAAGATAGATTGGGAGGAGATTTTTCAAGGGCGAAAATAATATTTTTAATTTTCCTCATTAATATGTGGGAGGCTATTCATTTTGAATTTATTTTTTTCTAATAAATATTGGGAGAAATATTTTAGTTGGAAAAACCCTTTCCATATATGAAAATAACCCACTAAATTTTTGTATCCCCCTTAATATAGCCCATGGGCTATATATAACCCCTAAAATTATCCATGTTTTGCACATCCTATTAATAGCTCCTCCAAATAGGTTAAACACATAACCACTTGTAGATATTTTGCAATCAACATCTCCAACCTAGGCTACATAAAAAAATCCCACATCTCTCATTATGTCTAGTCTAGATCTTCCTTGATAGCAGATTACATAATCTATATTGCCACACAAATGCCTTAAGACCCTCTTTACAGTTGTCCAATGGTCCTTTCTTGGTTTGAGATATATCTACTCAAAATTCCCATTGCATGGGAGATGTTTGGTCTAGTACATACCATTTCATACATCAAGTTGACAACATCACTAGTATAGGGAACTTATGACATGTCTTCTTCTGTTCCTGCGTCTTGGGACACTAATTTCTAGCTAACTTTACACCTACATGATTATTGACCGTGACTAGTTTATATTACTCCATACTAAAACTTTGGAATATCATCTCAAAATATATTCTCTCATACAACTAGAGTTGTTTGTTAACACAATCTCTTTTAATTCCCATCCCAAATTTGACTTAGAGGCACCCATATCCTTCATGTCAAATTTGGAAGATAACTATGATCTCACTTCCTTGATTAATTTCATTGTGTTTCCAATAAAAAATATGCCATCAACGTACAAGACTATATTAATGAAGTTGTCACCAACCTGCTTGGAATATATATAGTGATCAACCTTTCAATCCAAGTATGTATGTGTTCAACTTTTGGTAGTACATCATAGGAGATTGATGTAGAACATAAAGGGAATTATTTAGCTTGCAGAACAAATTATTTCCTTCCCTTCACTATTACACCTTATGGTTGTATCAGATAGATTTATTATTTAAGATCCCCATGTGGGAATGGTGTCTTCACATCCATCTACTCTACTTCAAGATCAAAAGTAACAACTATAAACATAAAGAATCTAATAGAATTTAATTTAGCAATAGGCGAAAAAATTTCACCAAACTCAATTACCTATACCAAGGAATATCCCTTTTCTACTAAGTGGGATTTGTACTTCTCTACTTTACCTTCTCCATTCAATTTCTTCTCAAACAACCATTTACTACCAATGGGTTTTCTTCTAGTTGGAAATTTAACTAGATCCTATGCTTCATTTTTATCCAAGGAATCAATTTCTTCAACCATGAATTTGTTCCAAAGTTTACCATCCTTTGAATCCATTTCTTCCCTAAAAGTTCTAGGGTCATCATCAATAATAGCTAAAGGAAAACTAAAACGAAATTCAAGTAGGGAATACCTTTCCGGTTGCCTTATTTTTCGAGATAATATCCTAGAACATGGAGTATGAGGTTCTTATTCTTATAATTCATATTTTTATATTGAGTTAGATTATTCATCCTCCAACTAAAACTTTATTTTGTTTGGTTCATTTTCCATTGGTAGGACCTCATGTTTGGGAACATCTTTAACCTCTCTAAAAACAACATCCTGACTATAAACAATCTTCTTAGTTATTGGTTTCATATGTTTAAAAGCTTTCATGCTATCTATATAACCAATAAAGATACATTTTTCTTTTGTATTGTCTAGCTTTCTCCTTTTTTGTTTATAACATCTTAGTAATTGTTATAAATCAAATGGGCACTTCTCCATACATGATGATAGTTCAAAACATGACACTAAAAGCTTGATTGATCCCTCACAAAAAGGATACTTATGGATGGAAGATCCCATGATTTGATCCCCAATGATGGGCCTAAGCATTCAGGGTGACATCCCAACACCATTCCCTTCATACTAAGAATTTGCAACCAAAAAGAAAATAATATGCACCTTGCACACTAGAAAGGCACAAGTCATCTGCACATTTCCCTTGACCAAGGTGTGCATACCTCAAAATATTCCCATTTACAACTTGCACACCATCAAGGAAATAATCATTCTCAATTTTCCTTTGTTGAGGGCGCCAATTCCCCATAAATCCATTAAACAAATTAAAAAATTGAAAATAGGGAGTTAGGGGTTTTAAAACCAATTGCTCGGTTGCAACTCTCTAAACCACTTGGTAACCATTTCCAACTATTTCCTTCAAAAAAACATTATATTGGCCAAGATGGGACACCTAATATATGAAAGTAATGGTAGAGTAATCATTCACACACCCTTCATCCCTATCCATCAATAACCCTTGTTGTTGACCCTTATATCCCTAAATATTGAAGTTGTTTCCCTCAAATAAATTCATCCCTTGTATACATCCAATGGTGTTGGCACACAAGTTTTGATGAAAGGGGTCTAATTCCAAAGAGAACAATTGTCAACAAGGTGAACGCCAAGGAGACCAACACATGGGAATCTTGTGATAGGAATCAAGCATTTCCCACGTGTGGAATGTTTCATGCTACTAATCCCACACATGGACTAGCAGTTAGTGGGGGAACATGATCCTATTTCTAGGAATCTTTTGTAATGGGTTTGGTTCAGTTGATTATTGTTTAAATCTATGTTACTTTTATCGCGTTTTTGTTATATGTTTATGGGATCTTGATATATTGATGAGAAACTAGTAAGTTGTTGAGCTGATTATGAGGTTTTTTGTGATGTCTAGTTGAGGTTGTGGAATATACTGAGTTCTAATTAATGAGTGACAGAAGTCATCATTTCCTTCCATTCCGCACATTTTTTTATATGAGTTCGTTGTGATGAATGTTAGTTGTTTACTATTTGGAATGCGTGCATTAGTGTATTTATGATCCAATAAATGAAGAGTGGAACCCTATATTCCTATGCACACCCCTTGAGGGTCCTCATGATTCACCATAGAGCATTGAATATGTCGGCACCTGAAGGGTGTTTTTAGTGAAGCCACTCGAGCCTTGGATATGAATAACACCATCCAATAATTGGTTCCATTTTTGGGACATGCATTGGCATTGTATAGGAAAGATGAACATATGAGGTGGAAACACACAAAATCTTAGATCAAGGAATGGTTGGAGACCAAAGAGGACGATTTCATGTAGAAGGAGACTAGAGGCATGTTAATCAATATGACACCATGGAAAGAATGGTGTATTTACTCAGATATACATGAAAAAGAATTGTGAACTTCCTTGTTTATTGAATGAGTGGGTGAAACGATAGTTTAAGATCAATAATTCCCGAGGAAGGCCTGAACTAATAATTTGGACTTAGTAGAGGGTAGAAGAGTTGAAATATATAGGTACTAAATGGTCTAGGGTGGTGGATTTCTAGTTTTAGTGAGTGAAGGAAGGATACATTCTCAATTTTTCCATAAAGTGTAGAGAGTCCTACAATAGTGCAAAATCTAGGTTTGAAGAGAGTATCAAAAATAGGTTTCTAGCAAAAATACCCATGTGGATCAAGATGTTTTTTTATTGATAAAGGGTTGATGACCATGGAACCTTACACCATGGAAATGTAAACCCCGTTGTAAGGTATGAATAAGTGGGAGAGTAGGTAGCACATCGATGGATCCGGAAGAGTAGTGAATCCAAAGGGAGGAAATGTATGAGAGAAAATCTGAGATAAGGCAGTATGTTAAAAGAGAGAGAAGATAAAAAAGGAAAAGGGGAAGAATAATGTTTATCAAATAGGAGAGAAGAAAACCAAATTAAATTACCCCAAAGAGGCATGGGATAGAATACAACATAATTTTATAAGAGGAAAATGAGATCGATCCTCAGATACAGAGTAGAGCAAGGAACCTAGAGGATATGGAAGAAGAGGAAGTGCAACTAGAAGGAGGCACTCAATTGACTGCTATAGAGACTCCATAGATAGAACTACTATCTCTTGGATTCAATGTTGTGAGAATGAATGTTCTTAGAAGAAACCCACTCTTCATATCAACCCCCTTGTGCCCATTAGCTAATCAGGAAGACAATTTGTTACCTTAGCTTGAGTGGGAAGTAAGCCCCAGATCATATAGACAAGCAACCAGGATAATAGAATCCAGTTCTACCCTAGGAACTCATTCAAAGATGTGGGTTCCAGAAGAAAGTACTACAACACCTACCCTGCTAGTTCAAATGATAAGACCAAGTTCACTAGTACACAATAAAATGGTGACGAAATCATATTCCACCTTGAGATTTCTCCTTTTTAATATGAAAGGAAAGGCTGACATTGAGCAATCATTGGTTCAGTCAGTGAAGCAGATCACTAACTAGGCTACAAATGTTGCACAACTAGAACTACGTTCATAGACCAGGATCTAATGTGGTACATGAAATATAAAACAACTCTATCCCTAGGACAAATGAAAATGCTAACGATGATTAAGAAATATATTCTAAAGGATTTTTAAAAGCTGAAATTAGAATCTCAATGCATCATTAATATTAAATAAATCAAACAGAGAGTTGGTGAGACTGTCTGGGACTATGACCAACGATTGAAGATCCTATTGGATCGATTGAGATTTTGTATTCAAGATTCACAAAATCATGATTTGTTCATCGGTGTCATGTTGTCACACATAATATTCCCCCTCACTAAGGATTATTTTAAGTATCCATACTTATTTTAAAGTGTGTAAACCTTGGCGAGTCTTACCAATTATTAAAATGTCAACTATGAAATATTTGGATATATTTTTCTAAAAATATTTCAATTTATAAGGATTTTATATAGTTTATATAATAATTTGGCAGTTTTTAGAGTGAAAATATTTTACCCCATCAAAATTGTGCAAAACAGGGCTTCAAGAAATACAAATTGGTGAATCTTTTTAGGAAACAAAAACATGGAAGAATAGCCCATGGGTTAAATTTTGCCCCTAAAATTTTCCTTACCCCTCATGCAACAAAAGGTGGACACTCATTCAGAATCATTAGAGATCATAATGCACTTAGAATCTACTCCAAGAGGGGATTCATCAGTTGGTATGTCGTGTGTGTAGACACATCTTGTTGCACTAACTACACAACTACAACAGTTGTCTACGGGGAAGGAATTGAAAGAGAATGTGTGGTGTAGCTTATGCAAAACAAAATTCCTTCACAAGAATGAGTGCCTGACATTGAACAATTTCATGGATACCAATGCACATATCCCATTCCTAAAAGGCCCTAATCCAGAATGGTGTGAGATATATAGAGTATGGAGACATGCACCATCAAACTTCCCAACTCTTCAGAAGTATCATAGTTCTATGCATTCCTCATTCTATGAATTTTCTAAATTAGTTGGACAATATGTGAACAAATTTCATCCACTACAACTAATGAAGGAAAATACAGTGGTTGCATTCCAAGTCAAAGGCGCATAAGAAAATACGGGACCTTGTTAACGCTTAAATTTTGCATACATGCAACATTTTGCCTAACCTTGCATAAATATGTCATCAACATACATCATGTAGTCCATTGAAGACATATTCATCAAATCCAAAATAAAAATTGAGCCCTAAATTTCAAAGGAAATTGGTACGGGAAAAATGTGCGGATAAAAGCACTAGACACCTATGCTTATTAGCATGACCTTCATGTTTGGTTACATGCACGTACCTATGTGAAGTTTCTAAACCAATGCGACTGTCAAAATTACAGGACCACTTCAATACATGGCTCATTCAAAGCTCAAAAAATCTCTCTTGGATCCAAAATTCAAAGAAGGACTCTTCACATGCTTGGGAGCATTCAATAGCCCCCCTCATGTACTTCGAGAACCCGTTCAAAGGAAAGATTGTTCATATTTTTATCTAGATTTTTCTTGGCCTCCATTTGGCCTATAAAAGGCAGCCATGGGGATACATTCTATAGGATAGAATCATAGAAACGTTATGCTGTTGAAATTACATTGAAAGATCATATTTCAATCACTTTTCTCCCTCATATTGGCTTGCAAAATCTCCCTTTATTTCTTCCTCTAAGAAGCAAGTGTTTCTTCATTGTTCTATACTAGATATCGTGCAATTGTGTGTCAAAAAAGGACCCCCCTAACGGAAATTGTTGGCTTCCCTTGAATCTTGCAACTCCTAGGTGACACTATTATATTTAGATGGACCATTGGGTAGTAAAACATTTGGTTTGGAACACTCTTATTCAATTTTATTTTGTTTAGCACTTGTCCCATTTATTTGTTTTGTTTCTTGTTAGTTTTGTTTTATTTATTTATTATAGGTTTCTTACCATTTGGATTTTTGGATACTAATCTATTAACACAATACTGATTTTGTGTTGCAACCTCAAGGATTGTCTTTAAGCACTATGGGAGGAATACTCACCCTTGTGGTTGTTTTTCCCACAACACTATTGGATACTCGACTCTTTTTTTTGTTCATTGTATGTTAGATAGGTTTTATTTTGATAGATAACTTATTTTTTATGTTGCGCAGGTGTAGGATCTTATTGTCCATCCTATCAATAGACAAAAACCAAAATCCCTTTGCCAAGAGTTAATTTTTTATTAGTAGTGTGGTTCCTAGCATCTCAGATTCACAACATAGCGTGATTATCTCTTCAATAATCATGCTTATTTGTGTAGTTATTCTTCATTGTATAAGGGCGGTAAATTCACATGCATATTGTAATTCTATGCCCACAATATGTAACACATATGCGGGTCCAATACTTATGTGACCTATTCATTTTATTTGTTTTATACCTATTTTTTTACAATCATCTCCAATTCCAACGACTCCTTAATGAACAAAAAAAAACTCATATGTAGTTTAATTTTATTTTAGTAATTACATAACTTATCCCAAGATATGAAGTAAAGAAGTGCTTTCTTGAAATACTACTTAGGGTAAAAGACTTTGAGGCTTTAAATTTTCCTCTTAGTACTCACTAGTGACTGAATTATTATGCTTTCCATATCATTAGAATTGTTAATCTAGGCAATAGATTTGACTACCTATGGTTAGATATATTTTTCCTTCTTTCTTATTTCTTTGTTTTATTCGAGATAGTTTAGTTCATTTTTTCACTCAAGCAAAGGACCTAAAGAATCATTTACCCAAAGTACACTCTTTTCCTTGCACTCTTAGTTATATTGGCAATTCATAAAAGGGTGATAGGTTTGAAATATCTCCTTTACACACATTTATCTTGTTTTGAAGCAACTTGAGTAGTTTTTTTTTGCAAGTGAATGTTTATACTTAGAGTTGAATTAAAGTGGATTCCCATGTGTCTTTACTATATGCTATTTATCTAGTTGCAAATCTCAATTTTATTTTGTTTCAAAACATGTGTGTGGTTCCCACTTAAGCACACACCAAGATACCTAAAGGCTCAATGTTTCTCATCTTGTATTTTTTCCATCTTGCATTGTTAGTGATCTGGATGGATCGGAATGATTTGGAAATTTGAAATACCTCTCTTGCACACCTTAATCAAATTTGTACCATTTTAAAATCAACATTGCACTTTCAATCCTCAAACCAACTAAAATCCTCCACAAGAGGTCACAAAATAATATTTTAGTTAGTTTAGGATTTATTGGGATAGGCATCCAAATAATTCCCACCAATGTTCTACATTCTTGAACATAGTGGTTGTTGGATTTTAGGGTAATTTTAAATAATGAAATCAACAAGTGTCAAAATACAACTTGGATAAGAAGGCACGGTGCCCAAGGACATGAAAGTCAAGGTATGCTTGTATATGCTTGCCACAAAGTGTCACTTACCCTTTTGTGTATATGACACTTTACCACTCGAGGACGAACCACTTATCCATACTTGACGTAGGTATCTTAGTGGCCAAAGCCTAGAATATCACCAAGGAGCAATTGTGGGTGCAATTGACTCCATAGTTGAATCTTGTTAACTGCTGGAAATGTTTCCATCCCTTCATAAACATAGCCCCAACATCATTACATGATAATTGAATCTATCATACCTTCACAAGATAATGTCCAAGGATTTCATCACTATTGATGTGTGAGCTATTGGAAGGTGTGACTTTTGAGAGAAATGACACTACATCTTTAGGGAATTTACATTTATTTTCTTTTTATTTACAAGATAACCTAACTCACAATTAAAAAGAACCAACTTGTGCACTACTTGCACAAAGACTCAAGCACCTATCACTCATTTTGCACCATATTGCATGTGTTGTGTTTGGCATATTTTTTCATTTGTTCGTTTGAATTTATACCCCTTTATCATCACTCTCATTTTATCACATAGACCATCAATGGAGTAGAGCAAAAAATTGGTGCATTCTCTCAGACTGCAAGGAATTTCTCCTCTTGAGAGAGGTGTTTTCCCATTATCTCCACGTGGTAGGCATGGGAGATACTCTAGTAAGGGGAATTCGGTGGAAATGTTGTTAGGGTTTAATCAGCGAGGTCTTACCTTGCTTAACTCTCTCTTTTCTCCACTCAAAGATGATACAACTCCCTTTGCTTCACCATATAATGGGAGAGGAACTACATCGTCTCCAACTTATGGAGGGAATACCCCCCTCTTCATCTCCTACTTTGGGAAAAAGTACACCCCCATATTATCTTTATTTAGGAGAAATTTAATCGTCATTCATGTCATTCTCATATCCAAGAGGGGGAAACACACATAACACTATGGAAGGAACAACCCCTAACACAAACCTCCCTTTCATGGTGAGCCTAAATCTCCTTGAATTTGGGTAGCTTATTAATGAACCCATTTTTAATCATCCAACATGACTAGACATGCCCCCAAGCTTCCTTCAGATATCCCAAAATTTGAAGAGAAACAAGGTGTTATCAAAAATTCTCAAACAATGCAGACAAATATTGTTTCCCTAGTCAACATGGGGAAGATCTAGAACAAAATACTAACAACAATGCATCCTCTCCATCAATTGTCAAACTACTTGAATGTAAATCTTTCTTACCTCACATTGAAGGTTATCCTTGTCTTCTGAGTTATCTTACGATCAATTGTACCTACAAAAGAATGTAAAGAACAAGATACAAAAATGAAGCAACAAGATAATTCAATGGTCTATGCTAATGATCAACAAGAAACACAATGAATAACTCACATCAACACAAATTATTCATGGGAAAGGGGAAAATATTTGTATTAAAAAAAAAAAGAGAAGAAAACTACAACCAAAGCCTTGATGTTGAAGCCTTGTTCTCACAATGCCTTTTTGAATCACTTTCACACACTCCACAAACTCTACAAATCTCACTCGCAAGTCCATACTCTTTTCCTCTTATACCAGTAACGATTCTAGTAGCATAAAGGTGCTCTCTTGATCCTCCCCTGTAATGATCCATGAAGCTTGTATATATAGGCCAAAGAGGGGCCAAAGGAGTTGAGATTCTTTGGGAGGAAGGTGAGGGATCATCCCCAGAGGTTAGGGGTATGAATTCCACCTATTCCAGGTAGTTCGGATAAGCCTCCAAGAGGATTTTCATCTAGAAGGTTCTTGAAATCTCTTCTTTTTTCCATTTTAGCAGTGTTGATGCTCCATGCCCACTAGCATAAGGAATCAAAGAGGGACGACGCTCCTTGTCCATAGAAAACAAGTGTCACCGGTGCTTCTAGTCATTGGGAAAATGACGTTGAGGGTATGGATGATGCTCTATGTTAGAAGAGAGATTGTTTCATGCCTCCTAGAATTGAGCAAAATCCTCCTCCAAAAGATGCTTTGGCCAGGGAACTTCAAGGGATTGAGCATAGTGACAAATTTTGGGTGTAACAGAATGCCCCCCAAAGTATGAAGCTAGAGGGATGTAATAGGTGAAATACTTTGATAGATATGATATGGAATCAAAGGAAAAAAAGTGGTGAGTGAAGACTTGACATAGTACCAATTACAAACTATCTGACTCAAATCATGGTTGTTGACCAATATACTACAGATCCATGTATAATGACCAAGTCATGGATACCAATAATACACTGTAGATCCATGATCAATAAGACTCAAATCGGGACATAGCTACGGAATATAAACTATAGATCTATGTCATCCTACCTCAAACTTGAGCATAGCCACCAGACATACATTGTGGATCCATGTAATGACTCAAACATACTCCATCACAACCTGAGGATAAGCACATATTCAAGTGAATACCTAACCACCCAGGGTCTTCATTCCAATCCCAAATAGTACGATTCTATCCATGTGAATAGATGTCCTGATTTCGAACATGGTAGAAACCACTTGATTACTAGTCATTGATGTATATCATTAACAAGTGCGAGGGATATCACCATTAATTTCAATGATTCCCAAGGTACCCTATTAAATTCCTTTGAATGTGAATGAATGAGTTGAAGTCGAACAATCGACGAAATATTTCAATCAGAGTCCAATGATGAAAACCCACTGTTGAAAGTAAGGAAACCTATCATTAAGGCATGCAAGATTCAAGGTACTTGACTGGTTTTTAAGACTAGTTCCTGGATAATGTGTTGATGTCAAAATGAATAGAATTGTCAAAGGATGGCCATGATGTCCCCCCATCATCGACATGAAACTTGGAACAAAAGTGATTTTGAAGTGGTTCTGATAATGGAACAATCACGGTACTAAATCAGATATGACTTACTTGAAGGAAGGTAAGGTAACTACAGAGGTAAGTTGTGGTAAAGAATCCCCTTGAACATTGAATGACATCAGAAGTGAATTGACATCATTGACTCAAATGAGGAAGAGACCATACATAATGCAAGGGTAGGACAATGCATTATTTAAATTGACTGAAAGGAGGGAAATGAATCATGAAAGTGGATCGAATCAATGATAAGATGAATACCCAACTATTTGAATGAAAATGTAGATAGGTGTTGTGTTCAAGGGTGACTAGGAGCTGCCATTGATACAAATGAAAAATGTCTCCCCATTCCCTTAATTTCCCCATCACGATGGATGAGTACCACTTTTCTTTTTAATGAGCTTGAAAAGGGTAACAAACGCTCGATATAGCTCACCAAGTGATGAGTCCAACCTCATATGCTTTATGAATATGAGAGAGGAGGGGTTCATTCCCAGAAAAGGGTCCTCTATCGCTTAATTTTACGAGTCCAAAGAAGGAAAACTTAGTTTTCGTTTCACATTTAGAGTCTAAAATGACTAAGAAGACTCAAAAGATGGACTTTTTTTGTAAATTTAGTCCCCAAGGTCTGAAAAAGTATAAACCGATACCTAGGAGAACTTTTCTAGTCATGATGAATTAGAGTGTACCTTTTTCGAAAATGAGTCTAAACGGTCCAAAAAAAGGGGTAAACTATCACTGGATAGATGACCTTTAAAATACTTCTACAAGCATGAAAGAATTAAGTTTGCTTGGCAATATTTTCCAATTTAGAGAGTCTGTAAAGAGCTTAAAGATGATTTGTGGGGGGGGGTTCCTTTTTTCGTATTAAATTTTACGAGTCTAAAAAAATGATAAAGTGTACTCGATACCTTTTCTCTAAGTTTTTAACAAGAACTACTAGGGTATAAAAGGAACTCAAAACATTTTTCATGTTTGAATCCAGAGCACGAAAAACTAATAAAATAAGCTCAAAACCGCTTTTCATGTTTTAACTAGAGCACAAAAAAATGTAAAATGTAAGCTCAATGAATTTACTTCATTTTTTAATGAGCTTGAAATAGAATAGAAACTATGCTCAATATGTCATGTCATGTTTTAGCGAGATCGAAACTAAAAAGAAAGTATGCTCAAAATGACTCCCATTGACGGGTGTTTTCCCAACATGATGTCTAGTGGTTGGTACTTGCCCCCAGTATAACTGTCAAGTATTTTAACTCCAACATAATATAAAGAGGTTGTAGAAATTCCCCCCAAGATTCATTTCATTTGCTTATTCCTTTCTTCATCTGACTAAATTCCGGGTTACTCCTAAGAAAAGGTTCACCAAAGACAAAGGAAGAAAGATTATCAAGTGATACAAGCAGATGAAATGAAGGTTCAAGTATTGAGTCTTGACACAATGGAAGAATCTGTTTCATTTTTTAGCGAGCTTGGCATGAAAATGGAACTCTACTCATGACACGCTCATGACGACCTGTTTCATTTTTACACAAGCTTGAAACGAAAAATACCTATGCTTGTGGGGACTTGTTTCATTTTTACACAAGCTTGAAACAAAAAATAACTATGCTTTAGGTAGCCCATTTCATTTTTTAATGATCTTGAAAAGGAATAAAACTATGCTCAAGGGAAGTTTTATTTTTTAATGAGATTGAAACAAGAAGTAAACTATGCTCAAGGACACTTATTTCATTTCTTAATGAGCTTGACACATAATAGGAACTATTCTCGGTGTTGGTTTTTTTTTAAACAATATTGAAATCAGAAACAAACTATGATCACCTTCATTTCTTAGCCAACATCATGTCCATAGGTTTTAGGTTTCCCCCCTTACATAAGAAGCTACTGGCTTAAATCCAGTATGATGTCCAGAGATTGTATACTTCCCCCCCAAGTTTCCCCATGATGGGAAGAAACTATCGGTTTATAAATGAATGAACTTCGACATGATGTCCAAGGTCGAGAGATATGGCCAATGAAGGGGAAGGAACCATAAGAATATTTGAGACATTCATGGAAGTATGATGACTAGAATTTATATGATGATCATGTTTAACAAAGGAATGCTTATCATTGGTCAAAATATTCCCATCATGGGGAAAATGCATCACTCGAAAGAGTGTGGACACTATAGGTTTCATGGCATAAATATAATCTCGTACAAGGAACAGATTAAAATCTAAGGGACCTTGGAATACCATAACATCAATGCAGACTGTTTTCCCTCCTAAGGTGATAGGTAAGTGAGGAAGAATCCCTAAAGGTGCAGTAGGTATTTTATTAAAAGCCAATATCTGATCGATGGTCAATACAAGTTGAGGAGAACCTATAGATTTCCAAGCAGTTGAGGATAAAATACTAACATAATCCCCTTCATCAACAATAGTGCGAAGTATGCTCGTAGCGGTAACTTGCACAAATATCTAGAAAGGAACACTGAAATGAAGATGGGATTCTGTTAGATTACTCCAATCAAAGGAAATAGCATCATTACTTGGAGAGGGTTTTGTTGAAACAAACAAAATTCTATCTTTCATAGAACAATCCAAACTGACTACGAACACTTTATAAAATTTCATTGCACTCTCAACTAGAAGAGAGGGATGAGACGAAGATTGTGTCAAAGTGACTAATTTAGTATTAACATCCTCAGTTGAAAGAGTGGGATCAGATGGATATGAAATCGACTTGACCACTTTAACTTCACTCTTCAAAGAAAGAGTGGGATGAACTACATGTTCTTCCCTCTCTAAAGAAAGAGTGGGATCAACCATAGATGGAACTGGATTGATAACTTTATCAACCAATGGGAGGTCAACGGACAACTTGCAGTAACCTGTTAGAAGCCATTTTTAGAAACAGTAATATCTTCCAACAACTTTGAAGCTTCATCCATGTGTGTACAAAGGTAAGTAAGGTGCATGTCCTTACATAACAAGCACGGATTTCTGAATTTTCCTTTTTGACTCTGAATAACAGAGTCACTGGTTGATGGGGTATCATCAATATGATGACCCGAGGCTGATGAAATGGGTTGCTGGGAAGCCTCAGACCACACTTATAAAACTTGGGATAGACCATGACAATCCTTAAGAAGGTGATCACCCTTGTAAATACTACAAGGGAACTTAGGCTTACGAGGTTTTTTTGCGTGTAGGTCAACACTCTCGACACTGTGAGGAGTAGTTGGTTGAGATTTGTTTTTTCGTTTGTCTTTCTTCTTCTTAATATTCCTTTTATTATTCTTATTATCCACCTGATTACTATCATCACAACTTTCGACAGGCGAAGAAGGAGAAAGGGAAGAAGACACATTTGGAAAAGAAGACAAAAGATCAATGTGATGTTGATGCTCTTGTGATGGAGAGCTAGGATTTGAAATAATCAGTGCACTTGGGATAACCATATTGGAGAATAACCATACAGGTAATCCTATAGTCAATCCAGAAAGAATTAATGTAGCCATGAGAGGAGGACCAACATTTCCAAATGAAGAAGTAACAAAAGGTTCCCCTTGAGAAGGGGTATCTTGGTTGGTAGTTCCAGAAGGCATAGCCATAACTGCATAACAAAACTACCTCTCTCTTTAAGACTTTTAATTATACATGAAACAATCTCTACTGAATCTAAATCAATAAGAAAACATGTGAAAGGATTGGATAAAAGGTCAGGATCCTCACAGGATTTCTAAACCATCACAATTCACTATATCCCATAGGGTCCAATAGTAAAGTGTGACAAGGAGGATTAGGACAGTGCCCTTGCCTAAATACCTTACTACTTGGATAGTACATGCGTAGTATCTCCCTGAGTGTTGTTCTTAGTGTATTGCGGTGATAGGATGGACAAAGGGATTTTCGCAGATGGTTTCAGGATCCCTAATGGTGTCTCCCAATATACACAAGGTACATGGGAACTCAAATCCGTAGTAGCGTTGTCTAATGCACAATCATACGAAAGGAGCCTTCCTATATATGATTGAGTATGTGAAGTACCTTTCTATATACCATAAATGTATGTGAAATGTCCTTCGATATACTAACAAGTACGTGGAAGAACCGTACATTCCCTGGGATATAGTGTAGGCAATAAATGATAGAAACTACGCTTAAAGTTAGAGGAAGATGTCTCCAACCTATCACACACGTCTTGATAATAATTTTAACCTAACTAGCACTTATTTTATTTGAAACGGTTAAGTGGACATATGGAGTGAATACTGACTCAAAAACCATGCAAGGATGAGATGCAAATCTTTTACTTTTTCTTTTAATAGATGCCCTACTTATGAGAGGGTAAGAGGTTCTTTTCCCAAAATGCAGATATTGAATAACATACGCCCAAACTTCAAACTAGAATTTTGTTTCCTATGTTTCCAAAAAAAATGAAAAATATATATCTAAGTAGAAAAATATCTAATTAACATTTCCAACCAAAAAGCTAAAGCAAAGAGTCTTTATAGATTATGAAACTTAAAATCTTTTTTTTTTGACTTTTTCTTTTTAAATAAAACTAAGATCTAACAAAAGAAAATTTTGAAGTAAACTAAAACAAAAACAAATTGTTTTTTTTTTTTAATTTTCAAGTATTTTTCAATCTAATAAAGAATATCAAATCAAAACTTTTTCTTTGAACTATTACGGAAATGAAATATCTATTTTCCTCTTCTACAGAGATCTAAGGAAACAAATAGTAATCCTGATACAAGAGAACTCAAGACAAACTCAACACATGCACACTAAAATGAAATGCAAATTTTCCAGTTTCAATGAATACAATCCACAAAAAAGAGCAATAGGTTTCAAGAAAAGAAACAAACATAAAATTCAATGCAAGAAACATAAACTCTTTGAATGCAAAGAGATTATAATTCAAAGAGACTGTAGAATTTACGATTCATGCCCCCCCCCCACCACTAGGGGTATTTTTTTTTTAAATGCACTTCATTTCACTTAAACTACAAGCTAAAAAGACCCAAGAATAAATAAAAAAGGGTCACTGAATACCTACCTCAACGCACTTTGAACGACTGAAACAAGGCGTCCCTAAGAGGTTAGCACACTTTTCTCATTGTGTAATAGCGTCGTCGACGCTTTCTATCTCTGGGAAAGAGGTGTCGATGGTGCTCTGTAAAAAAATAAAAAAGGCGTCAGAGAGGGTCGAGCTTTGTTTGAATGGCCCAGGTGCGTCGACTGATCTAGAGAGTAAAAATAAATAAAACTCCTTCAAAATAAGAAATGACTGGATAAAAAAGAAATTACTGAGAGTAGATATTGACCTGGCGAGGTAGGATGGAATTGCCATAATATGAATTTCACACCTTAAATACTTGAATGAGCAAGATAAAAAGAATTGAGAGCTTGTAATCAAAAGAAAAGAAAAAAATCATAGACATAATTGATCCCCAATATGGTCACTAGTTTTGTTATCGAAAATTCTCAATCAATGCGGATAAAGATTGTTTCCCTTGTCTACATGGGGCAAATCTAGAACAAAAGACTCACATCAATGCATCCTCTCCCTAGATTGTCAATCTACTTGAATGTAAATATTTGTTACCTCACAATGAAGGTGATCCTTGTCTTCTGAATTCTCTTACGATCAGCTGTACCTACAAAAGAATGTAAAGAGCAAGATACAAAAGTGAAAGAAATAAGATAATTCAATAGTATATGCTAATGATTAAGGAAATGAATAGCTCACATCAACACAGATTATTCATGGGAAAGGGAACATATTTGTATTAATAGAAAAAGAGAATAAAACTACAACCAAATCCTTGATGTTGAAGCCTTGTTCTCACAATACCTTTTTACTCACTTTCACACACTCTACAAACTCTACAAATCTCACTCACAAGACCATACTCTTTTCCTCCTATACCAGTAATGATTTTAGCAGCATAAAGGTTATATCTTGATCCTCCCTTATCATGATCCATGAATCTTGTATATATAGGACAAAGAGGGACCAAAGGGGTTGATATTATTTAGGATGAAGGTGAGGGATCATCCCTAGAGGTTAAGGGTACAAATTCCACCTATTCCAGGTAGTTGGGATAAGCCTCCACGAGGAATTTCATCTAGAAGGTTCTTGAAATCTCTTCTTTTTTCCATTTTAACAGTGCTAACGTTCCTTTCCCACTAGCATAAGGAACTACATAGGGCCATCGTTCATTTTCCATAGACAACAAGTGTGACTGGAACTTTTGTTCATTAGGAAAAAGGTGTCGGGAAGGGTTGAATCTCTATGTCAGAAGACAGAGTGTGTCATGCCTCCTAGAATTGAGAAAAAATCTCCTCCAAAAGATGCTTTGGTCAGGTAACTTTAAGGGATTTTTCATAGTGACAAATTTTGGGTGCAACACAAGGAAATTATTCGTTTAACCATGTTATGTCATTCCACCTATGGTTCTTATCCAATAGCATCACCTAGAGAGTTGGTTCTCAATAGTTTTTATTATCTCTAGTTGCTTCTCTTCTACACCCCAATAGTAGGAGTTAAGGTTATTTCCCTACCTCTTACCCTAGAGTCCCCTACACTTCCCCTCCCCAATATCAGAATTTGAGGTTATATCCCAAATCACCAGTGACCCTATATAAACTACCCCCAATTCACAGGATTTAGGGTAATTTTCTTTCTTTGAAAACGACATTTACCAGTATGAAACCAAGAAAACAAGGAAGAGTAAATTGGAATAAAGAGAGAGAGTTATAGATAAAATAATATGACTGAATCACTTGCCTAATTACAAGATGAGGTGATACTTTCCTTACTCCATCTTTTGGTCAGTAAAAGCGACATATCCATCTTTTTAAAGTAACCATTAGAGGAAATTTGGGGTCTAAAATGGGCCTTATAAGAAAATGTGCCAACAAAAAATTTTGTGAGTTGGAATTCAAGAGCCAACATAATTTCAATAAAATGAGTCAACCATAATGGTTGAATTGACATATTTGTCATTAAAGAAAACTAATTTTTTTGTTCATATTTTCGACATGTCTCCCTGTGTTTTTACTCAAATTCCGAGCGGGAGAGCTCGTTAGATGCAGAATTTAATTACGCATCCAATGAGTACCCACAATGCATACTTTTGACAGACCCCGCTACCCCAAAAATAAGAAATACCTGAAAAAATGTGATGATGACATCATCATCACATTTTTTCAGGAATTTCTTGTTTTTGGGGTAGCGGGGTCCATCAAAAGTATGCACTGTGGGTACTCGTTGGATGTGGAATTAAATTCCGCATCCAATGAGCTCTCCCAATTGGAATTTTAGTAAAAACACAGGGATATATGTCAAAAATATGAACAAAAAAGTAGTTTTTTCATTTTTCCTCCAAAATTAATAACTATTATTTTATTATTTTCCTTAGGAGGCCCATTTTAGACCTCAAATTTACTCTAATGCTATAGTTCCATCTTAAGGTTAGTAACCTATAGTTTCATCTCTATATCCCTATCTATCTCCCAAATGCACCACACCAAGAACCACACTAATGACTGGGATACTTTTATTTAGAAGGAAATGAGAAGAATTTTTCCACACTTTTATACACCCACTCTCCCATTCACTCTCTAGGTGTGTATCACTATTCAAATCTCCCATTTCCAATCTTTCATTAATGGCCATATCTGTCTTAGAATATTTCACGGAACACTTACTAGATCAGTGGCCAAATGGTATGTCAACCTACCATCTATGAATATGCCACCTTTGAGTCGATTGCCACTATTTTCCTCATGTATTTTTAGCTACCCATATGTCACAACCCGGGGCTTGAAATCCTCATCGAATTTTAGCAAAAATATTCCACCCATATTGTAGATCACATCCACGAATGGAGTAGACGTCAAAATTTGTGTAAAATAGACATCCAAACCCAATTTTTGTTTAATTGGTTCTTAAAATCACTCCAACCCATGATTTCAAAGGATGTGGAAACCTCATTGCCCAAAATAGAAGAAGGTTCCATCTTAAAGGGCCAACATTTTGATTTGATTAATGCTCAATATGGGTATCTTTATACCATTCTCCCTTATGCCCCTTGGCATAATTATTTGAACCTTATTCCCTCAGGTATATCTCATTCAATTGATGGGATTATTGATCTATTTCTTAGCAGGGAAATTCTCCCCAACCACAAACTCATATGACATACACAATGGCACAACGACACCCACAAGCACCACCCATGTCAGCGGAGCCTATAGTTACACCAACTACTAAATTTGGGTATTTATAATATGGACCCTAGAGTCCCACATACCTAAATTTTATTCAAGCACCTTCGGTACCGCCACTTCAAATGCCACCATCTACTCCTACCTACACATTGTATGGAGCACGAAACCAATATCTTCTTGCACCTGGATACAATGTGTAATTCCCATTTCCTGGTCCTTACCCCATGACTCAAATGGGGGTAAAATTTAGTATAGCCTTCTCCTATGCAACAACATCCATTATTTGAGCAGCTAAACACAACTAATCCTTTGAATCCTTAGAACTAGGGGAATAATAAAGGAAATAATAGGAAAATCCAACAATAAGGACAAGGCGACAATCCCCCTCCCCAACAAACTAGAACATGGGTAACCAAAACAAGGGGGAAAACAACCCTCGTAAATAGAGGAAGAAACCCAACCTTAGGATGGACTATGCTTGCTCCATGTGTAGGGAGTATGGACACTAAACACACCATTGTCAATTGTAACTTGAGTGTCAACAAATGCTTGAAGCAAAGAAAAGGGCCACACATAATCCTCCTTAAGCACCTAATGCACCAAAACCCCAACAACATATGTTGCAACAACCCTTTTCCAATAAAGGGGTGGTTATCCAATAATCAGATCCTCGATCCTCAAGTGATGGCACCTTTCAAAATATTTACATGAACATGATGCAGGTCAACCTCTAGACTCGTGCTAAAGGGTATGGCATGTATGAATCCATGCAAGGGGAGTATGTACCCACCACCTCTTGTGAGATTTTGTAGATACCTAACCCAAATGGTGATCATATCCCTTGTATCCCAAAATTACCACTTAGAAAAAATCCCTAAAACCCCCATGCAAAATCCACCCATAACCACAACATTGTAGATGATTTGACTCAATCCCCTTCCTCCATGTCAACATTAGATGTCCTCTAATCCTACCCTTCCCAAAAGAAGGCACTACCTAGTGCATTAGGAATTGTCGACCCATCTAATTCACTCCTTATGATCTTCAACCCCAACAAAGGTGATCTGCAACTACCCTCATTAGTTTCCTTCTAGATTCTTGTCACTATCAAGAACATTATAATTTATCAATTCATCATCTATGAAGGAGCATCTACTTGTGTGATGTCCACTCATGTCTGGAAAAGTTTGGATTCACCAGACTTGGTACCCTCATCTATTTCTCTCCATGCTTATGATGGGAGCTCATCGAAAACCTTGGGTTTGTACCAAAATGTCCCTATCAAGTTGGGGGGGGGGGAATGGTACTTTTTTATATCGATTTAGTTTATGCATAGCTTGAATATAAAATTTTGTTAGGACGTAGTTATATGTATTCCATGAAGACGATATTCCACATCATGATGTTCCCCCACAATGGGAAGATCGTCACCCTTGACCAGCTAAACTATTGTTAGTTGCATACCAACACAAACCCAGATAACATCCTACCCACCATAGGATCAACTAATTCCCCCCAGTATGTTGATATTGGTATGGGAATTTACAAATATTATGACTTGTTGGGGGCATACTCGGACCCTCCACTTGGATAACCCACATTTAAATATGGTCTCAAGTGCACTATCTTCACCTCCAAATATAAGTCACAAGCCCCTTCAACATCACCATCAACCCTCCCTATGAGTCATGACACTAATCAAATCTTAAGCCTATCAATGCCACCTATATTTCAAATCCCTTTCTTTTACCCCCCACGGGAGTACAAGGAACGCCAATAATGGCCCAAATCACCATTATAGAAAAATTGAGGTCTATAATGGGCCTCCTAAGGAAAATGATAAAATAATATTTATGAATTTCGGAGCAAGAGAGAAAAAATACTTATTTCCTTCGTATTTTCAACATATATCCTTGTCATTTTACTCAAATTCCAAGAAGAAACACTTATTGTATGCATAATTTAATTTCTCATCCAAAGATTGATCCCAATCAAAATTTGAGTAAAACCACAAGGAGATAATTTGAATATACAAATTAAAAAAGTAGTTTTTTTATGACAAATATGCCAAGTCAACCATTATGGTTGACTCTTTTCTTGAAATCCTATCCGTTCTTGAATTCAATGGATTTTTTTCTTACGAGGTGGCTCGTTTTCTTATAAGGTCCATTTTAGACCCAACAATTTCTCTAATGCACTACTTCGGCTTACTTTGGGAATTCATTTGTAGTATATAACGCCACCTTACCCTGAAATGGATGAAAATACCTTAGCCCATTATGAGTTCATCCTAGTATCACATGTGGGCATGCCATCATGACCACCTATCAAGGAAACACCACCTAGGACCCAACCATCATCGATGGTCACTAGGCCTAACGTTGGGGGCATGAATAAACCCAATTTAAAGTCCCTTGTGGCACCAACTACTACACCTTTTCCTAGAGTCAACCCACCTTGCACTCTATGTGGGAAGCAAGGGCATGCTTTTAACCTGTGCCCCACCTTGCCAGAGCTCTGAATCTACTCAACACCTATGTTAGTGTGACTCATTGCACCGAGAGGCACATTCTACACCCCAGTAGGGGGGGATGTGTAACTCCTTTCGTGCTTATAATTGACTCAAATAAAAATAAAAAAATAAAATAAAATAATTTGAATATACCAAAAAATTGGTCGGCTTGATAAAAATAAAATAAATATCAAAACATAATAAAAATAGAGCCAACTATGAATTCATATATGAATCATGTTGAGGTTCACATTTCCTCAAAACGGTTAAGCTTTCATTTCAAACTAACTAAATCACATCAACTTTCTTTATGATAAAGAAATCTCACGATATTAAACACAATTACTTTCATTTTTTTTATTCATGATTAATGTGATAATTTCGGTTAACCCAAATTAAAAATGAAATATTAACCTAGACCAAATATTTATTATTACAATTACAATATATTCATTTATGTTATTATTAATTATTTAGAAAAATGAAATTTGCATCAACCACAATCTTTGTTTTAACTTTCATTTAAAACATTAAAAGCTTATAGTGTTAAGCTTAAAAAATGAAAATTAAACCAAGTTTTTAAATCTAATATTCTTCTTTAAGTTTAATATTCACTTCATATGGTTTCATTGGTGGGGTATAACTCCTTCTTGGCTTATAATCAGCTCAAATAAAAATAAAAAAAATAAAAGAAAATAATTTGAATATACCAAAAACTTGATGGGCTTGATAAAAATAAAATAAATATCAAAACATAATAAAAATAGAGCCAATTATAAATTCGTATATGAAGCATGTTGAGGCTTACATTTCCTTAACACGCTTAACCTTTCATTTTAAAACTAACTAAATCACATAAACTCTTTCTTAAAAAAAATTGCATAAATTTTCTTTAAAATAAAGAAATCTCATTGTATTAAATACAATTACTATTATATTTTTCTTCATGATTAATGTGATAATTTTAGTTAAACCAAATTAAAAATGAAATATTACACCTAACGAAATGTGTATTATTACAATTACAGTCTATTCATTGATGTTCTTATTAATTGTTTCGCAAAAAGAAATTTGCATCAACCACAATATTTGTTTTAACTTTCTTTTAAAACATAAAACTCTTAGAGTGTTAAGTTTAAAAAATTAATATTAAATCAAAATTTAAATCTAATATTCTCTTTAAGTTTAACATTCGTTTCATATGGTTTCATATTATTTGTTTTCCAAATATGGTTTCGTAATAATCATAATATGGTTTAAGAACATTTCATATGGTTAGAGAGTAAGTAAACTATGGTTTCATAATATTTGTTTTTAACTAAGACAATTGGAAAATTTTAATGTTGTTTTAAGACAATGTTGTTTTTTTTTCAATAAATCGAGTGGATGTTTGTTTTTCACATAGTTGTTACCGTTTTTTTTCTCTCATCATTATATATCATTAATAAGGTTATGCTTTTATTAAAAGTTTATATGTCCAAGTAAAATTTCCAGAGATTGATATTTTCACACTATAACATTTTAAAAACTAACATGACATTAAAAATATCAGTTTAAAGCTAAATTTAAAAAAACAAATCAACTGCTTTAGGTTAAATTTGATAACCAGATTTTAACTAAACCACATTAATCATTGTTTTGGATCTTTTCAAACTTTTCAAAATATATTTAAGAGGTAGTATTATTGTGGTGATTTTTCAAACTTTTAAAAGTATTTTTTGATTTAAAAAAATGATTTTATTGTAAATCATGCCCAATAATTAATATGCTTCACCCTAGAATTCTCAAATTTCACATTTCAAGGCACCCTCTCACACTAACTACTCAACCTCTTATCATTCACTCATCACCATCGTATACAAAAATACAGAAATCTAGTTTAAATCCTTTCTCTTAAATCCCTTTTAATAACCACTTAATATTTAAAACCATCAATATTAAAATATTTAAATATTATAACCATATTCAAACATTACTATCATGTTGAAATTGGAGTTAGGGTGAGTATTGGATTTGATGGAGGGGAAAGGGTTTTCACCTTGAGAGATTTGATCCCTATTGGCGCTTGGTAGAGCCTATTTTAAGATGGATCTATGCTGGTGCTATCGACACTACAACAATGGGCACAACAACCACATTGGTTTCCCCCAATACTAAGACCAAAAATAAGACATAATGCACTAATCATTTCTGTACCATTTTTTCTCAGTTTATGTCGAGCCACAAAAAGACCACATTTTATTCATATTTCCTATACCATTTGTCACCTTATTCCTATCTTATCCTTCCATAAAAAACCATTAATATTCACCACTTTCATAATAAAGATGGGTTTATATTACCATTTTCTAAATAATTTATTTTTGAGTATTTTGAGTGAATTTGTGGTTATTTATTGAGAAAAATAACATATTTTCATTATACTTTAAAGTTAGGTGAGTTTGGTGATGCTTACAGGTGTATTTGAAGACTTTAACAAGTTCAAAAGTGACCACCTAGCCTCAAATTCGAATTTTATCCTCAATATGTGGGCTAATTTGAAGGAGAAGATCATGGAAATGTGGAGAGAATATATCATCCAAAATTTGTTGAGAGTTTGTAGGGATGACTTGTAGATTTGTTGAGGATTTGAAGGGATGAGTTGTAAATTTGTTGAGGATTTTGAGGGATAAGTTGAGAGAATAGTGGATCTATAATTATGATTAGTTATCTTGAATTCATGTATAAATAGGAGGGTTGTCTGCTTATTTTGGTTAGATATCTATCTAATGGTTTAGAAGTAGAGAATAGTTTAGCGTTAGTCATAGAATGGATTTCTGATTGTAGTGGAGATTATGCTTTGATGCAAATCCTGTACTCTTCCATGTTAATATAGATTTTCAACACTTTTTTTCTTATGAGTTGTTCATAAAGATTTTTAGTTATGTTTGCTTATGAATTGTTAGTATAGATTTATCGTGAGCTCACAAGTTAATGTTAATTGCTTTATGTCAATTTATTTCATGCAATTTCAATATTTCTTTATCAAGTTAATTTATGCAATTTTATGTTTTCTGCAATTAGATTTATTTCCATATAATTTTTTGTTTTCATAACTTAGATTCAATTTTAATTGTAGAATATGTTAGCAATACTTTTCCCCTGCATATATTTTGTATGTACCTCACAAGTTTACACTCTCTCCAAGTTGACAATTAAATCGTTGGATATCTGTTATAATTTGTTTAATATTTTTCCCAACATTTTGGTGTCGTTGCCGGGGAGGTGCTAAAAGGGATCAAAGTTTAGATAGATAGATTACTTTTACATTACACAGCAAGAGGGAGGGGAAAATAATAAGATGCAAGGACGACTTCACTACAGAATTTTTGGGATTTCTATGGTGTAACACCCAGACGCATCCACTATAGTGGGGTGCCCCAAATCCTTGTTGTTCCTTTGTTTTCACAAGTGTGTTCATTTTTCTGCAATGTATTTTCTTTTTCTGTAAATGCGAGTTTGTTTTTATGCAAGTTTTCTTTTACAATTTGTAGTGTAAGGTTTGGATTGTTTTCATTTTTGGGTGCCTTTATTTCATACTAACTTGTTTCTAACTTTGTATCTGTTCATTCTTTGTTTTGTACAGATTTTTGTGCACCTTTTTTTCTGTTTTTGCACTCGTTTTGTGTTACTATTCATGTGCTTGTCATGTACTCATTTTTCTAGTACTTGATTCGATTCCAATAGAATAATTTTAGGATGAGCATAAGTCTAGATCAACTCTCTCAACTCCTAGCAGAAGCAGGGATCTCCTCTTCCCAAGAGAAGGAGATCTTGATAGCAGCTAAACGATTTACTACTCCTCCTGAAGTGAAAGAAGAATCGACATTTGAAGAATCATGCATATTAGAGGAGGAACACTCGTTCGAACTGGATATTGAAAGGGAGGAAGAAGGAATCTCGGGTGATCAACATCCTGAAGAATATCCTGCAAACGGAAGTTGCATCGAACGATGGATCCAAGTAAGTACTAGTTTAAATCAGTTTTGTTTTTGCCATTTTAACTTATATTTTCAGCATTTAGTTTCGCATGTTTTTATACATTCTGGATTTTATTTTGTAAAATTAGATTTGAATTTCTGTTTACTTTTCTTAAATAGATGGTTACATTGGAAATTTCATTTTATGTAAATAATTTTTAATTTTCAATTATAGTAGGTAGGCTTTAGTTTTTATTTTCAGTTTAAAATTAGCTTTGTTTTGATTTTCTTTAAATCTATTTTACAATACTTTAAAATAAAACCAAATTTAAAAATATATATAAAGATGATGCAATTAAAAATTAAAAAAAAATTAATATTGTTTTTGTTTTTTGTTTTTAATTCATTCTTTAATATTAGTTTCAATAACACCCAATAGTATGATGATGATGATGGTTAACGTCCATTGAGACCAAAATTGGTCTATCAGACCTAAAGAAGCAAATTAATTAGATTGCTTTAAAATTGTATTCCTATGTGTAAAGAGCTTGGAGAGAAGCGTCCCGAGCTCACTATAATTTTGACATGTTAAAAGGCTAGGAAGGTTGGAATTGCAACAAATATTATGAAATTGAGATCTAATGTGGGTGTACGCAGGACAGAGCACTCTAAGAGGAAGTGATTTTCATCCTTAATGTTCATATTCTCACAGAGATGGCAGACCCTTTCCGCCCATGGAGTTTTAGGAATTGTCCAACGACCTGTTTCACTATGGAGCTCATGAGAGTTCGTTCTTATCTTGGCTATATTGATTTTTCTCTTTGAACTAGTTAAAAGAGAGAGATACTTTTGATCTTCTAGAGTAGGGTTGATGACCTTATAATATCTTAATTTTCTTTTAGCCTCTAAATCTTTCTCACACCACATTTTCATTTTAAACTTAGAAGTAACTATATTTTTAATGTTATTAATATTTTGTAATGCAACATTTTCATCGATCTCCCAATGGTTTAACCAGGCCTTGGTGTCTTTATACCAACCTCGCTTGAGCCTTAGGTGATTTTGGCTGGAATTGAAAGCTAGCTTAGGAAGTCTATGGTCTCCCATGTTATTGATTTTGTGCTTGTACAACAGGAGCCTAGTCATAGTGAGCCTATATACATAGTAGAAATACATAGATATATCATTAAATTAACTAGGCTTATACATATTAAAACATTTTAATTTTAAACATTAAAATTAAATATTAAACATTAATATATCTAGATAATAATTTTAAATACAAAACCTGCAAATTTTTAAAATAACAGATATGGTAAAAAATAGCAGATGGAACGACCCATTCTTCAGCCTATTCCTTTAGTCCATCTTTCGATCCGTCCTTCAGCCTGTCTTTCGATATGTACAGGCTGAAACCTGCAAAAATTTAGAAAAAAACTAATAAATTAAAAATGAAATAAAACAAAACACATAAATACAAAATAAAATTTTCGGAAACCCTAGCTGTCTGCGCATCCTCAACCTATCCATCTTGCTTGTGTAAATCCAACAATAGTGAAAGCATGGGCTCCCTTCTACGTTTCCCAATCTGCTACCAGCGTGCAACTCTACCACCATTCGCTGCCCCCACGATCCTCTTCGTCTCCTGCGATCTTTGCACCAGCTAGAAAAGCCTTTGATTTGGGTCTGGTCTCCATATGTTGTTCATTCCATTTGTTGCTCATTCCCACATAAGATAACTGGTAAAGATTGCCGGTACCATTTGAAATTGCAGGAACTGAAGAAGGCTCTCTGGTAATTTGTTTAATATTTTCCCCAATAGTTTATGAATTATACACTTCATTGTCCTGAACTACCTCAATTTGGAGACACAATCGATATCATTCATATGACACACCCCATGGTTGAAAGACCCCCACTTGAGCATCGAGACACTTCCTTCATTAATGTACTCACTACATCAGTACCAACTTAAGGAGCAACACCATCCACACAACCTCCAATAGTGCAACCCTAGAATTTTTCATCATGTGGGTCCCATACCCATATGATTTGAAGCATATATAGTACCATCATACCTGATCATGCCACTTGGCCACTAATCCTGGCACATGAGCTTAATTACACATGATCCGCTCGTCCATGTATATCATGTGGACAATTAACTCCCCATGCAATATGACCCACCACTGCAACCTTGTGCATCTCCTAGAACCACCCTGGACCGCACTCTATGGGTAGCCCCAATTGGGAGGATAACTTCTCATCTTAGAGAGTATATAGTGGATGCTCATCCATTCCCATCATCAAAATTGATAGTCACCTCTCTAGATCATCCAAAACTGTAGAAAACCAGTCCCCTAGAGTAGCTCCCCCAACAAAGGAAACACTCCCTACATGACCCACTACTCCCCCTACTCCATATACTTCCTCATCATGTCGCCTATGGCAATAAGGTATAGTAGGGGGTGGAAAATAAGCAACGGTTGAAACTCTGGCTAGTATCATAGACCTAGCATATGCACCAATGACATGATCCAATATTAGTACTTGATATACATATAGAAAGCATGTGCATAAAATAAGATGTACAAAGCATGTATAAGCAAATATCACACTCACCTGAGGAATCCCAACCATGAGTGGGAACTATACACTCTAGATCTCCACGAAACTACATCCCACTCCAGGGATATCTCTCCATAACATTGACACTTTTCCTCCATAACTAGAGGTAGTGCTCCATAAAAATGGCACCCACCTCACCTCCATCGGCCCTGGATATCAAATGCCCCTTTTAATCCATCTAAGGATCCCATGCTCCTCTTGGGGGAACTACCACTAATGACTACATTTATGGGAATATCTTAAAAAAATAGGAGCATAGTATGCTCCCATACATGAAATTCCCATCCCCCTTCCTAGACCTATCAGTCAACATATCAAGTAGACATTGCACCATCATCTAACCCCAGGATACTCTATGGCTGATGATAACCTACTCTACCAGTAGGAGACGACCTCCAATAATATTTTTGGTGCTCATCATGCTGAGCACCCACACCACTATAGCTTCTACTACCCAAACACGTAGATCCACAATACGAGCAATGTTGATTTGCCCTGATATCTGGTACAATGGGTTTCCACCACAATAAAGATCAATAAATTGCTCGACGGTATGATATACATCCAAAGTAGGATGGGAATGCTCCCTAACCCCATGAATTAGGAGCCCTATTAGGAAATATATATCCTAACCCTTAATGGTCAGTTTCTCATCACCCAGGTGGAAAAAGCATTGATCAATGTCTCACATCCGAACAAACACCTAGACAAGGGCATCCCAGAACCTCACGTATGAATGACAAAAGAAATTCAGTATTCCTACATCCTGAAAGGCCTACTCAACCACTGGATACCCTGCCATGTCTTAGGTCAACTCATCATAGTGGCACTTTCGCCACTCCACATTTTGCATAGTAATGATCTGGAGATACCTATCAATGACGTGGGATCCCGTACGGTAGGGGAAGGTGGTTTTCACCTAGCCCACCAGGGATCAAATCCCACCGAGACATGGCCCGCTTTGATAAGGCTCGAAGGGTAGACGCCCCCTGGATAGACTACCGCTCCTGGAAGGGATTGGAGTCCGGGACGCCTCGGCCCTTGCTGAGTCACAAGTTTCTGGTATATCTGGCTTGCGGGCTGTTGGATATACCTAGGGTTTATAGTGGCAGCCGGCGGCTTTGAACCTGGGCCTCGCCCAGATAATCCCGACGTGTTACCGATTTCCCTAACCTAAAAAAATGATCTGGAGATACCTACAAGCATAAACAACAAATACACAAAGTCAGTTTTAGCCCCATAAGAAACAAATTGACTCAACATAACACAACTTTCCCTATATTGACTCATGCTAGTTCATGTATTCCTACCATTATAGACCTGCGCGTCATACTTTCATAGGTACAATAACTCCATAGTCACAAGTCCGCGCGAGAGATGCACAATTCATCCACTTAAATGTGTGACTGTTCACTAAACACTCGCGCAATAAAGTTACATGAGGATGTAACTCCAACACTTAGCATTGTAGAAGGGAAACCCGTGCAAGGTAGCGTGAGAAACCCTTCGAAACCCGCGCAATCTGATGAAACCATGAGCGTTCAATCATACGACCCATTTATCCCCCTAAGCGAAAAATTAATTGGGCAAAAATGAAGAGGATGAGTTTACGACTTATCTAGAACTTGTGGAAGAGAAATACGACGATCAAATCTCCCAAAAATAGAAAAAGAAGGTCTAGGGCATCAACACGCCCAACAGTGCAAATGATTTTGAAAATTGGGCCCCACCCCTATTTATAGTCATTTGACCTGATTTTCAAATATCCCATACACACAAACCATAGCTCTATTTGAAAAATCGTTCACAACAACCTGATGAGCATTGCGATCTCTTCAACAGGGTACCATCGATTCTATTTTTTGGGAAACTTAATATGGCACCCATTTTTATGGCCATCACCTCAGGTGCACAATTTTTCTTGTCAAACTTTTATGCATTGTCTATAATCTTGTCACAATCTATTGTATTATGATTGGGTATGTGTTCCAAGTGTTCATTATTAGTAGCAATAAATAAACTCGTCACTTTGAAACAATGGTGCATAAACTCCAATCAAAGGTATATCATTTCAATCATGGCATATAGGTAATGTTCTCCCTCTATTACCCATTATTCCTGATTCCTGACTATGAAATGTCATCAATGTCATCATTGATAAGAGAATGATCCCCCATGGGTGTGCACATCATTACAACCCACTAATACTTTGGAACCCATGATGTTTAACCCCCACATGTCAAACAAACCTGATTGCTCACCCAATTTGTCAAGTTGCAACCACATAACGTCACCTTGCATTTTGGTCATCTCACCCCGCACATTCCCTAGCACATGTTACAATTATGATTCACAAATAAGCTCTCATAGCCTTCATGATCAATATACCATTTTCATCCCATAGTAGATTGATTCCCTTCAGGATCAACCTACTCTCATATTTCCCAAGTTTTTTATCATGTTTGGATACCTTTAATTTAAAGTTTTTAAAGGTATGGTCATGTCTTTGCAAGTTCATGTCATGTCTTTATAATTATTATGAAGTTTAAAGGGTTATGATCAAGTATAAATAGGTGTAATGGGGTGTTCCAATGTTAATTAAACCAGATTGAGTCTAGACTAAGCCTTCCCCATCCATATCTCTCTCTCCTTTTTATTCACCACATGTGTCAAACTTTTGTAGAGAAAAAGGTCAAATCTCAACCGCAGGCGCTAAAAAAGTGTTAAAAATTTGGTAGTGCCAAACCATATATTTAAAACACTGCCACTACAGGAGTCTATAAAGCACGATCATGAGTCATTAAGGGTCTATCCGTTAATGATGAAAGAAAATTCATGCCCTCAATCATTTCTCTAAATATAAAACATGTTATAATCATGGAACATCTGCCTTTCGTCACCACCAAACCTTCATCATTCTGTGATTTGGTCTCCACGTGTCATATATCAAGCCTAATCATTATTGCAAGCCCATAAAATTTTGTCATAACCATCAGTTAGAGAGTGTTTGTCAAGGTCTAGGTTGCTAATATGAAGAACTAAACTATTTTTTAAATATCATAGGTGTCAACGACCAACGTTGAATATCGAATCACAAACATGGATCCATTAGATGCCAAGAAAAAATCCAAGAAGAGTAGAGTGATGGTGCACTATGAGCCTCAATACACGGGGATGTTGGACACTAATCCTATTTTCCATCACTTTTTCCATTGCATAGGATGCCTCTAGTTTTGTGAGAAGTTACAAGGACACCACAAGAAAATAGCCAAGGATTTTATATTAAATTTTGATGGTAAGAAGACTAGGGTGGGGCCATTGGAAATACATGTGAATAAAAACACCATAGCGATCGAAATAGAAATAGAAAGACAAGGAGAAGAATGGTTCAAAGTAACTAAATTTAGGATGACATAGTCTGATCATTTCCTCAAGGACGAGCACAAGGGAGAAGATCTGACCAATGGATTTCCTAGAGCATGGATGACCAAGCAATATGGGGAACTTTTGCTACTAATTCAGAAATATTTCACTTGTGAAGGTCATTTTGATACTGTATATTAGTACCACTTCAGGTTGTTGCTCCATTTCATAGCGAAGAAACCTTTGGGAATGCCCTTCTATCTTTTCAGGAACCTAGGGAAAATGGTGGAGAAAGCACAATCAAAAGGCCCTGAGATTGACCACTATATTTTTCATTTTTCCATAATCAAGTTGTTGGTGTTGGAGAAGTTCTAAAAAATGGGAAGGGGGTGGAACACCTTGATATTTTTGGATGGGTATGACCCAGAGACCATGACATCAAAACCAAGGAGTGTCCCTGAAAAAGAAAAGAAGAAGAGGGATAGAAATGAGACACCTATTAGAGCAAAAAAAATCCCATCTCAGACTGCCAAAATCTTAGAAGATAAAGAAAAAAGGAAGGAAACATATTGATGATACCCTTGCTAGGACATAGGAGAAGGAAACCAAGGGTGCCAAATATTCAGAGACCCGTAAGATGAAGAAAAAGTTGAAAATAAAGGAGATAACGAAGGAAACCTCAATTAAGGTATAAGAGAGGCCAACATAAATTGTAAAGGGGTCATACACCCAAGTAAACAAGAATACGTTTAAGGAAAAAAAAGATGGAGTTTACACCATAAATAAATGAGAAGACAATTCATAGAAGGCCTTGGACCAGTTCAACTGCTATAGGTATGGTTTCCATAGGTAATCAATATCATGAAGCCATATATGAAACCGCACCTAAAACTCCTCAATATCCCATTCAGTTAGATAAAGAAGAACAGTCCCAAGCTGCCCCTGGCTCATCTACGCAACCTAAAGGTGAGGTATGACCTCAAGATGTCACTGCCTCTCCCACACATCCAGAGGATGAGGAACCAACCAAAGGTATCCCTGAGTCCCCTTTTTAACCTTCCTATAAAGATCCTGAGTCCCTACCTTTTACACATAGGGATAAGATTGATTCCAAGATGAGCAATTGAAGGTAGGGATACAAAAATAAAAAGAAGAAACCAACATCTTAAGGAAGAAATAAGAAAGTACAGAGGGAATATTACAAAATAACTACATATAATATACGACATGCTATATGATACTAAGAGGAGTTTGGTAAGAGGATTTCCCCTCAGACAACAGGTACAAAACTTGTATAGAAGAAACACCTCATTATAGGCTGAGAACAAGGCACTCAAAGAAGAACTATGGCTTGTCTAAAGGGGAGAAATGTCAAGGGGTAACCTCAATCTCTTAGATGAAGTGGATTTTAAAAAGGAATGACACCTTTCTTACATTCCAACCACGGTTTTGACTGGATATAGACATGAATGTTTGTATTTTGGATAATTAGCGTTTCTTGAAAAAAAAACCCTAATTTTGAGAAATGGGTACCTTCTACTACTTAGAAAGGTAAGTACTCATAGCACTCAAGTATTATCAAAAAGAGAAGTGTGGTCATTAAGAAGGGAAAGGATATGCTTGGAAAAGGTTTTGGTAGCATGCATGGATGGATATCATGAGTAAAAGAAGAGAATATTAACAATTTTTTGACCCTTAAGGAGGAAACCCAAGTATGTTGGTATGAAGCCTAAATTTTTGGTCATTTCTAGAACTCCTGTAGCGCCTACAGTACAAAAAAAGAGAATGCACTACGAGATTTCTGGAAACTCACTTCTGCAGCGCCAACCACACAAAAACAACGAAAACTCTACAGAAGTTTTGGAAATCGCAGTTTTGCAGCACCAAAAGCCATGACCAAATTGGGAATACTACAAAAAATATCGATTTTGCTCCATCTCAACTAATGGGTCAAGTTTTGAGAATTACATGGGTAGATTGACATCAAGGAAGTATGGAAGTCATATTTTGTAAATATTTTCCTTTTCAAATAGTTAAATATTTTTTAGTTAGGATTGAGTCCTAAAAAGTAGGAAATTGGTTAAAACATGTTATATTGTAACCATTTCTTAAAATTAGAATTAGTTTGTGCGTGTGTCATATTTTCAGTTTGTAACCATTTTACTATTTTGGGAAAAGATATGAAGGCTCACATCTTGAACTCGAGATGGGGTAGTTCTATATATTGCCATGAAAAATACTAAAAGATGGTTGAGACCTAAAAGAAACAAGACCACTGTGGATGTAAAAATTATTTTCTGAGATTAATAAAGTTTTGGAGCCAAGGTATTTGAAGAAAGAGAAATGATTCTTGTGTTGTTCTTTTGCATTCTGTAAGTCTATTTTATGTAAATGTTTCTTACTTTGTCAACACTCCATTTTTTTATTATTTTTTGCATATTTAAGTGAAAGTATATGAGTCATAATTCATGCTAAATTCTCTAGTTAGTCGAACTTAGATATTGAATAAATTTTTCTTCTAAATTTAATATTGAAATCATCCGTGTTAGGTTCTCAATGTTCATGGATTGTTCTCCTTTATTCTGCAATCGTCGTGCAACTATTAAGATTGTCTCTAAAATGATACATGCCTTGCCTCTATGATAGATTTTATGCTTGTCTCCAAAAGTTGTGAAAAATATCCATTTTATGACTTCATTTCAAATGGTCCCTCTCTAAACATATCAACCACTATTTTCTAAAAAACCTATAATCATTTAGAGACTTGGCCTCTGTTTTCATCTGTTGATCTTTATTTGAAATTATCATCAGTTAGTAAAATATTTGAAAGAGACCTCTTTGATTGGAAAGGTTAGAGTCCAATCAAAATCTGGTTGAAAAGGTTACCTTAATACTTTCTCTAATACAATCCAAAGAAATTGTTAGTGATATGCTTATCATCAACCCTTGAGAAGACACCAATGGGGCCCCTACCCTCCGAAAACACCAATCCCACTGAGTTATCCATATAGAAATATTATGCAAGGAATTTATTAAAGGGGCATCGTCTTCTCATCTACATAGAACCATTACATCATCATCAAAATGATTCCTCGGCTCACTCAAAAACATGGGAATATCACCCTGACAAATTAGTTCTCCAACGTACTCAAAACTGTGGGAACCACATCCATAATTATTTTTATACAAACCATTACCCAACCCGCAAAAAACCATGGGAACTCCATTATATTATTATTTTGGAAACAACTCTTGGTCACCCTTGATTGATGAACTTAATTCCACCTAACCCTAGCATTATCAGTTTCATCATTCACATCATCATGGTGTCTCTGATAGATCCCTTCACCTCTAATTTGTTTCCCTCCATTAAATAATGCTTCCATCAATCACTTATCGTTTACATCGATCAAGGGAAGTCATGAGCCCCACATTTAACATACGATATTTTCTCATGTATGTCAGTTCTCAGTTGGTTACAAAATTATCATGGTTCTTGAGATAAGCCCTTGTCTTATCAAATGCTTCATCTCTCATCAATGTAAGCTCACCATATTCTAAGAGTTGCAATGGTTACAGTTATACAATGGGGTCCCTTTTCATCCATATAATATATCACCTTGAACTAAATAGGGAGGGTCATTAGTTCTCCCTAACTTAGCAGTCTTACATATGCTTGACACCAACAAAGTCTATCACATCAGGGGGGGGGAGGTGTACATTCCAATGGGGGAAGTATTCACATTTATGATTCATGGTAGAAAAACATCTCGTATAGTGAATTTCCTCCAGTAACTTCACTAGTATTCAAGTCCCCCACCCTAGTGGGATAATCAAGGTCAACATTAGTTCCACTTTTTCAACAACAATAACATCAATTCTAGGATTCATTTAATCATATAAGGATCGAAGTCGCCTTCATACTCGTAGCAGTAGTATCAAGAGTTGACCCCTTGATCACATCTTATTGTAATATATTCTAATATATTTTCACGAGCATAGGTATTCCTATCTCATTTGTATAAAACACCATATATTATTTACATCTTCAATTTCCATCACCAATAGCCATCCCCTTTGGCCAAGTCCTTTTAGATACAAGTTCTTGACAACTTATTAGAACATGGAGAGAAAGGAACGATTATGCATTTTGGCCCTATAGTACCCTCTAAACCTCATAAATCAAGGGGAATATGTTAACGGTTAAATCTTGCATATAAGAGACATTTCGACTAACCTTGCAGAAATGCGTCATCAACAAATAGCATGCAGTCCACCGAATATATCCGCATTGGATCCAAAAGACAGATTAAGCCTTAAATGTCAAAGGTAATCGGTACAGAAAAATCACACCACTAAAAGAACTAGAAACTTGTGCTTATTAGCATGACTTTACTATTTGGTTTCATGTGCATACCCGCATGGAGTTTCTTTTGAAATCTGATCGACTGTCAAAATAATGGGACCACTTAATTCTATGGCACATTCAAATCTCAAAACGACTCTCTTGGATCCAAAATTCAAAAAGGGACTCTTCACATGCTAGGAAGTATTAAATAGCCACCCTCATGTAGTTGGAGAACCAATTCAAAGGAAATAATGTTTCTTGGCCTCCATTTCACCTATAAAAGGGATCCATGGGAATGTATTCTATAGGATAAAATTAGAGAAAATTATGTTGTTGGAATTACATTGAGATATCATCTTTCAATCTATTTCCTTCCTAATATTGGCATGTAAAAGTGCCCTTGCTTTCTTCCTATAAGAAGAAATTGTTTCTCCATTGTTCTATACTAGTTATATTGCAATTGTGTGGACAAAAAAGACCTCTCTGAGGGAGATTGTTGGAATCCGTTGAAGCTTGCGCCTCTTAGGTGTCACTATTGTAATTAGTTGTACCATTGGGAAGTAAAATAATTGGTTTGGCACATTATTGTTCCATTTTATTTTATTTAGCACTTGTCCCATATATTTATTTTGCTTCTTATTAGTTTTGTTTTATTTCTTATTTAAAGTTTTCTTAGCCATTTGAAGTTTTGGATAATAATATACTAACATAATACTGAGTCCTTATTGTAACCTCAAGGATTTTCTTTAAGCACTGTGGGAGGAAAAAACACCCTTTTGACTATTTTTCCCACAATAGACCTGGTCAAGGTGGGAACCACTGAGCAATGCACAATGGATATTTGGGTCGAGGGAGAGGATGTGGAGTGGGAGGAAGATAGGTCATATGCTTCAACTATACATAACCCAGTGTTTGGAAATATTTTCACCGAACCTCGTCCCTTATACACATACTTCCATAGTAATAAACACTTGAAATAGGCATGCCCCAACCTAGTGGAAAAATGGGAATAAAATATGGGTCATTGCAATAAGGTGACTATCGAACCCTAGGAAGACTTAAATGAAGGGAACCCTTCCCATGTGAATATAGTAACTCGGGCGGGTGTGAATATAGGAGAGGACATATTCATAGCATGTAGCATGGAGCAACCCTTGGAGCCCAATATTAAGAACATTTCATAATCACTTTACAAATTTGATGCCGCACACTAGAGACAGTTTTTACTGGACGCACACAAGGCAGACAAAGAATTTTCCTTGTGGGAAGAATATTTTCTCTAAGAGAGAATGCGCAGGGAGGATAACATATGAAAAATGTTAGAAGAGGAGTATCACAAAAAGTACTATGAGAGGAAAATATGTTGCATAGGTTGCATGATGAGGATTAATAGAGAGTTGCAAAACATGAAGAAGAACATTGTAGAAGAATATAGATTCATGGATCCAAGGACCATGTGGGTTGTAACACCCCGGTTTTGACCTTGTTTGCATTAAATATATGTGATGTAAATATTGTAATAAATCATGGTGGGGAGCTAAAGGAAAAATACCCACCATTGATTTATCATTTCATGTTTCGACGATTAAAATTGATGCCGATGGTATTCTGTGCTAGCTGACACATTATAATTTTGGACATCATATGAATATGAAATTTAATTAAAAACCCACAACTAGCAATGTCAACGCAACAAATAATGAGATGGGGACATTATTTCCTAAGGATAAGGGGGGGAATATTTAACCTTGATCCATTGGGGAAAATCCATGTGTCAAAAGAAAACACCCAAAAACATATGCCCATTCCCTCATGCATTCACATTTTCATCTTCCCTCACATTTTGGAGAGCGTCGGGGACGTTTTGATCATCCATCCTTCACGTTTTCAGTTTTTTTTCCTCATGGTGCATGCTCGGTCCATCATCTGGATCTCATCGAAACATCTTGGTCCATTTTTTATCATTCTCTATTCCATTCTGTTGACGTGCGTTGTGCGTTCATCCTGCTTGTAGAGCCATGTTTTATTCGGGGTTGTTCTCCTGTTGTTACCATCCTCAATGTTGTTGTGCAATGGTATCCTCTGTCACAGAGTGAGTGGAAGCCTGTTTTGCTGTGTTGACATTGTGGTTTGCTGTGTGTGCATATTTTTCCTTGGTCTAAACTGGTTTGGAGTGGAATTGGGCCTGAACTAGCTTGATAAACCTAGTGTAGAAAGTAACCTCACAAATAGATCTAGAGGGGTCGGTTTTCTTCTTTGCACACCCTGAACAACATTAGAATGGAAGGCATAGCCTGAGGGACTGTGTAGCAGACAAGGGGATGCTTCCTTGTGTTGGGTGTGTAGATGTTTTAGGAGCAAATCCTGATCTAGTGCAGGTGTCCATGGCTCAGTGGTTGAGCTCACTAACTTAGTAGTTCAAGCTTTCCAGCTCCATTGCAGCCCGATAAACCCATCTGTTAGTTGGCTTGGCTGGTCCTTAATGTGAATGTTGGCTAGTTGACTGAATGTAGTATGACAAACCCAACAGTGATATGGCTTGGATGTGTGGTCTAATAAACCCATATGTTAGTTGGTTTGGCTGAGTAGCCTGATAAACCCAACTGTTAGCTAGCTTGGCTAATTAGCTTGATAAACCCAGTAGTATATTGACTTGCTTATTTGCAGCCTGATAAACCCAACTGTGTTGGATTGGCTGATTTTTGTTGTGTTCTTGGCTATGTGTGAGCCTACTAGTGTTCCTTATTCATGGTGGGAATCATTCCCAGTTCAAGGGTGGCAGTGCTGCTGAGAGATTGATGAGCGTACTAGCCTATGGTTGGGTGGAATGTTGCAGTGATGTAGTTGGTTGCGGAACAAACTTCTTTCAAAGATAAGTATCTCTGTGTTAATATCTGCAATTGTATTTGATTAATGAAATATGATGAACATGCCTATTGTGTTGAATTGATGAATTGCTTTCGCTGTATAGTTGCAATTGTATGCATCTGTGTATGTTTTCCTTCAATGAATTTTTAAATTACGTTATGGGGCTTAGATTACCAGGTTGGTGATGGCGTGAATGGTCAAATATGCCCAAGAATTCTGTTAACAAGTTGGATTTCCTTCTGAAACTCTTCTTTTTTCAACTTGCGGGATACGGGATGAAGAAATGCCCTTTTGTAAATCCTATGCCCCGACCTAGTGGAAAAGTGGGAAGAAAATATGGGTTGTTGCAATAAGGTGACTATCGAACCCTAGGAAGACTTAAATGAAGGGAACCCTTCCCATGTGAATATAGTAACTCGGGTGGGTGTGAATATAGGAGAGGGCATATTCATAGCATGTAGCATGGAGCAACCCTTGGAGCCCAATATTTAGAGCATTTCATAATCACTATAAAAAATTGATGCCGCACACTAGAGACAGTTTTTACTAGACGCACACAAGGCAGACAAAAAAATTTCCTTGTGGGAAGAAGAGTTTCTCCAAGAGAGAATGCGCAAGGAGGATAACATATGCAAAATGTTAGAAGAGGAGTATCACAAAAAATACTATGAGAGGAAGATATGTTGCATAGGCTGCATGATGAGGACCGATAAAGAGTTGCAAAACATGAAGAAGAACAATGTAGAAGAATATAGATTCATGGATCCAAGGACCATGTGGGTTGTAACACCCCGGTTTTGACCCCGTTTGCATGAAATATATGTGATGTAAATATTGTAATAAATCATGGTGGGGAGATAAAGGCAAAATCCCCACCATTGATTTATCGTTTCATGTTTTGGCGATTCAAATCGATGCCGATGGTATTCTATGCTAGCTGACACATTATAATTTTAGACATCATATGAATATGAAATTTAATTAAAAACCCACAACTAGCAATGTCAACGCAACAAATAATGAGACGGGGACATGATTTCCTAAGGATAAGGGGGGGAATGTTTAACCTTGATCCATTGGGGAAAAGCCATGTGTCAAAAGAAAACACCCAAAAACGTATGCCCATTCCCTCATGCATTCACATTTTCATCTTCCCTCACGTTTTGGGGAGGGGCGGGGACGTTTTGATCATCCATCCTTCACGTTTTCAGTTTTTTTTTTCCTCATGGTGCATTCCCGGTCCATAATCTGGATCTCACCAAAACGTTGTGGTCCATTTTTTATCATTCTCTATTCCATTCTGTTGATGTGCATTGTGCGTTTGTCTTGCTTGCAAAGCCATGTTCAATTTTGGGTTGTTCTCCTGTTGTTACCATCCTCAATGTTGTTGTGCAATGGTATCCTCTGTCACAGAGTGAGTGGAAGCCTATTTTTCTTTGTTGACATTGTGGTTTGCTGTGTGTGCATATTTTTCCTTGGTCTAAACTGGTTTGGAGTGGAATTGGGCCTGAACTAGCTTGATAAACCTAATGCAGGAAGTAACCTCACAAATAGATCTAGAGGGGCTGGTTTTCTTCTTTGCACACCCTGAACAACACTGGAATGGAAGGCATAGCCCGAGGGACTCTGTAGCAGAGAAGTGGATAATTCCTTGTGTTGGGTGTGTAGATGTTTTAGGATCCAATCCCAATCTAGTGTAGGTGTCCATAGCTCAGTGGTTGAGCTCACTAGCTTAGCAGTTCAAGCTTTGCAGCTCCTTTGCAGCCTTATAAAACCATCTGTTAGTTGGCTTGGCTAGTCCTTAATGTGAATGTTGGATTGACTGACTGCAGTATGATAAACCCAATAGTGAGATGGCTTGGATGTGTGGCCTGATAAACCCATATGTTAGTTGGCTTGGATGAGTAGCCTGATAAACCCAACTTTTAGGTGGCTTGGCTGATTAGCTTGATAAACCCAGGAGTATATTGACTTGCTTGTTTGCAGCCTAATAAACCCAAATGTGTTGGCTTGGATGAGTTTTGTTGTGTTCTTGGCTATGTGTGAGCCTACTAGTGTTCCTTATTCCTTATGGGAATCATGCCCAACTCGAGGGTGGCAGTGCTGCTAAGAGATTGATGAGCGCACTGGCCTATGGTTGGGTGGAATGTTGTAGCGATGTAGCTGGTTGCAGAACAAACTTATTTCAAAGATAATTATCTATGTGTTAATCTTTGCAATTGTATTTTCTTAATGAAATATGATGAACATTTTTAATGTGTTGAATTGATGAATTGCTCCCATTGTATAGTTTCAATTATATGCATCTGTGTATGTTTTCCTTCAATGCATTTTTAAATTACGTTATGGGGCTTATATTGCCGGATTGGTGATGGCCTGAATGATCAAATATGCCCAAGACTTCTGTTAACGGGTTGGATTTCCTTCTGCGACTCTTCTTTCCACAACTTGTGGGATGCGGAAACGTCCTTTTGTAAATCCTATTCCCCACAGATTTCCTTCCACAACTGTCCTTTCCGCATTCGGGATGAGGGATGCGACTTCACAAACTCTATTTCCACAACTAATTATTTCTACAACGGTCTATTCCACATGCAGGATGTGGGACCATAATTTCCATATTTCCTCGATTCCGCAAACTCAATATTTCCAAATCGTTGATTCTCAGTCGTTGATCTGCTCCTAGATGCAGAACAGATTGTGACCATCGATTTTCATCGCGATCTTTCTCCACCATTCGATATCCTTTGAGATCTTTCTTCATACATCGTCGACTTGATTACTGAAAGGATCGATTCTCTTCTATTGGGAAGTTAGAGAATTTATACTCAGAATTGAATAGAGTGAACACAATATGAATTCATGCCTCTATAGATTTCTGCAAAAATTAAGAATCCCTCAAAATGCGTACAGATTTCAATGAACTTCGAGCTGGATTCTCCTGCAACAATCAGAGTGAGCAGTTATGGTCACGTCGTCTCTCTAGTGGAAGGGAGGGGACGTGATAGTGTGGTATCAGAGTTGCAGCATTGGGCCTTGATGGGACAAGTTGAACAGTTAACAGAGTTGTTGGTAAATGGTTTTTACTTCTGATTTTACTATGCAGCTAACAATTTTGTTTATTAACACATTTTGCAGAATTATAGTCACCCTCAAAGGGCATCATTTTAGATAGTGAAGTTCGGTAAAGTTGGTTTGGCTAAGCCATGAGAACTGACATGTGTGATGATGCACAGAACCCCAATGAATACGAGGAAGATGCTATGGGGGAAAATGTCTGAGTTGGAAATGCTGAGACAGAGTCTAATGGGAGGAGGTTTCAGGATAGTCCCCCAGATTTTGCATCCACCATGAGAACCCTAAGGGTGGAGATGCAAAGTCATAGGGAAGATAATGAAAGATTGGTTAAGGCTCTAGAGGAGCAGAGTCAGCTGAATGTAGCCATGCAGAAAATTTTGATAGACATTCAGAGGCAGATGAACTCTGGGGACCAGACAGTGAGACTAGAAGGAAGTAAGAGCACTGCTATAAGTAGAAAGAGATCTCCTAGTGGGTCATGTGACTCTAAAGGATCCACTGGTGGTTCAAGTTCTTCTTCTCATGAGAATAAGAGAAAGAGGCGCTACCAGAACCGTTCATGTGATGAATTTAAGAAGGCAAGGCCTCCTACCTTCAATGGTGAGATAAAGGATGGTCAAGAAGCTGAAGCTTGGCTTCTTAGGATGAGGAAATATTTCCAAGTCCAAGACTATTCAAGAAATATGAAGGCTAGAGTATCCATATTCAATTTGATTGGAAGAGCATCCATATGGTGGGAGCACTTCAGGTAAGTGAAGAATATTAATGAAAGGAAGATTGTGTGGAAACAATTCCAGAAGTATTTCAAGCAGAAGTACCTCTCTGATAGGTACTATGATGATAAGATCAAAGAGTTCCATGAGCTGATATTGGGATAATAGGCCATGGAAGGGTATGCTAATAAGTTCTTGGAACTATTGAGGTATGTCAGGTACATCAAAGATGAGAAGGTGAAAATCCAACGTTTCTTGAGTGGATTGCCTTAGTCTTACAAAGACAGAATTGAGTTTTATGAACCTAGAACTATGGAAGAGGAAATACGGAAGGCTAAGTATTTCTATGAGCAAAGAAAAGGAAAACATGATTATCATAAGACATGGAAAGACAAGAAGAATGAGAAGTCTGACCAAAGGAAGAAAGGTTTCAAGCCTTCTAACTTCAGGAATCAACAGAAGTAGCCATCCCAAGTTGAGAAGCATCCAACTAGAGTGGTGGGAGAAAATATAAGAGATCCACAACATAACAGAGAACCACTCCAATGTTGTAAATGTGGAGGACCCCACATGCGCATGAATTTTCCACTTGAGAATGAGAATGAAAGTCCAGCTTACAACATTCAAGAGGCAAAAACAGTGGGTCAAGTAGCAAGGGCCATCCCTAGGATCTATGCAGTACTGGAGGACCACCAAGCAGATCACCAGTGAACTGTGGTTGAAGTTGTAGGTACGATTGTTGAGCAATCTGTTTCTATTTTGATTGACCCTAGTTCTGCTCATAGTTACATTGCTCCTAGAGTAGTGGAGATTTGTGCTTTTAAGAAAGTAAAGCATAGCAAATCATGGTTAGTTCATAAAGACACTGGAACTAAGAGGAAAGTTAGTGAAGTGGTAGTGAAATTCCCATTGGTGATGAATGGGTTGGTCACCTGTGTAGATCTAAATGTTCTACCACTTGGTTCCTATGATGTTCTCATTGGAATGGATTGGTTAGAAGCTCACAAGGTAAAGCTTGACAGCTATAATAAGACTTTTGAATGCAAGGATGAAGAAGGGAACCCAAGAGTTGTAAGAGGCATTCCAAAGATGATTTTTGTGAGGCAGATTTCAGCAATGCAGCTGAAGAAGTGTTGTAAGAAAGGTTGCAAAGTGTATGCAGCTCATGTTTTGGAAGCAGCAGAGAATGAAACTATTAGGCTGGAGGACTATCCCATATTGCAAGAATTCAGGCATGTTTTTCCTGATGATATTCTAGGGATTCCTCCAAAGAGGAACATTGATTTCACAAGTGAACTTGTGCCAGGAGCAGCACCAGTGTCCAAGACACCCTACAGGATGAGTACACAAGAAATGCTCGAGCTGAAGATGCAACTGCAAGAGTTGTTGGAGAAGAAGTATACCAGGCTGAGTGTATCTCCTTGGGGAGCACCAGTTCTGTTTGTGAAGAAGAAAGATGGTACACTCAGATTGTGTATTGATTACGGACAACTGAACAAATCCACTGTGAAGAACAAATATCCTTTGGCTAGTTTTGATGACCTCTTTGATCAAATGAGAGGAGCAAATGTATTTTCCAAGATTGACTTGAGGTCTGGTTACCATCATGTGAGAATCAAGGATGAATACATTCATAAGACATCCTTCAGAAAAAGGTATGGAAATTATGAGTTTGTAGTGGTACCATTTGGTATCACAAATGCATCGGCTACATTTATGTGCCTTATGAATAGTGTCTTCAGCAGGTATTTGGACAAGTTTGTTCCTGTTTTCTTTGATGACATTCTTATTTATTCTAAGAATGAGGAAGAGCATGAAGAGCATCTGAGATTGACATTACAATTGCTCAAGGAGCATCAGTTGTATGAAAAGTTGAGCAAGTGTGACTTCTATAAAGATAGAATTCAGTATTTGGGTCACATTATCTCAGAAGAGGGTATAACTATGGACCCTGACAAGATTGAAGCCATTATGAATTGGCCTACTCCAAGAAATGTGATAGATGTAAGATCTTTTATGGGACTTGCAGGATATTAAAGGAGATTCATTGAAGGATTCTTCGAGGTTGCACATGCCATCGCTTCTTTGCAAAGGAAGTGAATAAAGTTTGAATGGACACCAAGGTGTGAAGAAAGCTTCTAGCAGTTGAATAATCTTTTCACAAGTGCACCAGTATTGTAGATTTCCGACCCGGAAAAATATTTTGTGGTGTGTACTAATGCATGCGGTCAAGGAATTGGAGGAGTTCTTATGCAAGACAACCATGTGATATGTTATGAGTCAAGAAAATTGAAGGAGCATGAGAAGAACTATGCCAACAATGGCCTAGAACTTACAACCATAGTACATGCTCTCAAGATGTGGAGGCATTACTTGATGGGTAGAAGATTTGAGCTAAGGGCAGACCATTATGGTCTGAAGTATTTGTTTGATCAGCCTACTCTAAATGCTAGGCAAGGTAGATGGCTGGAGTTTTTATGTGATTTTTATTTTGAAATCAAGCACATAAAAGGAAAATATAATAAGGTAGTTGATGCACTCAGTAGGAAGGTGCAGGAAATGCATGTGGAATCCATTAGTATTTGCTAATCGGATTTGAGGTAGAAGATTGTTAATCATGTTGCTGAAGATGAATTGTATGCACAGGTCAAGGAAAAGTTGCAGCAGCAAAGCCTTGAAAATAAGTATGAGGGATATAAATTCGAAGAAGATGGACTCCTTACTTATAAGAACAAAATCTATATTCCAAATGTAGCATATTGGAGGAGGGTCGTTATGGATGAGATCCATCAAGATCCATATTCTGGCCACCCATGATATCATAAGACAATTGATACAGCTAGAAAGAAGTACTTTTACCCAGGAATGAAAAAGGACATGGCTGAATATATTTCAAGGTGCATGAAATGTATGCAGGTGAAGGTTGAGCATCAACACCCAGCAGGGTTGTTGTAGCCTTTTCCAGTTTTAGAATGGAAATGGGAAGTTATTTCCATGGATTTTATTACAAGATTTCCAATGACTTAGAGACACCATGATTCCATCATGGTTGTGGTGGACAAGTTGACAAAGGAAGCACATTTTATACTAATTAAGTATACACATAAGACTGATGACATTGCAAATATCTTCATGAAGGATATTTTCAAATTGCATGGATTTCCTAAGGCAATAGTCTCTAACAGAGATGTCAAGTTCACTTCCAATTTTTGGATGGGATTGTTTACATATTTGGGTACAAAGTTGAATTTCAGCACTGCCTACCCTCCTCCGACTGATGGGCAGAACAAAATATTTAACCAGGTGCTTGAAGACATGCTTCACATGTATGTGATGGACAAATCAACCAAGTGGGAAGATTATTTACACTTGGTAGAATTTGCATATAACAACGGACAACAAGCATCCTTAGGGACGAGTCCATATGAAGCTTTGTATGGTAGGAGGTGTAGGACACCAGTGACTTGGGATAATCCAGTGAACGGGTTGTGCTTGGTCCATAATTTCTCAAGGAGATGGAGCAGGAGGTTGTAAAGATCAGGCAGAATATGAAATCATCCCAGGAAAAACATAAAATATATGCAGATAAGCATAGGGTGAACATAGAGTTTAGTGTTGGGGATCATGTTTACCTTAGAGTGAGGGCAAAGAAGAGTTCCTTGAAGCTTGGAAGTTGTTCCAAGCTGTCACCTAGATACTGTGGGCCGTTTGAAGTGCTTGAAAAAATAGGGCCAATTGCATATAAAATTTCATTTCCTGCTAGCACTAGGGCTCATAATGTTTTTCATGTTTCTTTGCTTAAGAGATATGTACATGATCCTAACCATGTGATAAATTGGGATGTGATCCAGGTGGAACCCGAGGGAGAATTCCAAATTGAGCCAATGCACATCCTCGACAGGAAGGTCACAATGCTCCGGAACCGAGCCATAGGGAAGGTAAAGGTGCAATGGGAGCACTATGGTCCTACAGAGGCTACATGGGAGCTGGAGGATACCATGCGATTGGCACATCCATTTTTTTCCGATTCTGCAGAGCACTAAGGGCCGTACTAGCTTAGTATTTTGTTCAATTTTGTAAAGCACTGAGGATAGTACTGTTGAAGGGAGAGGGGAATATAACACCCCAGTTTTGACCCCGTTTGCATTAAATATATGTGATGTAAATATTCTAATTAATCATGGCGTGGAGCTAAAGGAAAAAGCCCCAGCATTGATTTATTGTTTCATGTTTCAACGATTAAAATCGATTTCGATGGTATTCTGTGCCAGCCGACACATTATAACTTTGGACATCGTATGAATATGTAATTTAATTAAAAACCCACAACCAGCTATGGCAATGCAACGAATAATGAGATGGGGGCATGATTTCCTAAGGATAAGGGGGGGGATGTTTAACCTTGAGCCATTGGGGAAAATCCACGTGTCAAAAGAAAACACCCAAAAACATATGCACATTCCCTCATGCATTCACATTTTCATCTTCCCTCATGTTTTGGGGAGCGGTGGGGACGTTTTGATCATCCATCCTTCACATTTTCAGTTTTTTTTTCCTCATGGTGCATGCCCGGTCCATCATCTAGCTCTCACCAAAATGTTGTGGTCCATTTTTTATCATTCTCTATTCTGTTGATGCATGTTGTGCGTTCATCCTGCTTGCAGAACCTTGTTCTATTCTGGTTTGTTCACCTGTTGTTACCATCCTCAGTGTTGTTGTGCAATGGTCTCCTCTGTCACAGAGTTAGTGGAAGCCTATTTTGCTGTGTTGACATTGTGGTTTGCTGTGTGTGCATATTTTTCCTTGGTCTAAACTGGTTTGGAGTGGAATTGTGTCTGAACTAACTTGATAAACCTAGTGTAGGAAGGAACCTCACAAATAGATCTAGAGGGGCTGGTTTTCTTCTTTGCACACCCTGAACAACACTAGAATGGAAGGTATAGCTTGAGGGACTGTGTAGCAGACAAGGGGATGATTCCTTGTGTTGGGTGTGTAGATGTTTTAGGAGCGAATCCTGATCTAGTGCAGGTGTCCATGGCTCAGTGGTTGAGATCACTAACTTAGTAGTTCAATATTTCCAGCTCCTTTGCAGCCTGATAAACCCATCTATTAGTTGGCTTGGCTGGTCCTTAATGTGAATGTTGGATTGAATGACTGCAGTTTAATAAAACCAACAATGATATGGCTTGATAAACCCATATGTTAGTTGGTTTGGCTGAGTAGCCTGATAAACCCAACTGTTAGCTAGCTTGGTTGATTAGCTTGATAAACCCAACATTATATTGACTTTCTTGTTTGTAGCTTGATAAACCCAACTGTGTTGGCTTGGCTGATTTTTGTTGTGTTCTTGGCTATGTGTGAGCCTACTAGTGTTCCTTATTCATGGTGGGAATCATGCCCAGCTCGAGGGTGGCAGTGTTGCTGAGAGATTGATGAGGGCACTAGCCTATGGTTGGGTGGAACGTTGCATCGATGTAGTTGGTTGCGGAATAAACTTATTTCAAAGATAAGTATCTCTGTGTTAATCTCTACAATTGTATTTGATTAATGAAATATGATGAACATGCCTATTGTGTTGAATTGATGAATTGCTTCTGCTGTATAGTTGCAATTGTATGCATCTGTGTATGTTTTCCTTCAATGAATTTTTAAATTACGTTATGGGGCTTAGATTACCAGATTGGTGATGGCCTGAATGGTCAAATATGCCCAAGAATTCTGTTAATAGGTTGAATTTCCTTCTGAAACTCTTCTTTTTTTAACTTGCGGGATACGTGATGCAGAAATGTCCTTTTATAAATCCTATTCCCCATAGATTTCCTTTCGCAAATCTCCTTTTCGCATGCAGGATGCAGGATGCAACTTCACAATCTCTATTTCCACAATGGTCTATTCCTCATGCAGGATGTAGGATGCGGAATGCGGGATGCGAGACCGCAATTTCCATATTTCACCGATTCCACAAAATCAAGCTTTCCGCATCGCTGATTCTTGCGGGTTGATTCTCATCCGTTGATCTTTTCCTAGATGCAGAACATATTGTGACCATCGATTTTTGTCGCAATATTTCTCCACCGTTCGATCTCCTCTGAGATATTTCTTCGTAGATCGTCGACTTGATCACTGACAAGATCAATTCTCTGCTATTGGGAAGTTAGAGAATTTATACTTAGAATTGAATTGAGTGAACACAAGATGAATTCATGCCTCTATAGATTTATGCAAAAATCAGGAATCCATCAAAATACGTACATAATTCAATGAACTTTGAGCTGGATGCTCCTGCAACAATCAGAGCGAGCAGTTATGGTCGCGTCCTCTCTCTAGTGGATGCGAGGGGACATGACATGGGTAAGTTTTTGCAATGTTGTATAAAAATTCTAAATGATGATTGCTCATATTATTGATAGTTTTATCATTTTGTTCACAAAGTTTGTGACACTAAATGGAATGGAGGATCCCATTTCGACGCCCTTACCTGAACACAATGTGTCACGGGTGGGAAAGAAGAGGCGCACGAGAAAAAAGTTCAAGTTAACACTTGATCTAGGAGGGTATGAGATGAGCTATGTGATGCTCAATCGAGGTTCAAACATCAACAGTGTCCCCAAGAAATCATGGGAGATTAACAGTGGAATCCAAAGTTGGTGTGCTCCTCTCTACAACTTAAGATAAATAAGAAACAAAATATCTATACCATCGGGTGGATGACAAATGTAGAAGTCGTTATTGATGGGGTAGATACAGTTGAATACTTTGAAGTCATAGAAATACTAGAAGATATTGATCATTGCCCAACATTGTTAGGGATCAACTGGGTGTTTGACAACTACACTATTTTGAACTTAAAACAACAACACATGTCTTTTGATATTGAGGAACTACCAATGGTGGCTACCCTTAATGTTATGGAGGGAGAGCAATATAAAGAATCTATAAAGGATGACACAAGTAAAATCAATATTCAAAAAATCTATAATGTGACCGGGATAAAGGAGGATTATGTGAATCCCACTGCAGACAGGGAAATAAGTTGGTGCAGTGTATGCTCTTTTGATATGGATTCACAAGATGTGTTCTACCGATTGAAAAATGGTTGTATAAAGTGTCCTTAATAAGGCACACCTTGGTTAATAAGTTGGCGCACTATGTTGGGTCGAAACTGCAAGAGCTACAAAATTTTGATTGAAAAGAAAGGGTGGATTCCTTTCTGGAACAAATGGAAGTACGAGTTCCAGAGGCTCATAGGGTCAATATGATGGATGCAATAACCATAGGGACCCTTGAATGTTTGTGGGAGATCCACAAATATTACTTGTGCATCTAGGAACAAGTTGATACATGCATAAAGGTGAGGTTCCATCAGACCATAGACTTGGAATTGATTAATAGTTGCAAGGGTATTGAGCACCCCAAGAATCATTTAGAGTAATATGAACAAAGGTGGAAAATGAAAAGTGTCCCATGCATCCAATGGGTACAAAGGTTTATTCATATAGTAACTGTCATACCATGCAGTTGATATGCACATCATAAATGCATATGACAGACACAAATTTGGGAAAAGTTAAGCACACAATTCATAGCCACCTTTAGATTTGACAGAGTATTCCATAGTTTGGACATGATTCTCCACTACATAAATAAGTCATTTTTAGGAGAGGCCTAATCAGAACAGTGCAAAAAATCCCATTTAAGCATACCACAAGGACTTGGCATAGTTGAATCGACCTGTCTATTGTTGGAAGGTAATAGGCACTAACATAGATGAGTAGGATGTTCTACACAGGATAGAAATGAAAGAAACAAAAGGGGAGCACACGGTGTAGAGAAAATCATATACCAGTATGATGCAAAAGTTCCTGGATCCATTGAGACTAAAAAGTATAACATAGGAAAATAGATTGAACAAAATATGGAAATCATAGGGGACTACTGGGACCAGGAGATGGTCACCCAACTACCTATTGAGTGAGTATGAGCACATATTTCTGTGTATCTTATCATAAATGAAGGGGATAGAAGGTTCCCTAGGGGAAATGAAAATAAATCTTGAGGAAGGAGCTAAGCAAGTCAAGAAGAGGCCATACAGGTTGAACCCATGATACAAGGAAAAGGTGTGCAAGGATATTGATCGCATGTTGGATGCAGGGATCATTTTTCCCATCAAAGAGAAAAGTAAATCATCCTAATGGTAGTACAAGAAAAATGTGATAAGAAATTTGACTTACATATTTGCCCTTAATCTCAGCACTTGGAGTGGAAACCCATGTTGTTTTTCAATTCTACATGAAAATAATCAGCACCACGCTTTCCCTGTGAACCATGAGCGGCACCTTGCTTGCACCGCCTTCATCCTGTTTTCCATCAGCGGTGCCACTGCCTGTGGCCTTTGGTCCATAAGCGTTTCTCATCTAAACCGCTCTGTCATAAGAGGAGAAAAGCGATACCCTGGGTAAAATGGGAAAAAGAGAAGTTTCTCGAGGCTTCTAGATCATGAGCCTCGTGTCCTCCCTTATCCATATCATTGTGGGTCAGTGAGCTCGAGATCCCCCATCATAGGATATTAGAGGCCACCTCATCCACAAATCTCTCAACCATTCCTATCCATTGAGCCTTATTAATACAGGCTCATGTCCATGGTTGAGGGGGAGAACTATAGAGGTATTGTTATGCTGTTGGATTGACCACTTGGACCAAGCCATTGGAGAGCATAGAGAGCAAAGTTGGAGCTTATGGGGATGAAGTGTTTGTCTCATGGAGATACATCTCGACACTAAGGCTTGATTGGTTTTAAACTTCTCCATACATCTTAATGCAAAGCTGATTTCCATCCCACATTACTGTTGTTTTGATTCCACATGTACATGTTGTTAGATTCCTTAGTCACTAACATGGATAAGTAGATGATTTTCTGGTAGCTTTGATGTGTTTGCGTGTTTGATCTGTTTGTAGGTACATAGGTTCACTATCGAAGCACCATTTCAGGTGTCTACGACATCCAGGAAAGGTCCTCATCCTTTGTCATTCACTAATTTGTTCTGGATCTGAACCAATCAGACTAGAGGAACAACTTCTGTCTGTAGAAGGTGAAATATTCCTGGTTACAAATCTGGCGAATCCACTGGGGATTGATACATATATCAGTTAATCTGATCTTCCTCAGTTCTTGAACTCCTGTCTGAATCCATGCTCCATCTCCAACTCTATTCAGTCAGATCTGCTATCTGACTTAGTGAATTTTGGTTTGAAACTTTCAGATCTGCTTAGATATGAAGTATTTCAACCTTTTATGCTCTTTTTTACTCTCAATCTATCAGTATTTACCTTGATCTGATCTTCTTCTAAATTTATCTGTCGTTCTCCTTTGTGTTTTGGATTTATACAGGGAACTGCTCTTATTCTGTTGGTGAGAAGCGGTGCCACCGCCTGAACCCTGTTAGCAGCACACGGTTCCAGGTAGGCCTTATTCCAAGACCACTTTTTTCTCATTTTTTGCAAAAAATTGAGTTTATTTGCTTTTAGCCCTGCAGTGTTATGATTGTGTGTTAGAATATGATGCTTATGGTTTGAAATTTTGTGGTAAAATATCGGTTTGATTGAAGAATCCAAAAACTAGATTAGGCTTGTTGATTGTCCATTTTCTTCCGTGCTTGTTGGTTGTCTTTGCGAAAGGATTTGTTTTTCGAAAGCTTAGGTGTTAGAGAGATCTCTTTTATTTCTGTTACATAGACTAAAAGAAAAACATTTAATTAGCATATTGATTTCATTTTTTGTTCCCATAGAAGACTTCTTTTTCTTGTTTTAAAAAGAAAATTTTTGAATGAGATTAGGTCATTATCATTAGTGAGCATAAGACATTGGCTCTCTGATTGGCCTCACAAGATTTCAGGTTCTCTATGTTCTTTTGTCTCTTTTGCATTTATACTATCTCATCAAAATAAAAAATATTATATTTTTAAGTTAGATCTATCTATGCTTTAAGAAAAATCGAAAAATAGAGTGCATATGCATATAGTGTGCTACTTGTTTTTCTTTTAAGAAAAGAGATTCCTTCCCTTTTGATTGCTTTCAGAAAAGAGAAATGAGTTTGGAAAGTGCTACTTGTCTTTGATTTTGTGTTCAAGATTGTTGTTTGGAAATATTTTTGGTTTTGAAGCAAAAGAAAATACTCTCTTTCCCCCCCGTAGGTAGGCATACCGAACGGTAAAGTGAAATATTTGCATATGCATATTGCATGGTTTTACTTTTTCTGTCAAAACTCCATGCATTCACCTAACCGTCCACTTTAAAATTAACGGTAGTTATAGGTTAAAATTTACATAGCAATTTGAGTGATAGGTTAAAGACGTGTTCGGGTGTCGTTAAGCGTAGGAGCTGTCGTTACTCGTCCACATTACATCCCAGGACTCGTGTGGTTCTTCCATGTACCGTCGGTATATCGAATGGCCTTTCACGTACCCTTGAGGTATATAGAAAGGTACTTCACGTACTCGATTGTATATTGAAAGGCCCCTTGTGTACGGTTATGCATTAGACAACACTACTACTGATTTGAGCTCCCACGTACCTTGCGTATATCGGGAGACCCCACTGGGATACCTTATCCATCTAAGGAAAGCCCTTTGGCCGTCTTGCTTAGAGCCATACACCGAAAAAAACATTTGAGGAGATTACTACGCACGTACCCTTGAGGTATATTGCGATTGGCACCTTCTTGACAATCCTGGTGAGAGACCTGAGTATCTGAACCCCTCCTGTCATTTTAAGTTTGCTTGTTTGACCTATAGCTTGATTAGGGAAATTTTTGGTGTGTTTTCTAGTTTTTTAGACTCTAGGTTAGATAGGAGTCGTAAAAACTAGCTGAGCTAAGATAGTCCAGAAGCATATGGGGCTTGCCACCTGATTTTATTCCTGGTTTAGGAGAAAATATAGTGGAAAATATCGACGAAGGAGCTGCTACCACCTCCCAAGGGGGAGATAATGTGGTTGCAGAAAGTGGAGGACCATATCCTTCACACTTGCCCCCCTTGGTCCAACAACCTTATTGGGGTAATAATTCATTCCATTCTCCCACAGAAGGTCATGTTGATGATACTACCCATTCGGATTATGGTCCCAATGCTCCATTTTGGGATACCTCTATAGGACAGGCCATTACCTCATTTGGCACCCATTTAAACTTTTCTGAAGAATTTTCTCCAGATGAAGAAGAACATAGACAATACCACATAGCCATTCTCCATGCACAAGAGATTGAAAGGAAAATAGATGACATATTGGGCACACCACCATCACGTTCCACAACCGTTCTTGTGGGATATCGTTCACTTGCCGATTCTATGAGACCCATTGAACCGATTATAGATCGCATAGTAACGCCACACAAACTAGGTCAAACTACCAACCCCACCACCTCCCATATTATGTATGTTCCCAATCCTCCCAGGTCTTCCACACCTGGGACCCAACCTTCAATTCTTGTTTCATCATTACCTTCTAGTGCCGGGGGAAAACCCCCGACACAACCTACATTATCTGGCACCATAATTGTATCTAGTCAAGGACAAACCTCTGGTATAGAGAAATCTACAGTTTATGTCCCTCCGACCCACACTAATGTGGTTACTCCCCCATCTAGTTCAGTTCATCCCTTGGGGGCACAACCTGTAACTAGTCAAACCTCTTGGGGTTATGGTTATATAGAAAAACAAATACCTGTAGGGAACATAAATTATCCACCAAATTATATAGGAATGCCTTATGATGGAATTCCATATCCTAGTAATACTTTCACACCATGGGGGAAACCTAACGGGTCCTACATTCCATCTATGGGGGGGATACCCATACATACTGCAGGAGGTGCCGTAGGACCGCCTTATGGAGGTCCTCCCCCTGGGGGGCCTAATGGTCCTGGAGGGCCTGGTGGCTTTCCTCCTTATGGTCCTAATGGTCCTGGGGGGTTTGGTGGCTTTCCCCATAATGGCCCTGGAGGGTCTAGTGGCCATCCTCCTAGCGGTTCCAGAGGCTCTGGAGGTTTACCTCCTAGAGGCGCTGGAGGGTCTGGTGGTATGCCTCTTGGTGGTCCCGGTGGTCCTGGTGGTCCCAATGGTCCTAGTGGTCCCAGAGGCCTTGGTGGTCCTAACGGTCTTGATCTCGAAAATCAACCCCCTATGGGCAGATTTTCTGGTAATTCTTCATCACAATAACCTATCTATCAGTCTACTTATGGTCCTACTGGTAACTATATACCATATCAATATTACCAGTATGTGCAACCTAACCATCAGTTACCTTTCCTAGCAACTTTGGACTTGCATGATTTGTCCAAGTTGATTAATGACCCCATCCAACATAACCCCTCGTGGCCTCCCATTTCGGTAAAGTTACCATCGGACATTCCAAAGTTTGATGGGAAGTAGGGAGACAATTCGAAAAACCATGTCATGACATTCCATCTGTGGTGTTCTTCAAACTCCCTTATGGATGATTCAGTTCGTTTAAGACTCTTTCAGTGAACTTTGACCGGTATAGCCACGAAATGGTATATTGAACTTCCACAACACTCGGTTGTGGATTTTTGCTCGTTGGAAACCGTATTTCTTACACACTTTCAGCTTCTTATTCGTTATGAAACAAGTACTGATCTCTTAACTTCTCTGTGAGAGAACACATCCACCCACATATTCGATCATATTCATGAGTGGAGAAGGTGGAGAAGACTTATTAAGGCTCCTATTCCAGATCAGTTATTAGTTGATTGGTTTACCAAATCTTTGTTGCCTTCTATTGCTAGAGATGTGGCTATGGGTGGTGCCATTACTGAAGAGCAAGCCATTAGTCGAGCCCAGTATCTAGAATTGGTCTATTCCCAGTCTCGAACTTTATATGACTTGATTCCTCAAGCTCCTCGCCTAAGGACCGATCCTACAAAGCCACCAGCAGAAGTCCTTGTTGATGGGATTGTTGGTTCAATCCAGTCCCCATCAGTAGAAAAACCTGCCAAGCAACCCCATACTGCCACCCCTACTTCTTCGACTCCCAAGGTTTCCACCGAGTTTAATTCTATTCAGAGTATTCAAACCTCTGGCAATAATAAAAATAAAGGTAAAACAAAAAATAAAAAACTTGGAAACCTATAGGAGAACCCAAAACCAACCAACAATGATAACGATAAAGGGAAAAGAAAAGAAAAATATCCATGTTTGCTATGCGGAGGTGACCATTTCACAAAAGAGTGTCCCTGCCGGGACGAAATCATTCAATTTTTGAAAACAAATCCCACACCTGCAATTCTCACGATCCTTTTCCCTCTCAACTACAACTGATAGACCACATGTCTAATCATGGAAACTCTAGTTCGTCAGAGGAAATTCATATGATGTCCTCAGATACCATTAGTCTGCAAACTCGAAGTCAGAATTATGAGAAACCCGCAGACAAGAAAGAATACCTTTCTTCTTTAGGGAAAGCTCCCTGTACTGGTTCTCCCAAATCCTTGTCTAATGTCCCCCTAACCATCGAGAATCCTACTCTCGATATGATTTTGCGTCCACCCAAGAGTAATCTTAGGAAGGTTGTTTTTAACCCTAATGCCTGAGCTGCTCAATTTTATAATGTAGTTGAATATCTCACTTAGGCACCATGTGCAATGTCTACCTTGGAAGTACTCCAAAGTTGTCCGACACAACGCAAAAATATGTTAACTGCATTAGGAGCTTTAGACCCGGACAATTCTAATTTGATTCATTTCAATATCGAGAATTATAAGTCTAGACTACCTCACAAACTTGCTTTCCAAATCATCATGAAAGTAGTCAGAAAGAAATTCTTTATGACTATCTTAGACGAAGGAGCTTCAACTTCGGTTTTGTCCTTGTCTTGTTGGAAAGCTATCGGCTCTCCCGAGATTGTAACATCACCTATGACTCTAAAAGCCTTTGATGGATGAGGTTTCCAACCCCACGGTCTCATATCAGCCCTTGCAGTTAAGTTTGGGGGAAAAATTGTTTCTATTCAGGTAGAAGTAGTAGATTCCCCGTTAGATTACAACCTCCTTCTAGGAATAAATTGGTTTTATGCCATGACTGCTGTCGCTCTGACAGTATTTCGAATAGTCCAATTTCCACATCTAGGAAGAATTGTTACCATTTATCAGCTTGATTTCTGTACACCGAATGTTACAACCTCTACAACTAATAACATCCCCATGTTAAGCTAGTCCCCTCCTCCTTACCAGTTGATTGGGGTAGGCATGTTGAAGGATTCATCCCTTATGGGTATTTTTCCATCCACTCCTCCTAACACAGATGCGATGACAGTGAATATGATTTCATCATTTGATTGTGAGCCGAAGGGAAAAAAAATTGTTGAGTCCACCTCATTGAGTCCACACAAATAAATGTACAACACCATTCAAACCCTTTTCGATGATCACACTGATGACCTTCATCTAGTTGCGTCGGATCCTTATCACCTGTCTTACTGGTTAAAACCATCTCTTCCTGTTCTGGATTATCTCTCTGAGACTTTTCCTTCCAACGAGTCCATTATGGAGATTATGAATACGAATGAGTCCATTTGGGAGGATCACCATCATAGATCCCTGTTCCTCCCCAACACCAGTTCGGTTAACCATGATTTTGCATCCTTGTTTTCCACTGATATTGTCAAAGAACCTCAAAGTCCTATATTGTTTCAAGATACAGATTATGAAGGAAACCTTTGCAACATTATTCAGACATATCCAATTGACATATCAGCCAAGCCTGGTACCATCGAGCATATTCACGTTGGGTAGAATTGCTCGGCAGACGAATTTGAAGCATACAAGGCACTTTTCAAAGAATTTCATGATATTTTTTCTTGGTCTTATGAATAAATGCCAGGGATAGACCCATCCATTTTGGTCTGTGAAATTAAAACCTATCCCATGGCTAAACCTATCAGGAAAAAACTAAGGCAAGTCCATCCACGGAAGGCCGCAACTATTAAAGTTGAGATAAAGAAACTTATCAAAGCTGGGTTTATTTATCCCGTACCCCTGACGGAATGGGTATCGAACGTTGTCCCTGTCAATAAAAAGTAGGGCACCATTAGAGTCTGTATCGATTTTAGAGACTTGAATAAAGCTTGTCCCAAGGACAACTTTACTACTTCACATATCGATCAGATTATCAACAACTGTGCTGGAAGTGTCATCTTCTCATTTATGGATGGCTTTTCTAGCTATAATCAGATTGAGATATTACCCATCGATCAGCAAAAGACGACATTCATGTTCCCATAGGGAACCTTTGCGTATAGGAAGTTACCTTTTGGCTTGAAAAATGCTGGAGCCACTTTCCAATGTGCGATGTCCTATGCGTTTCATGATATTAAACATATTGCTGAACCGTACCTTGACGACCTCCCTGCTCATTCACAGTGATGGGAGGACCACCCTGGTCATCTTAGAGATATTTTCCTGAGATTCCGTCATTATAATATATAGCTCAATCCGCATAAATGTGTTTTTTGCATTGAGACTGGATGTCTGTTAGGTTTTTTGGTCTCTAAGGATGGCATCTGGATAGATCCCTTGAAAATTGCCTCCATTTTAGCTCTACCAGCCCCAACCAATCTTCTCGAACTCCAAAGTTTGCAAGGGAAGGAAAAATTTCTCCGTCGTTTCGTGTGTAATTTTGCAGAGAAAACACATGGTTATATGCGTCTCCTTAAGAAGGACACTCCGTTCTTCTGGGATGAACAAGCCCAACACACCTTTGATAATCTCAAACATGCTCTAACTCATTCACCCAGGATACACCCCCAAGATTATTCAAAGGACTTTCTCTTGTATATTGCTGCCTCCGCTACTACCATCGCTATGGTTTTGGTGCAAGAAAATCCCAACGGTCAGGAGCATGTGATTTACTATGCTAGTAAGAATCTTATGGATTCTGAAACTTGATATTCATGCGTGGAGAAGTTAGCATTGGCCATGGTCATTGTTGTACAAAAATTTCGTCACTACATTTTGCTCTGCACAACCACTGTATTGGCAGACTAGAACCCTATGTATTACATCCTATCTTGTCAGGTGCTCAAGGGAAAGTACTCCCGATGGATAGTCATACTACAGGAGTTTGATCTGGAATTTGCCAAAGCCACATCAAAGAAATGCTTGGTCTTTGCTAAGCTCATGTGTTATCTTCCCTATGCTGTCATGGAATCTGAGCCCAGTGATTCATTTCCCGATGAATTTTTGTTCCTGATAAGCACTACTGACCCATGGTATGGAGATTTGCTTATTTATCTCCGAACACAAAGATTTCAGCCAAATCTATCCCGTGACTATCGCCACTGTATTCGTCACCACGCGAAATACTACCTCATCCTGAATGATATTTTGTATAGATGTGGGATTGATTCTATTCTCTGGAAATGCCTCACCCATGAGGAAGCTGAACATGTGTTGAATGATTGCCACTTTGGAGCATGTGGCGGTCATTTATCTGGGATGGCTACAACCCAGAAAATCCTTCGCGTTGGCTATTTCTAGCCTCCAGTCTTTAAAGACTGTCATGAGACTGTTAAGAAATTCCCACCTTGTCAACATTTTTATCCCAAAAAGTGCTCACATCCTGCTTCGCTACACTCCGTCATTGCCGCTGGCCATTTTCCAAATGGTGGATTGATTATATGCATTGTAAGCCTACCTTAGCTGGGGGGCATGGTTACATCATCATAGACGTTGACTATTTTACAAAATGGGCTAAGGCCATGCCTACATATGTGGAATATGGTAAGACTACCGCTCTCTTCCTGTTCAATCATATCATAGCTATATTTGGAGTCCTGCAGTCCATTGTTACTGATCACGGATCACATTTCCATAATCAAATGATGTAGGAGATGAGTGCCAAGCTATGTTTTTTCCATGAAAACTCTACGCCATATTATCCACAAGGTAATGTTCAGGTAGAGGCCATTAACAAGGTTTTGAAAAATAAGCTTCATCGGATGGTTGGAGATCATAAATCCAACTGGCACCACATTATTTTCTCCGCTCTTTGGGCTTACAGGACTTCGGTGAAAAAAACTACTGGTTTCACACCTTTCCAGCTTGTCTATGGACTCGAAGCTGTCTTACTGATTCAATGTCAGATTCCATCCTTACAACTTGCCATCGAACCTATCCCAGACACTTTTACAGAGGAAGAGAGATTTTTGTATTTGAACAACCTTGACGAGACTCGGAGAGATGATTCCTTGGCTAATGAGGCACATAAGAAACACTTCATGGTGCAATATGATAAATCCATCCAACCTCATGCCTTTAATGAGGGTGACCTAGTTTTGACTTACGACCAGAGATACGACAAACTAGGGAAAGGAAAGTTCGAGTCCATATGGTACGGTCCTTTCATCATTTCTAAAGTTTCAGAGAAAGGGGCCTACAAGCTCGTTGACTACGATGGAATCCATTTAGGGAAACCTCGCAATGGGTTGTACCTGAAGAGGTACTATGCCTAGGTCTTTCTTGGATAGCATATTTTATATATGTATATTGCTTGACTTTTAGTGTGCTTTTAGTATTTTCAATATGGTTTTGAGTTTAGTCTCCGCATCTGTTTATACCATGTTTTGGTCATGCAGAGCAGATGGATTTATATGGCTTTGCTGATGGTGCTTACTGCCACACCTTGAATCTTGCCTTAGCTTCTTGGGTCCTCTATTCCTCAGCTGAATATTTGGTCAGTTAAGGAGCAGTTTGTATTGGTCTCGCTACCAACAACATTGCTAAGTATCGAGTAGTCATAGGTCTTCTGACTGAAGCTGCCTCCCAAGATGTTCGCAATTTGGTAGTCTTGATGGACTCACAACTCATGGTTTGTCATATAAACCATGTTTATACCATTAGAAATCCTGTACTTCTCCACCTCTTCCGGAGGGTACGCTTTTCGTTGAGCGTACCCTAAACTACCATAAAACGGAAAAATTCGTTGAGCATTTATTAAGACACTTTGGTCACACTCTCGAAACTCAGCATCAAAGGTCTGAGTCCATTTATGATTCTTTTCAAGATCATAAAATCCCTCATAGTGAAAAGAGACCTAATGGAGTCTTCTTTAAACTCTTTTAGGGCTCCTTAAATACGAAAAGACCGTCGAGCGATCTTGTTTTCTTCACGCTCGTTAAAGCATTTGAAGAATCGTCTCTCTGATGGTAGGTTATATCTTTTTCGGTTTGAATGGACTATTTACTAAAAATGAACGCTCCAGCCAATCATGACTGGAAGAGTTCCCTAAGGTATGATTTTACACTTTTTCGGGCCTTAGGGACTAAATCATACGAAAAAGGACCCTTTGGAGTCTTCTTCCGTGGTCGTTTTGACTCTCTAAACATGAACGATACCGAGTTTTCTTTCATTGGACTCGTTAAATTAAACATTGAGAGACACATTTTTGGGAACGAACCCTTCCTCTCTCAGGTTCGTAAAACATATGAGTTTGGAATTGTCTTCAGATAAGCTATGCCGACTGTTTGTTACCGTCTTTGAACTCGTAAAACCGAAAAGAGGCACTCATCGATCATGATGGGGAAAATGGGAAGGGAATCATTTTTGCAAATAAATGGTAGTAGTTTGTTGTTAGCTTTGAACATGGAACTTGTTTGCATATAATTTCCGTCAATTGGGTATTCAACTGATCTCTATGACGATCCACTTTCATGATTCATGCCACTCCTTTGATTCTTTCAAAAGAATGCATTGTCCACTGTCGCACTATGTGTTTATCCCGTTTAGTCATGCTGCCAAGTCTTTTGTCGTGCCGCCTGATGTTCAAAGGGAAGTTGAAGAAGTTTTTCTTCTGTAGTCAAAATGGTCTCTGTGTTAGTGCTTGTGAGTCAATCCTATGGTTACTACATTCACATCATTCAAGAACTATGTTTCGAGTTTTGTGTCATCGATGTGGGACTCATCATGGCCCTCCTTCGATGAGACTATCCCTATCGACATCATCTCATCATTTGGGAAATATTCTTAGAAACAAAAACTTAGTACCTTGAGATCTATATGCCTTAATGACAAATTCTCTCGCTCTCGACATAGGTTCACATCATTGACCTTTGATCGATAGAATCGACTGGGTGTTTGACATTAGGACATCTATTCACACTCAGTAGATTGTACTAGGGTACCTTGGGGATCATTGACATCAATGGTGATCTCCCTTGCACTTGTTAACGATTCACATCATTGGTCGATAATCAAGTGGTTTCTACCATGTTCAACTTCAAATCATTTTAATCACATGGATAGAATCGTAATTTGTGAAAGACGAGACAAAGACCCTGGGTATTTGTTTAAGCACTCATTTCTTTTCCCTAGGTTGCGATGGAGTTTTGTATATCTAGCATGGATCCACATTTGTATGGTCATGGCTATGCTCAAATTTGCATATGTATGACATATATCTACATTGTATTTTTGGTAGCTATGTCCAAGTTTGAGTCCTCTATCACATGGATCTACGCTGTATTCTAGTATCCATGCTTATTTATTCCTCCCATGGATCTGCCTTGTATTGGTCTGCAGCCATGAGTTGGTTACTTGTGTCTATGAGTCAAAAATATTGATGTACTACAGATGCCTACTTGAAGACATGCTCCGATCGAGCTGACATTTTCACCTCGAAGCGACAACTTGTTCTCTCAAAGCTCTCATTTATCGTATCCCTCTAAGACTCACGCTTTGGGGGGCATCCTGTTACACCCAAATCCTGTCACCACCATGTGATAAGACCTTTGACTTACATATTTTCCCTTAATCCCAGCACTTGGAGTGGAAACCCATGTTTTTTTTCAATTCTACATGAAAATACTCAGCACTGCGCTTTCCCTATGAATCATGAGCGGTACCTTGCTCGCACCACCTTCATCCTATTTGCGATAAGTGGTGCCACCACCTGTGGTCTTTGGTCCATAAGCGTTTCTCATCTAAACTTCTCTATCATAAGAGGAGAAAAGCTATACCCTGGGTAAAATGGGAAAATGAGAATTTTCTCGAGGCTTCTAGATCATGAGCCTCGTGTCCTCCCTTATCCCTATCATTGTGGGTCAGTTGAGCTCGAGATCCCCCATCATAGGATCTTAGAGGCCACCTCATCCACAAATTTCTCAACCATTCCTATCCATTGAGCCTTATAAATACAAGCTCATGTCCATGGTTGAGGGGGAGAACTATAGAGGTATTGTTATGATGTTGGATTGACCACTTGGCCCAAGCCATTGGTGAGCATAGAGAGAAAAGTTGGAGCTTATGGGGATGAAGTGTTTGTCTCATGGAGATGCATGTCGATGCTAAGGCTTAATTGGTTGTAAAATTCTCCATACATCTTAATGCAAAGCTGATTTCCATCCCACATTATTCTTGTTTTGATTCCGCATGTACATGTTGTTAGATTCCTTAGTCACTAACATGGATAAGTAGATGATTTTCTTATAGCTTTGATGTGTTTGTGTGTTTGATATGTTTGTAGGTACACAGGTTCACTATCAAAGCAACCATTAGAGAAAATTTGGGGTCTAAAATGGGCCTTATAAGAAAATGTGCCAAAATAAGTTTTTGTGAGTCGAAATTCAAGAACCAATAGAATTTCAATAAAATAAGTCAACCATAATGGTTGAATTGACATATTTGTCATTAAAAAAAACTACTTTTTTTGTTCGTATTTTTGACATATCTCATTATGTTTTTACTCAAATTTCGATCGGGAGAGCTCGTTGGATGCGGAATTTGATTCCACATCCAACGAGTACCCACACTGCATACTTTTGATGGACACTGCTACCCCAAAAACAAGAAATACCTGAAAAAATGTGATGATGACATCATCATCACATTTTTTCAGGTATTTCTTGTTTTTGGGGTAGCAGGGTCTGTCAAAAG
>LPNX010515177.1:107851-179419 GCA_001517045.1 Pseudotsuga menziesii
TCCAGGAGTCTACAACATCTAGGGAAGGTCTTCATCCTTTGTCATTCACTCATTTGTTCTGGATTTGAATCATTCAGACCAGAGGAACAACTTCTGTTCGTATAGGGTGAAATATTCTTGGTTATAAAGGTGTGCAATGATATTGATCGCATGTTGGACGTAGGGATCATTTTTCCCATCAAAGAACATAGTAGATAATCCCAATGGTAGTACAAGACAAAAAGACGAGTGAGACTTGGACCTATGTATATCTGAGAAACATGAACATAGAATGTGTGCATGACCCCTTCCCCACCCCATTTACAGATAAGGTTCTAGAGAACGTGGGGGGGGGATGGAAGCTTATTTATTCATTGATGGGTTCTTCGGAAACCATCAAGTGTGCATCATAGATGAATATTGAAAGATTCCTAATTTTATGATGGAGTGGGGTTTCTTTTCTTATAACATAATGAAGTTGAAACTAAAGAACACCCCAATAGTGTTCTCCAATATAGAGGTGCTATGCTCAAATATTTGATGCACAAATTCCTAGAATTATACTTAGATCACTAGACAGTGGTTAGTTTGTTGAAGGACCATTTGCAGGTATTGAATGTTGGATACATGTAGGCATATGCAAATATACTTGAATCTAAAGAAGTGGATATTTTGTACCCCATTTGGAGTCCTCTTGGGGAACATTGTTTTCAAGGAAGGACTATTAGTCGACCCAACAAAGATTGCAGTAATTGCGAATCTATCGGACTGAACATCAACAAAACAATTGCATACAACATTGGGACATACTCGGTATTATAGGAATTTCATTTAGAATTATGTCAGCATTACAGCCTCATTGGAGGTGTTGCTAAAGAATGATATTAATTATATTTGGACATAGGATTTCTAATAAGAGTTGGGCATCTTAAAATAAATGTTGGTTGCAACATCTATCTTAATATTTCCTGAATAGTTGTGCATGTGGATGCATCATTGGTCGTGATGGGTGCAATACTTTCCGAAATAGGAGAAGGAAACATTGACCACCTTGTTTCCTTTGCCAATAGAAAGTTTTCCTCTACTCAGAAAAATTATACTACCACTAATCCAGAAGTTTTGGCTATGGTGTATGCGCTACAAAATTTGTGGCACTGCCTCTTTTGTAGTTTTTTAGGTTTTTCACAGACCATTCTACATTGAAATATTTTTTCAACATGATAGTGTTGGTGGGGTGAATTTTCAAATGGATGCTCCTATTTCAGAAGTTTGAATTCAAATTTTTGGTTAATCTTGGAAAGCACAATGTTGGGCCAGACCATCTATCCAGAATTGAATTTGGTGACATAGGACGAAGTCTAGATGATGATATTCCATATGCATAGTTTTTTCGAATTGAGGAAGTACCATACTAGTTTAATGAAATAACAACATTTTTGGCAATAGGATGTGCACCGAAAGACAGTTGCACAGTGCAAGAATCTAGTGATAAGCAGTGCGTATTTATAAATTTTTGTGGGACAACTCTATAAACTGGGACTTGATGAAATACTTCATAGGTATGCACTTGAGCATGAACAAATACCTATCCTACAGGATGCTCATGAATGTATCACAAGTGGAAACAACACGGAATCCTACTATGCATAAAGTAATGCGAGAAGTGTTAAGGTGGGATTTTTTGTTTCAATAAGCCAAGGTATATTGTAAATAATGTGATGTTTCCCAGTGGGTTGAGAAACCATTGCAAAGGGACGAGATGCATCTCCTCCCCCTTACTACACTTGAACCCTTTAATAAATGGACCATCGAATTTATGGTCCCTATTAACCCACCCGTGCAAAGGATTGGTGTGCAACACATCATTACCGCGACATAATATTTAACAATATGGTCAAAAGATGCACCAGTAAAAGGCTATACATTAGATACCTCCACACATTTTATTTTCAAGCATATCATCACCAAAAGGTCAAAGTATCAAGAAACAAATATTTCCTGAGAATAAAGAATTCAAGATACAGGAGTTGGCACTCCAATGCATTCTTAGTACCATTAAAGTTAACCTACATTCCCATTAGATACTTCAATTGGACTCAGCTAAACAATTGTTGAGATTTAAGATGAAGCTACATTTGGGAAGTTCGATCCAATAGGGATCTAAGATGGGAATAAGTGGAAATGTGTGAGAACCCACACTAGGAATAGAGGAACATGGTACCCAAATAGTGGAGAAAAGGGTTCTAAGTGTAGATCCTCGAGTGGTCATTATCAATGAAGTCGAGGTTTATTCATCCTTAGCAGATCACACTGACTAAATAAATAGGAGAAAGACAATTGGAGATGAGAAATGCATACATCAATATTCAATAGAAGCACACCATAGAATTTGTTGTGCATACATTACAACTCGCAAAGAAGAAAAAGAAACACCCATGCAAGAGTCAATAGAAAAGCAGTGCAAGGAAATCAATATGCTCATCCATGGACTACATGCATGGAATAGAGTGTTGAAAGACGGTGTGAAAACCTATGAGACCCTTGAGAAAGTAGAACTGAAGTAACAGATAACACAAGCAAAAGAGACCTTTGCGAAATCAAAGAATCAGGTACAATACATGACCAAATTAATAAATACAAGTTTTTCAGTTATTGAACTATATGCAAGAAGTAGTAGAGGTTACCGAGAAAGAAGACTAAACAAGGAAATTGCAGGACTAAGTCAAGAACAAAAATTAGTCACTAACAATGGTACCCATCTCTGCATGAATGGATACCATGATACGAATTTCATCCCGCGACCCACACATATAAATGATAGTTAACCAATCATATTATGTAGTTCCAAGAACAAGAATAAAAGCAGTATATGAAAGATACATAAGTGCATGAGAAATCGAAGAAAGATTTCGCACTAAGGGATACCAAGTTCCCTATGTTGCAGTTTGCTACATTGGAATAGACTTCCCAATTCCAAAGTTATTTTGACAAATTGATACATGTAGTGCAGCATTTAGATATACATATGTTCAACTTCACTATGCATATCACTCAAGTTTTTTCCTTCTGTCCAACAAGCCATTTTCAAAGACTAAAGATTGGCTCAAGGATGATCCAAACATAGTGTTGGGGCATATTGTCACCCAAGTGTTGAGGAAATTATGGATTTGGCTCCAAGGAGCATAGCTATCAACAAGAGGATTTCCAAGGAGACCAACACATGTAAATATTGTGAAATGTATGAATCGTTTTCCACACGTGGCATTTCCATGCTACAATTCCCATGTGCGGAATAAAATCTAGTAGGGGAACATTATCCTTTTTATAGTCATATTTTGTAATGGGTTGGACTTGGTTGAATATTGTTTGACTCTATGTGAGTTATATCAATTTTTTGTTGTGTGTTGATGGGATTCTGGTGTATTGATGAGAAACTAGTAGGTTTCGTTAGCTGTTTCATGGGTTGTCATGTTTTAACCAAAGGAAACTTCATGTGAAATACAAATTTTACTCGACGTTTTGGGCTGGGTAGTTTAGCCCATCTTCAGGATATACTTTGAAGTTTCCCAACTTAATATTTCATTTGGTTTTCATATTAATAATGAAATTCATCCTAATATTGAATCATGTCGGCCCTTAGAAACATTATTAAGATGTCATTGTTTTATCATTTTTGATATGGAGGATACCACGTCCTATTGAGTTTTTATCCGTCATCCCGATTGATATTAAGAGGGTGTTTTTTAATTTCAATCGATTCTCATATGTCATATCGGTTGATATTGAGAGGGTGTTTTTCAATTTCAATTGCTTCTCTTACTCGTCTTCTTGTCTTCATATCGAATTGGCTAATTCTATGCATTTCAACATTTGGATGAGAGCCAATCGAAAGATATCAAATTCACAATGGAAATCAAAGAGGACAATAGTCTTCCTTTTTTAGACATCCTTCTATCTAGAAAAGAAGACGGATATTTAGCATGCCAAGTATATTGAAAAAAGATGCACACAGATAAATATATTCGATCTGACTCTCATCATCAACTGACACAATATATATATATATATATATATATATAGAGAGAGAGAGAGAGAGCATGAAAATGATCAAGTGGACCCAAAGAAGAATAAAGATGTATACTTGGTCCCATGTGGCTGTGAAAAGGTGTACATTGGAGAAACCGATTGCTCTGTACTAACAACATTGAAAGAACATAATGCAGACATCATTCATGGTCGGATAAATAATTTCTCATTAGCAGAACACTCATGACATCCAAAAACTACATTCTCATGGAAGATGCCAAAGTCATCGCCAACATTGATCATTACACAAGAATATGAGTAAGAGAAGCGATTGAAATTGAAAAACACCTTCTCAATATCAATCAGGATGATGGATGGAAACTCAGCAGGACATGGGCTCCTCCATATAAAAAATGCTAAAACAACGGCATATTAATAATGTTTCTAAGGGATGACATGATTCAAAATTAGGCCGAATTTCATTATTAATATGAAAACCAAATGAAATATTAAGTTGGGAAACTATAAAATATCTCTTGAATATGGGTTGAACTACCCAGACCAAAACGTCGAGTAAACTTTGTATTTCACATGGGGTTTCCTTTGGTTAAAACCAGTAAGTTGTTGAGTTGAGTATGAGTATTTTTGTGACCTTAGGATATGGAATGTATTGAGTTTTGATAAATGATTAATAGAAGTATTGATTCCCTTAAATTATGTTCACTTTGTTTATGTATGTGAAATGTGGTGAATGTATTAAAGATGAATGTCAATTGTATACTATTTGGAATGCATGCTTTAGTAGATTAATGATTAGATAAATGAAGAGTAGAATCCCATCCTCCTCTATGCACCCCCTGAGGGTCCTTCTGATTCCTGCACGCATCCTAGGTGAGACCTTATCGTGTTTTACAAGGTATTGAATATGTTTGTTCATGTAGGGTGTTTGTTGGCAAAGCCACTCAAACCCTATGTTTAACTAATACTAGCAAACAAGTGTATTGGAGTGGGAACATCGGAGTGCAAGAGTAGAGAGGTTGGATCTTTAGCTTCAATAAGGTGTTGATAAATGAGAAGGTATAGCTTATACTTGTTTCATTGTTGAAATTGGGATTTGACATCTTGACATTCCCCAATCATGTGTCTTTTACGATTGATTTTTTAATTAAAGAATGTTTCATTATTTATGTCGAAATTGATTAGATAGTTAATGTTTTTTTTCTTATTTCAAGCTATTTTCATTCTTTATTATGGTCAAATTGGCTTGACGAGGGTGTGATTTTTTGTTTTTATAGGTTGTATTTTGTTGATAAGGAAAATATATGGAAAGAGGTAAAGGATCAACCTAGATAAGCTTCAAAAAATGTACATACCTCTCTTCTCCCTAACATATTCTGTAGTTTAGATTCTCTTATTATAGTTTCTATACGGTTTAATGCATGATTGAGAATGTAATTTCCATGTAAACAAAGTCATTTATTTTAGTATCATCTTAATTAGTGTTGTAATCTCACAGATCACATAGGGTTACCAATAATACACATTAAAAGCATACATACATAACAGAGAGAAGAGATAAGAACAAGTAAGTGGAATAACAGATTATATTATCATGAAAGGGTCCATACAATACAGAGAACTGAACTGAGTTCTCATCTATCTCAACAACCTAATATATATGAATTACAAAACAGTTACAAATAACTACCTGTCGGTTCGGTCAACCGACACGACCTTATGTGGCTGACCTAATCTCTAATTAGTCGGCTGATCGACTTAGTTGGCTAATCAACTAAGTCGGCTATCGTTCTAGTCGACTTACTGACTTGCTCCTCCAACATCTCCCCCACAAACAAAACGTTTCTTCGTCCCATATAAACACGGAGGTATCAAAATTTATGTGCCTGTCGTAAGTAGTTATTTTTGTGTTTGATCTTTATGGGCTGTGAAGTTTGATGGTTGGTCTCTTCTATACATAGAACTCGACAATTGCTTTAGTTGTTACTGCCAGCTGATGTTGGAATTCTGTCCAACTTTGCAGTAATTTTTGAATGTCAATGGTTAATGTAGTCAGACTTGATAATATCGACATCTTTTCTTGAATGGAAAGTTCTGCTATTCTTTCCATGTTGAGATCCATAAACCGGTCCTTTTCCTCTGCAGTTTCAAAAAGTTGTTTCATCTATGGGCATATGATGTCTAATTTTTCCAAACTTGGAATTGCTTGCTGCACCCACTGATGCGCTTGTCGCTCTTGCTTCTGTAATTTGGCTGTTTCGAGCACTATTTGATTTTCAATTGTGCTTCAAGTGCTTCCTCTGTTCTTTTTCTCTTCTTGAGCACTTGGATATCTTGTTGGGTCTGCTGGGTTTGCTGATAGACTTTCCCATAATAATCAGGTCAGTATCTTAGTACCTCTTCCATAATAACCGACTCCTCCATGTGATCTTGGAGTACCTTGTATGCTTCTGTAAAAGCTGTATGCTACTGCATCAACAGTCGAGCTGTTTCTTCTTTCTGCTCCTCTCTTAGTAGGTCTTCCATTGGGTATGTCATATATGAATAGTGTCTTATGAATTTTCTATAATATCCTGTATGACCAAGTAGTACCCTGAATTGTTTGGGATTCATCGGTGGTTTTAAGTTGGGGATGATTTTTATTTTTACGAAGTTGAATTTAATACCTTCTTTACAGACAATGTGTCCTAACAATATCCCTATGGGGGTCAGAAATATACACTTCTTGATGTTCAAAGATAACTGGATTTGTCTACATCATTCCAACATAAGCCTTAGCCATTTACAATGGTCTTTCAGTGTAGAGTATATTGTCCAATCGTCAAAATATACTGCCATTGTTTTGTAAATGTACTTCTGAAATGTTTTAACCACAATCCTTGAAAAGACTGCAGGTGCATTTTTAAGTCCAAAAGGCATAACCCTGTAAGCAAATGAGCCAAATTCACATACAAATGTTGTTTTTTTCCGATCTTCTTTGGTTATTGGTACTTGATTATAACCTGAGAATCCATCTGTAAATGAGTAGCATTCATGTCCTGCGACCTCATTTAAGATTTCATCTGCATAAGGAGTTGGAAATGGGTATGTTAATGTAACTTTATTGAGTTCTCTGAAGTCGACACAGATCCTTAGCTTGGTTGGTTCATGTTTCTTTGGTTGAACCACCATTGGACTTGCCCATTTTGATTGGTCAATAGGGTAGATAATTCTTGCTGCAAGCATGTTATCAATATATTTCTTGACTATCTCTTTGTATTTATGAGCTAGTTTATATGGTCTTTTCTTTATAGGTTGAACATCATGTTTAATGTCGATCTTCATTTCACCCATTTCATGTACTAGACCTTTGAGATCCTTATAATCTCTAGCAAATACATCCTGAAATTCTTTCAGTAGGTTTATTATCTCTGTTGCATGTGCTTCAGTCCAGTAGTCTCCAATTTTTGCTATTTTTGGTCGATCATCATTTGATATGTTGACTTCTTTGATTTTCACTTGATTAGTAAACTCCCTTCTTTAAACTATGAAAATGTAGTAGGAAAGTCTGCTGCAGTCATTCGGTCGATGTCTTCCTTGTCTGTTGTCTCGAATTTGAATACTGTGCGAATTGGTTTTGTTGTTTTGGCATGGTTTGATTTCCATCTAAAGCTTTTCCCTTATGAATTTTCATTTTCCATTTGTAGTCTTGTTGATTGTGGAATTGTACCAGTTTGTAGATTATTTCATTTTGTTGTCGGTCAGTCATGTTTTAGGGTTTTGTTTTCTGTTGGTTGTATAAATGCTTTGATCTGTTTTGTTGTTTCGACAAAATTCTCATTTTGGGGTACAAAGTTGAAATCTTTGATAAAATTCTCTTTGAGTTCATGCCATAGGAATGTTTCACCTCGAGCTTCTTCCATTTTGTACCATTTGTTTGGTAAGTCAGAGAGTCTTGATGGGAATAGGTGTGGCCATGTTCGCTCATCTTTATATCCAAGTATTCTCCATTTTTTTTCACATGTTTTTATGTGGTTTTCTAGATCTTGTCCTTGGGTAAATATAGGTATCTGAGCCTGGTTGGTTAACTTCTTCCCTCCAAATATTTCTACAAAATAATTCGAAGCTATTGTCCATGTCTGCAGTCTTGACTGATGGGTATCCCACCATGTAGCAGCTTGTCCTGTGAAAGTTTCCACTAAGCTTTGTAGTCGGCCATGTTCACCAATGTTCCTAGATACTTTCTCTATGTGCATAATTGGTGATTCTCTTTCTTTATATCTTGTGATTTTTGTGATATTTATATTTGTTGGTTTCAAGGTAGGATATTCCCTAGTTTTCTTCTCAAATATTTTTGGGATGATGGACACCACAAAGCATTGTCTGACTGGTTTCTTCTGTACTTTTTGAATGGTATAGCATCCTCTTGCTTTTGTTTCATAGTTTTAAACCTCCCAATCATATAGTTCTGTGTCTAAATTGTATCCTACCGAGTCTTGGTTTCCTAAGTAAAGTTCACCATATATATTAGGTTATGTGTAATCTTCATTATTCTGTATCTGATATAGTTGTTGGATGTCAACTTATTCATCAATTGGTTCTGTCCAAGGTTCTCCTTGGGATGGATGAATAGGTACAATGAATTTTTGTCCATTTCCTTTTAATTTTATTCTTTCTTTGTCTAAGGATATCGAGGATTTCATTTTTATCCCCCAAGGTCGACCTACTAACGTTGGGAAGGAGCTGGATCCTTCCTTAGGGTCAATAATTTCAAAGTTGACTTTGGTCGATATTCCTTTTATCGTTGTGTCGACATTTTTCCAGACTCCAATAGGTTCAATTAGGCCTTGGTCGACTAGTTTCAGGTATATGCCTGATTTGTATAATCAAGGTCTGCCTAACTGTTCCCATGTGTCTCAAGTCATAATATTTACTTGTGAACCGAAATCGAGCATGACTTGTCGGACATGGTATCCTTCGACTTCTAGGTCGACAAGTGGGTTGGCATCACTTTTATCTTTTTTATTTATACTGTAGATACTCTTTGTTTGTTTTTCAGTGTTGTTGTTGTGTTTTATTTTATATAATAAGTTGATGAACTGAGATACTGAGTTATCTTTTTGTACTAACTGTATTAACTCTTTTACTATGTTATGTCGATTGTCATCATCTTCTTCTTGTCGGGAAAATTCTCTAAATACATTTGTTGCATCTTTATATATTTGTTCTAATTTAACTAGGTGACGATAAACATTCTTTTATTTTATTTTTCTTATTCGTGGGTTGTCATTCCCAATTTTTGTCCCTTGTTGGGTTACTATATGCAAATTATTTGTATTAATTATAACATGTTTTTGCACACACGACAAGACATTAACATTTTTCTTCTTATTTATTTTTTCAAGCGTAGTAGGGCAATCCTCTAATGAGTGATCCCCTACTCCACAACTAGTACAGAATTTTAGGTCAGTCCTATCCTTGTATGGACAATCTGCATATTGGTGTCCTTCCTTGTAACATGTGAAACATTGGATGGGTTGACGTGGTCGGTTGTCTCGATTCCCGGAGAATTGACCTTGACTTCCATATCCTCCACGTCAGTTGTCGAAGCGACATTCGTATCGAAGACCTTCGTATCTTTAATTATTTTGGCCGTTTTGTGCATTGTTTCGTTGTTCATTGTTTTGTGCGACTGCATTAGTCTTGTAGACTACGTGATAGTTCTGTCGATTTTTCAGGTTTAGATGGTAGTCGACCGTGGCGTGATTCTTTGTTTTGCAGATAGCGCACCAATATGCTTTGACGTTTTCCATGTTAAATGGGAAATATCTTGTCATGTGATCGCTATGGTCTTGGAAAATGTCACAAAAACACTTTGTTTGCACAAATCGAACGTCCTGTCGGCTGATATCCTGTCGACAGTTGTCTTTTGAATGTCCGGCCGTTGAACATTTTGTGCACCAGATATCTTGACCCTTAAGGTTTAGCTCTTTTAATGATTTATGCACGATCTCAAGCTGTTCCTTCAGTCTATGATCCGTGGGGTATACTAGAAATATTCATCCATTTCTACTTCTAGAGCTTTAGTAAGCGCATCTTCATAATTTTTGAATGTCTCCAGACTTATGTGTTGACAAATTTTCTGTGTCAGACCTGCAAGAAACCACTAGATTAATAGTTTCTCATCAATGACATAATCCAACTAGTTGAGAAGGTCTTTCCATCGTTTGTCGTAGTCGTGAACAATTTCTCTTGAATTCTGTGATGTTGTCTTCAATTTCTTAGCTACCAGATGTTTTGCATCTGGAGTTTTAAAGAATGAAAAAAATTGCGCTTTGACTTCTGCTTTAGTCGCTTCGGGGGTTCTTTCAGAAAAGGTCATATACCATGTTAATGCCCTTTTCCTTAAGGCACCAACGAACTGTGCCATCTGTCTATATTCATCTGTGACTTGGTTTTCCTCCCATGTCGATTCACAGACGAACCTATGTCGTCTAGGATTCTTGTCACCCTCATATAGAGGGATGTGCGCTGACCCATGACCCATGTCAGAGTCACTGTCACTGTCTTCTTTAGGAGGTGGCGGTGGTGGGGGTAGTGGGATGTTTTTATTCCTTTGTGCAGAACTATTGTTGATGGAACTCTCATTTCCACCAATCATCTTAGTTTTTGTTTCTTCTCCAACAAGCAGTCAGTTGGGGTCGACTTCTCCTGTCGATGTCCAACTACAATTATTTGTCTGTAGCTCCAAATTTTTTGTATCTTCCAAAGCTGTATTTGGTAGGGGTGGTGCTCCTTCGTGTGTCGGGTAAAGTAAGTGGATACTTTGGTTGGAGGGTATCGCTTGAAGCGTGACCCAATTTCCTTCTTCTGGTCGACGGATAAGTAGATGATTATCATCGTTTCTCTCTTCGTCTAGTCGGCTCCAAATACCAAAGTCACCAGCTCTTAGTCTGAGGTCCTCTTTGACAATGGTTTGTATCTTGGTACTCGGATTCACCAGATATAGAGGTATTACATCCTGGGGAACTTCTAATTGGAGAGCTTCTCGCTGCTCTATCCACAAATATTCTTCCATAGGGGACGCTTCTTCTTCCATGCCTTCTTCTTGTCAATCATGACCTGACTTTGGCAGATTTCTCTCTTTGTCTGTCACCATAGCACTCATTCCTCTTTACAGCCTCTTCTCCCTCTCTATTTTCTGTAAGTTGGCCCTACCTTTGTGTGAAACTGTCCTTTCGATTTCCTTTTTAGGCTGACTTCTCATCGCTGGTGAATGGTATCTCTTTAGTCGATTAGAATCCTCTCCACTTTACCTTGACATACGACCAGCTACCCCCCCATTGCCTACTCGACGCTTTAGAAAGCTCGGATAGTTCTGTTCACTTGCTTAGGAAGTATTCCCACTCCCTTTCGGTAATGAATTTCTCCCACTTCTTTTGTTTCTCCGCCCAATTAGTATTTTGTGGTAGTTCACGTAGTAATGGACGAGGTTCAACGATATGACCCACTCCTTTCTCTATCAGGAACTTGAACAACAAGGTCGGTAAGGAATACAAGAATTGATCGGTGAGGTCTGTGTAGAATTTATTCTGGATAGTTTCCACCGAAGTTCTTTCTTCTATAGATTGTCCCTCGCAGAATTCATCGGTGATCTTTTCAAACCATTCCAACAGGTTTTTTCTTCCCCCTCGAATCCATTTTTCTAGCAGTTGTTGATCTTTAGTCGCTTTCAGCTTTTTCATCCAGGAGTTTCTTCAAAATATGGGGCACTGATTCTACAAACTTCTCATGAGAGTAAAGAACCTTTCCTTTGCTTGAGCAGTCATTAATCTATTTCTTCGTGCGTAGTTTTGCAAGTAGTTTGCTATTTTATGCTCCCACCAGTCCTTAATCTCTTGTTCTGATAACATCTACTTGTATACATCTCAAACATGTACGTCCCAACAACGGAACCAATGTTGTAATCTCACAGATCACATAGGGTTACCAATAATACACATTAAAAGCATACATACATAACAGAGACAAGAGATAAGAACAAGTAAGTGGAATAATAGATTATATTATCATGAAAGGGTCCATACAATATAGAGAACTGAACCGAGTTCTCATCTAGATCAACAGCCTAATATATATGAATTACAAAATAGTTACAAATAACTACTTATCGGTTCGGTCAACCGACACGACCTTATGTGGCCAACCTAATCTCTAATTAGTCGGCTGATCGACTTAGTCGGCTAATCAACTAATTCGGCTATCATTCTAGTCGGCTTACCGACTTGCTCCTCCAACAATTAGTATGTTGGTGATATTTCCCTAGTAAAAGGATTTAATTTTGAACAACACAACTAGTAATTCCATTGGGAAAACCAACCTCTGTAGAGCCTTGTTGAATGATTTTCCAAATTATTTTTGGGTGTTTTAGTCTCTGATAGACCTAATCATATCCCATATACCTTAAAAGGCAAAGAATTTTTGAATTTTTCTTAGTTTTTTCTTTTTTAGTCTCTCTCAAGTGAAAATGGTAGGGAGTATTCGCCCTCTCTAGTGTAGATAGGAGAGAATGTTCACGCTTACTCTTCAGAACATAAGCAAATTCATAGAGCTTTGGAATGTTTTCATAGATCTCCCTTATTTTATCTAAAATACTTGAGTTGTTTGGATTACTTCTGAATAGTAGTAACTTTTGTGTCTTGTCTAGAGAAATCTTGGTGGTGTTTAAATATGTTTTCTTGAGATTAAGAAAAAAAGGTTGTGAAATTTTTTTGAAATGTTTTTTATTCACTTTATTTTCATTGTTTGTGAGTTTAGTAATCCTTGAGTGTAAAATCCCGAATCATAATCTAGTTGTTTGTGGTCCTAGTTATCCTTTCTTGAAACCAAAATTGGCTTCTAAAACCTTGTCACCTAGTAGAGCTATCAACTTGTTTCAACCTAAGAACAGTTGTTTGTCTAGTTTATTCTAGAATTTGGTTTATATTTGTGGTATAAGAGGATAGAATTATAATTTTTTTTCACCATAGAGAGAGGCATATCAACTTTTTTGTTGTTGTTTTCATTTAAATAGTTGTTGTTTAAAGTTGCATTTTCATAAAAAGAAAATTTTGGATCATAAAGATTATATTTTGTTTGTGAAACAAAAATATTGATAATTGCAATTGCATTGAAAAAATTGATTATGTGGTTAGAAAAGTGATTCATCTTTCATTTTAGAGAGTGTGAACGTGTGCATTTTCATTGGAATATCTTTAGTTTCACTTAATTTCTTATTCTTTTGAAAAGTTTTGAAATAGTTATTTTTGAAAATAAAAAGAATAAAAAGAACCTAGCGGATTTTCCTTTCTAGAAACTCACCTAATAGTTTAGGTTCTAGGACCTTGGAGATAGGTTTGCAAATTTAAATCCTCCAAGGCCACATAATATTGATACAAGGAACGATTGAAAAGTGTTAAATCCATTAGTAACGTAAAAAACCTTTTGGGAAATTGCCTCTAACTTAGGCATCAAGTGTAGGTAAAGATAGTCCAAGTGGGAAGATTGTCCCATGTTGCTTGGATTAGTGGGGTTATGCATGTTTGGGAGGTTTTCAGGTGTGGCAAGTCCTCAAGGGGATACCACTACTAACTGATAGCTTCAGGTTTGGGACTTAAGTCATCTGATCATGGTCAATTCGTAGAATCCCTTTCCAATGGTTGTTCCACCTGATTACCTAGCATGAGGTGGTGACCATAATTGATTTTCCTAGGATCCCCATAGGTGACCACAAGGGGAACATATTATGGTACCTAAGGAAGAGTACTTGAACCCCTGGCAATTGTTGTGTGAATGTTAGTGTAATTGTCTTGTTTGAAGTTTCGTTGGCTAGACTTGATTCCTAATCATCCCAAGATGAATTTATGAAGGCCCTTATTTGTGGCTTTTCATTGGTTGGAATTTAGTTCTAAGTAGCCATTGTTTATCATTGGGAGAATATTTTTACTTGTTTAAATATTTTTTCAGGAAATTTTCTAGCGTGTCTTGATTGTTTCATTTCTCAATTTTCAAATTTTCTTCCTTTTTGAATTCAATTGGCCATCATAGTCAATCAACCTTTTCACAGGTCTATAAGGATTCAATAACTATATCATGAACATAGAGGGTTACCTACATAAGGGCGAAGATTGGATCACAAAGATCCACCCCCACAAGGGGAAGAAGAGGAGAACCAAGAGTCTGAGATCAATCATAAAGAAGAATATACCCACTCTAGATATAATGAATCCAATAGGTTGTATGAACAAGGATATATTAGTGATTTGGAAGGTCATTTCCATTCACTCATAAATTCAACTTGTCACATAGAGGAAAAATCAGGACCTGTTACAATAGAATACCTCATAGATCCATCAGGACACTTAAACCACATTAAATTTTTGGTTTTATGCATAACTATAAGTTTGATTTACATATCCCTAGAGTTAAAAATCCATTTTTTGAGTGAGCCAGTATGGAGAACATATGAGAGGCACCTATCACTGGGGGCACTACACCCTCGTTTAGTTTCAATCCATTAGGAGAAGCAAATCTTAATGTTTCATCGCTGATAGCATATGGATGGTTTTACACCATCCTCAATGATGTTTATTGGAGGTTATATTCCATTGAATATTCCTCCTTTAAGTGTGTCTACATCTGTTCTACAAGACACTAACCATTTCTCCTTTAGGATGGTGTTCTCAGGTTTCCAATCTCTGAGTGCCAATATCCCTCCCATATCAACAAATACCACTACTCCTGGAAACAATCCATTTTTTCTATCCCATACCTTCCCACACTAAGGAGGAAACATGTCCATGCCCACACTTCCACATCGACTAGAGTCATTACAGGATCTAGCTTACCTTAGGCTATCATTTCTTTCCAAGGAATGGGAGGTATGAACATTGATAATCCTTTTAGAACTAATGTGCCACAAGGAAATATGTTTGGTATGGGAATAGGGGGGACCAATTTTAGATGTCCTTAGGGGTATAAAATGCACCAAGGAAATGTCCCTTCATATGGAGTAGGAGGGATAAACATGGGAAATGTAGAAATTGTCAATGTTCCTCAAGGAAACCAACCCTTCATTGGAATTGGGGGCATACCTAGATGGACTGCCAAACCTTTTATGTAGATGCAGTTGGTAAGAACCAAAATTTTGGAAAGAATAATAAACCTTTCACAATCCCTAGAAACCCTTATATACCATTCTAGTATTTTGTCAATACAAACCAATGGGCAGCTAATGCTCCCAATAATTTGAATTCTATGGCACAAACAAAGTTACCATTCTTGCTACTTTGAATTTTCTAGATTTGATGGAGTTAACAAATGAGCTGGTGTTACACAGTCCTATATGGCCTCCTATCCCTACAAAACTCCTTCAAATATTCTTATGTTTGATGAGAAGCCTAAAGAATACCTGGATAACTATGTAATGGCATTCCATCTCTGGTGTTCTTCAAACTCATTGGTGGATTATTATATAAGGTTGTCCCTCTTAAAAAGGACTTTAATAGGGGTAGAAATGAAGTGGTACATTAAATTGCCACAAGATTCCTTTCAAAACTTTAATATGATTTCCATGACACTCCTAAGCCATGATTTCCAGTTATAGGTATGTTACAGGACTAGCACAAAAATTCAGACTTTATTCAGGAAGGATAAGTCCACTCACATCTCCAATCACATTCATGAGTGGCACAAGAGACATAGCTTGGTAAAAGTACAAATTGCTTATGGGTTATTAACATATTATTTCATTAAGTCATTACAATCATTCATTGAGAATGATATGTCCCTCTCAGGGAAAAAAAAAAAGACATCAGTAAATCCCAGTAAATTGAATTGGTTTATTCACAGTAAAAAATGTTGTCTAAAATAATACCTACTGATCTGAGAGAAGATGTCGATCTAACTAAACATACCCCTAATCCACATGTTGAGGGTGTGATTGGATCATTTTAAAATGCCACAGTAGTCAAGGTGTCAACCAGAATCCATCTATAACTATTAATAATAACACAAAAAATCCCAAACCCAACTCTCCCTCAGGAATTCTATCAGTATAGACGACTAACGCTAAGGGAAACCAACTCGCGGAGTGAAAAAGACTAAAATAATAAGAATGGGAAAAAGGGAAATAATAATGCGAATAATAATAAAAATAATAATAGTGCTAGTGAGGGTAAGAACGAGAAAGGGAAGGAAAAATTTCCATGTAGGCTTTGCATGAATGATCTCCTAACTTACTTATGCCCCAAATTGGCCTGATTTCTCAATGATTGTTGTAGGCTAACCTAGACCCTGCAATATTACAAGGAATAAATCAAGGTACCTCCTTGCAAGGAGGGAATCTAGGAAAGAATGAATTTTTCTTGTGTTAACAGGAGATGAATTGCATAATAGAACTAGAAACTATGGTTCAGGTACTCTGGATAAGGGAAAAGAATTACTGATTTCAAAATAGCTAACCCATTAGGCATAGAGAAACAAGCAAATGACATTATGCCTAGGATACTGAAAGGTGTCCTAAAGAAGGGTATGTATAACCCCAATGTTCATGCTAGCAAGAATTATAGCATAGTGAAAGACCTAGCACAATAACATTGTGTAATGTCCACCATTGAATTCTTCCAAAATTATCATACTCAACATAAGACTATACTTTAAAATATAGGAGCTATAGATCCCTTGGATAGTCAGTTACTGATATTTGATTTGGAAAATTGGAATCCCCTTCTATCTCACCATGAAAATTTCAACTCCAAGTATCGATCGGTAAGTTGAACTATTGTAGATGAGGGGGAATACACATGTGTAATGTCCTTATCATGTTGGAAATCCAATAGCTCACCTCACATTGTTCCTCATCCAATCATGCTTAAATCCTTCGACGATCACTTATTTTAACCTCATGGAATGATCCCAACTCTCCCAATAGAGTTAGGGGATAAAACGGTCAGTGTGGAGGTAGAAGTTTTTTATGCTTCACTAGACTATAATCTCTTACTATGAAGAATTTGGACCCATGCCATGATGGTTGAATTATCTTTGATTTTTTGATGATTAAATTTCCCCTTGAAGGAAATATAGTCACTATCATTCAACTATGGTTCTACATAAATGTGTCTACTAACATTAATGGGGAAACTATCCCCCTAGTAGGAAATTCAATCAGAGAGTGTGAAAATGTTTGAGTGGGTATGTATCCTACATTAATTGGAACTTTTAAAATTCCCCCACCTGAATTAAGTGCTAATGCAGATCCTATACATGCAATTTCTACAATCGCCATTAGCTCCATGGTAAAAAACTCTCATTTTATAAATTCATACTTTGAAGACTCGTGGATAGTACCAAAACCTACTATAGGGAATGGGTGTAGAAGGGTCTCTTTGTATTTGTCTATATTAGGGATAGCTTATTAAGTCGTCATATCTAAGAATGAATACCATGAGAGTCACTTTTCCCAAGTAGAAATGCATGATCAGTATTCAATCCCATTCGGGATATCAATTCCTTGTCATGTCAAGATCCTTTAGATACAGACATGCCTTCATAGGAAGTTATCATTGAGGCTATGTCTTTGTTAGAATTTGAATGCCATTTAGATCTTCAAGCAGATAGTTCTGATTATGTTGCAGCAATTGAATGGAGAATGAAAATACAAATCCAACAAGAAAAACCACACAAGAAATGGACAAGTATTGCTCAGGAATTTACAATATATTCATCATGATAATATCTGGTGTACAATAGATTACAAATAGGTATAATTCGAATGCATGAGTAATGAATTTGATTCCTCCAAGTGGATAAGACTGTATCTAACTGAATCTCTAACTCAAGGTCTCCGAATCAATATCGAAGTCCAAATAGACAACTCCCCGATGACCAATAACTCCAACATGCAGTAACAACTAGTTAACTCAGTGCAACTGAGAGTGAGTTAGGTAGGAAAATCGCTCCTCCCCATGCAACCATAAATTGTCCATGCATTAGTAGAGCTAGACTAACTGACCATGAAGTAACTGATTGTCACTGAGGGCTAACTAAGAATAACTAGTGCTGACACCAACTAACTGAAGTAGGTTGGTGCCAGGACTCCCAGTGGCTCCTAAAATGTAGGTATTGGTCTAGGAGGCGCCCCAATTGATGCATGCACATGCAGTAAGTGGCAGTTAACCTATAGCATTGTCCTCCACACTTCAATGACTAGTACATGTGTCCCCATTGGGCCATGTGGACCCAATTGCACTAGTGGAATCATTTAATTCATTTAAGGTTCCTAAGTTAGACAATAATAAATATAATAGACATTTGACCAAGGGAGGTGTTGGCCTGGGAAAGGGGCATAAGGAGGAAGTTCGCGCGTGCAACCAAGGAAAGTGCATCGTGCACATGATAGAAGCAAAGGAATATTGCGAAGGACAAAAGGGGCCTGCGAAGGTAGAACAGAGAGGTGCACGACGAAGGAAAGGAAAGCGCAGAAACGTGCACGGGAAAACGACCAGAAAGTGACGGATGCAGAATCCAGATCATGGCCGTATACGACGACGTAAGCCTACAAATACACACGTATGAGAATATATTTGTAAGTTAGGATGATAGTGCCTCATGTCAAGTCATGATCACCACAACTGTAGCCAGAGGGGTGGCTGATGGTGATGGCTAACAGACTGCCGGTATGCAGTTGGCCTTGCGTGGCCATGTAAATTAGTATAAATGGGAGGGATGCAATAGTTAGAAGGTTGTTCTGTGGGTTTTTCATTGATCCATGTTCATTTTTTAGTAGTAGTTTTCTATTTAGTGGTAATTAATGGAGAGGGATGAAATTTTGTTGTAATGTCATAGCAATCAGAGAGGAGGAGACTCAGGAAGAGTATAGTAGTGATAGAGGGGCTGTTGAGCTGCGGATTTGTCTGCTGTGTGAGCAGACCGCTAGGAGTAGAAGTAGAGTAGAAGAGTGAACCAGAGAGCATGAGAACTATAAGTCTAAACTTAAAGACACATCTCAATATCATTCTACATCCCATAGACTGTAAGGTGCTATATCCTTTCTCATGCCAGATGAAGAGCACCTTGGTGGTTTTTCCCAGATGGGTTTCCACGTTATCTCTTATGTTTGAATGGATGGTTGATATGGTGAATGTTTATGTGATTGATTACTATTTGCTTTCCATATAATGTTGAATGTTTCTTGAATCTCTATTATTATATCGCAATTGGTAGATGAATGATCGAAACACATTGTTGAAATGAACCTATATATATATCGGTCTATATGACTGTTGTTTTGAATCTCGACTTAAGTCGTAGAGCCGATTAATGTGAATCAGCTACGCCACATGAGTTGCGCCAGCTGCGAGGTGGAAAGGAAGGTCAAGTCATGCGCAATGACATATGTTTGTGCTCGGTCGTGCAAAACTGACTCCTCTATCCATCCATCCTGCTGCCTTTGTTGAGCTCCTTGGCTGCGAGCCAAGGGACTATAATCCCTCAAAAATCGTGGAAACATGGTTCCAGCGGTTACCCATCTACGAGATATCTCGGGTGAGACTATTCCTTCTTCACAGGTGTTGTCGATGGGATTTCTCTATCAGGTCGGTATCTTGGGTAGTTGTTGGATCGATGAGCTATGTAGAACCTGGGTCGTGCGAGTGGGAAAAAGTGGCCAACAAATGTTTCCGTTGTCGAGACCTTATTGATTATATTGGGGGAGATATTGTGGCACCCAATGAAGGAGGTGATAGAAGACTAGATGGATGCTAAACCACTGGTGTTCGTGCAATAAGAGAGCGCAGGGACACGGTTGAGCGCAGAAAGATGGTTAGATGTACATATATACTCTGATATTCATGAGATGTTCTTTGTTGAGTTCCCTATTTTTCTGCATGAATGGTTAGTAGGATTGGAAGCTAAGCAGACCAATTTCAAGAGAAGGGAGGCTGATGAGTGGAGTGACTAGCTGGTTCAGGAGGTAACCAGTGTAAGTAACTCTGTCTCGAGAGCTATTGATTTTTGGGTTGATAGTATATTACAAGGGTATATTATTGAGTTTGCAGTAGACACTATAACTTCTTCCAAGGACCACGAAGGAGATACTTATTGAGTATAAGTACATGGATAAAATTACTTGCTTATGAGAAGGGTCTTTTGCACTTGGATCGTTGAGCCGTGGAGTCCTAAGGAGTGGGAAAATATTTAGATTAGGAAATAGAAGGAAAACTGAAAGGGGCCGATGGAATCCTAGTTTTTTTGAAGGAAGCGAACATGAACTTCGGTCATGCGAAGACGAAGGGTCTTGCGACACAGAGGAGGACTATAGCCTGATATCGGAAGGACCTAAAGATCCAAAGGACTCTGATGAGACATCAAGATTAGACCACAACTACATAACACCAGCAATATCACCTGAGATAAGATCTAGAGTCTCATCCCCTGAAAGGACCTCTAATACAGATAGTACTAGCCCTGGAACTAGTGCGCAAGAAGGTGCGACCCCGTTGAACCCTGTCGCGAAAAATCCTAACGCCAACCCAATGGCTGCGATAGACGTCTAGTTACCTAAATTTAATGGCAATGGAATGAAAGACCTCGAACAACATTGGTTCCTATGTGAAGCTGTGTGGATGGTACATTTACTCCATGGCACAGACATCAAGAAAGCGCAGATGATCACGACCTTAAGGGGTTGCGCGCTAGACTTGTTCTTGGAGTTTTGTGCCACACCAGCTGAAACACTGCAGAAGACCCTTGAGGATATCCAAGCTGCAATGATCTCTGAGTTCAGGAAACCCAAATTAGAGTCACAATGTATTACTGAGATTAAGGAGATTAGGCAGGCTCTAGCAGAAACTGTGTGGGACTTTGATCAGCGATTCAAGATGCTGATGGCCAAAGTAAGCTTCCAAATGTCTAATGTACAGCATAAGGTGTGGTTTATTGCTGCTCTACTACCACAAATTCGTGGGTCATTGATGCAGCAAAATATTGAATTGCAGACATAAGCACTAGAGCTGGAGATGAAGCTAGAGGCCTTGCCTATTGGCGATGGTACCGCCGAAATGGTATAGATCCAGTCATAGCTAGCCAACCTCATGATACAACTTCAAGATATCAAGAAAGGCAAAGAATAATAAGAGGACTTGTGGTGAAAAAAATGTAGAATGGACAGACACACCAAGGATAACTGTCCGACCTTCATGAACTATGTCACATCAGGAGCACCTAACCCATTAAATGGTCAGGGACTTCCATGGTGTCATGTATGCCAGTCAAGAGGCCATTGCGATGAAGAATGTGTATATTTGCAAAAAGTTGTAAGTACCCCTGCAAATTTATTCTGTAAATTTTGTAAATTAGTAGGACATGAGGAAAAAGACTGTAGAGCATACCAGCTCTTGAAAGAAAAGACAATTGATACGTAATTAATGAAAAATGAGGGGTTCCCTCAGGTTGAACAGGTGTAAGCCTTGTATCAACTTGTGCAGTTCCCATCTAATCAGTACCAACAGCCGTATGCTCTTCAACATTCGTATGCACAACAAAATCCCTATAAGCAAAACTACTAGCACAACCAATACCCACCACAGCAACTAGACCCTCAGGGAAGGGGTGGTGGAAAATTTAGAGGACGAGGTGGTGGAGGATAATTTGGAAGGGGAAGAGGTCCAGTTACATGCTATAACTGTAGACAACTGGGTCACTTTGCCAGATATTTTTTAGATCCTGCAAGAACTGTCATGCTCATATTGTAAGGGACAAGACCATAATGTTGAACAATGTCCTCAGTTGATCGCAAAGTGGCAAGCAAGGACCATTTCCGCAACCAACCCCCCACCAAACCCGAACCCGAATGCAAATGCGAATGTTCAGATGATCATGGCTGAACCACAAGACCTAAACATTAATGTTGTAACTAGAGGAGGTGTGACGACTGGAGCAAAACAAGATAACCCACAAGAACAACCGCAACCACAAGTGAGGCCAGCGGCACATAAAAATGAATCACCGACTGGCCAGAAGCATAAAGAAATATTCTGGGATGTGCAATCAGAATTCATAAGCCCAGATGTACCGTCAACTTACACAGAGGTCAAGGACATTCCTGAACGGTTCCAACACCTATTACAGAAGAAGGCTTCACCTGAGGTTAGTAATTTGAGACCTTTTCTATCAAGTTGTTTGATGCTAATCCAAGATAAAGATGCTATTGCAGAGCTGCAATAAATGATAGACAAGATCCCTGTAGAGCCACAAATTGAGAAGAAGGTTAACCAGGTGTGACATAAATGTAAAATTGGCCACGAACTAAGAATGAATGCGTAGATAGGTGATTATGACATGGACTATATCATATTGGATCTAGGTTCATATGTCAATATCCTAACATGCCATACCTAGGAAAGCATGGGAAAGCCACACTTGGACTGGTCTCCTATCTAGTTGCGACTTTCCAATCAAGTGAAGGTACTACCCATTGGTCGATTGAGAAATATAATTCTCGATGTTGAAGGATTGTGCACATATGCAGACTTTGAGGTCATCAATATTGTGGATGATACAAACCATTACCCTGCACTTCTAGGGATATATTGGGCTATAGACAATCAAACAATCATAAATTTCAAAAAAAATATCCTCCCCTTTGAAGATGAGGAAATGAGGGTAGTCTCACCCATTGATCCATTTGAGGGGCAAAGATACATTGAGGCTGTTTATAATGAGGGGCAAGGTGATTATCTTGATCAAGTATACAATGTTATAGCTATGCATGAAGACCATATCAATACGACGACAGATGGGAATCTAAGCTAGAACTGTGCGAGTTCATGTACGTCTGATTCAGGGGAGGCTTTAGAGAATTGGAAAAATAGATTACATGAAGTCTCCATGAGAAGGTGTGCAAGTTACAAGGTCTGTGAAATGGGTGGAGACTGATTCAAGGGAGTTACCCACCTATGAGAGTTTCATATACACCTTGTATGTGGCGCCTAAAACCTGCGATCCCTCTGAGCAGCTGCGACAAGGAACTTGGCAGGTTGTGCATATAGTTGTATTTGCTGACAAACAACCTACAATTCATGATATAGTCAAGAAGGAAAAAGGGAGTATAGCTGAGAAGATCAAAGATGCTAATGTTCACCAACACAACGCATCTACTAGGAAGACAATATAACCAGAGACACATAAGATAATCTGATTAACTTCAGCAGGCCAAAAATAGTTGAAACAATTAAATATCGCAGAATAATACAAAAGTTTTCGTAGGATGAAGCAGTTGTACAGATCGCAGATCTCCTACAGGAATACCAGACCCTCTTCCCTCTCAACTACATAGGAAAAAGGGGAATGGTGGAATACTTTGAGGGGTTGAAAATACCCTTGCGATTATAGACCAAGCCAAGTCAACAACAACTATCGGCATGACATTATCAATATATTAGGGTGAAGCCATCTACAGAAGGAAGACTTATCTTACAATATGACAGCAGCGTATTCAAGCACCCACGCAAACTAAAGACAAATTGGCTAAGGCCATATATGATCACATAGGCTATGGATATGGGCGCAGCACAACCCCAACAAAGTTGATGGTACCCACGTCGCGATTTTGGTGAACGACAGTTGCTTGAAACCTTACTATGATATGCGTAAAAAAAATGGCCAACAGACGTAAACTATTATGTTGCAAGATTGCGACAGAACCAGCACAAAACACGAGCAATAATCAAGTCATCACACAAACCCAAGTGAGCGAAGCAAAGTGTGCAAAGTGCGAGAAAATAAAAAAAGTCGTTTGTATATGGGGAAAGGAAAGAACGTGCCAAAGGATGCAAAAAGTGGGAAGGACAGGCTGGCTAGCATTAACCAGCGGATCCATGCCAAATATTTGTACGGTCGGGACACCTGCGTGGAATTAAATTGATGTAGTACGAGGAGTAGGGTGGTGTAATTTTAGATCTCATCACCCGTCCTAACACTAATTACCATAACTAGTCTAAAAAGTACAACCCGAAAGACCAGCTACAAAAATTAATGATGAAAGCATTAGAAAAGGAAACCTGAGATATTGATTAGACCTAAACCTCCTAGCAAATGATGATTGAAATACACTACATAATATGTAAATATTCGGCTTCCCCATCAAGTACTTTTTTTTTACGCACAGTGAGCACCAGAGCCGAGCCATTATAGAACTAAATCCTGTTACTTGTATTCTGCTACGCCGACACCCATGGTAATTGACATTCCCAGTGATAGCGAGGAATCAGAAGCAGTTGTCATCTCTGGCTCTGGTAGCCCCATTTCTGAGGAAGTAGAAACACAGTCAGCCGAAGGTCCGCAACCGCAACAGCCACCAGAGGTCAATGCAATGACAAGAACAAGGAAGCAACAAACCATTCCGACCCCTAGCTCACATCCTATGCTGAACCCAGTCTAGGGAATACCAGTTGTTCTAAGACCGCAACAAGCAGCTATGCCACATCACAGAGAGTTGAGGTATCCCAATCAGATGCAACTAGGAGAGGCATCTGTACGACCACCACCAAGGAAAAGGAAACACAAGGTTCCAACCACTCTAGAAAAATGAGGAAAGGCACATGTTGCCGAGAAAGGATCTGATGTTGGAGATGAAGTCTTGCTACCACAAATAGAGCCAGAGGTACCATGGGCCGACCCGAATTTCCCTTGTTACGTTCCTCCAAGAAGAGCTGATGTAGTGGAGGCAGAGCTTCCAAGGAAGGTGGTGACCACCCTGATAGCACCACAGATCCATGTTGACATGACCTTGCTGCATGAAATCCTTCCCAACTTGGCTGTATTGAAATTCCAAGGATATGACACTTGACAGCAAGAAGGGTTACATATAAAAGACTGCATGAACATAACCCAGGCCACTGCATGTAATGCCCAAGTGATCGAGCCAGAGAAGTGGGACGAGGTGGCCACTGCAGGGCTAACCAACATGTTGTTCATCCCTCACTTTGGCCATAGCATACAAGTCACTACATACATGAAGCAGTTACTGGTTTTCTTCCATGAAGGATACTTATGGCTGGATCAGCCCTATCTGGTTAATGTTGAATTGATTGCAAGGATAACGGGACTCCCAAGTGAAGGAAAATATCCTCTCCCTTACCTAGCTAAGCACAATACTAAACCCATTAAGCAGAAGCATAGCCTTCAGCAAGCAGTAGGGGGCTACTTACTTGGGCCCATCCAGGACAAGAGTGTCCGTGTTGCTGGAAAAATCTTATCCTGTAAAATGTTTCCTAAGATGATACCGACTCAATGTTCAACAGAAGTAGTGGAAATTGAGGATTTATGTGCACTAGGAGAAAAATTCAATTGGTCATGGTATTTTCTAAACGCTCTGATCGAAGATGCGATGCTGGCTCAACACAAGGATGACCACAAATTCTACTATTCCTGGTTACTAATTTTGATTTCCTTCACTGTCTGGGCTAACCTTCCAGACTATGTACAAATGGATGTCCCGCTATATTTTTTGGGTGCAAGGTACCAAAATCTATGGGAATATAAGGCAAAAAGAAATCACCAATAGGATAACAATATTGTATTCTTCATGCATGCAGAGGTGCTGCGACAGGTTGTCCGACAATCCCACAGGATCTGCACCAAAACTGTGCACAGGTACGCTGCCTTCGTCAAGTTTCAAGCTAATTCGCATAATATAAACCTGCTTCCTACAAAAGATGCATTTCAGCAGGTATACTAAGTGAGCTTTATGGTGATAGACGACGATGTAGATGCAATTGTCAATCTTTGGCCGAAGAAATGACGCATCCCACTCGCAGATCTGCTGCCTGAAGAACATAACGTAGAAGAACCGGCAATTCATCAAGTTAGTGCTGAAGAGAATGAAGGAAATGATACCCAAGATAATCCATTGCAAGATCACATTGAGGACGATGATGATATGGATGAATCAGACTAGCATCCTTCAAAATAGCCGCACACTAGAGATCAGGTTTAAATGTAGACCCGTGTACAACCAGAGGAATGCCAATTGTCTCGAAAGAAACAAAAATATCATAGAACAGTGAAAACAACTACATTAATTGAGGATGAGTTACAAAAACTTTCCAACATTGTTAAGAAATTTGCGTAAGATAACCTCGATAGTTTAAGGGCCCATCACGTAAGCATTGCTACCCAAGTCCAGGACCACCTCAATAAGTTGATAGCGGCCATCAACGATATCAAGGACATTGTGGAGGCTGAAACATATGGTGTTGATCCTAGTGTGCCACTAATTACATCGACGTTAGTGCCGCCGACCAAAGTGCTCATTCAGAAGTAGGCACTCGGAGTGAATGAAGAGACAAGCGTAGGTCCTGGTGATAACATTGCCGAGATAGACTTCTCCAAGTTTCTCTTGGAGGAGGTCTATAGCATCCAGCAGGAAGCCGCAACCAAACTTTGGATAAGGAAAAATGTCATTGCTTACCAGGAAGCAAAGAAACAAAGGAAGGCCAAGCTGTGCAAGGCCCTGTTGGAAGGAAAGGATCAGGAATTGCAGGAGCGCATCAACCTCCTAGCGAAGAAGTAGGAAATATTAGCCCGTGAACAAAGTCGTATCACGTTGGTGGATTCTATTAAGCATGCCATTGCAGCATTCCCACCAGGGGCTGGGCAAGAAGATGAATACTCCCTGGCTAAAGTCGCCAGGCTTGTGAATATCGTGCAAGATCTTCAGCACCAAGTATAAGATCTACAAGCCCGACAAATTCCAAGCACACCCCTGGAAGTGTTGGCGGAAAGAAAAAGAGTAGTGTCTGAAGCTGCTGAGAAAATCAAAGAAGGAGAGGCACTCTACGCAAAGGCCACAGATGCCATTGCGACCATTTGGGAAACATTGCTAGAAGATGACACAGCTGAGAAAATAAGGCAGAGTGTTCAGGAAGCAGATGAGCACATCAGTGCTGAAAAGATGAAAATGCAGAAGCTACCCCTCCCGCAAAAGGTCATTAAGAATGTAGAGATCAAAAGTTTGCAGCAGGAAGTGCAGGCCCTTCATGAGCAAGAAAAAGTTAGAGAAGCTGCGGTTAAGGAATTCCAGTCGGAAGCTGAGCAGCTCACAAGGCATATTCAACTGGTGCAGTAGAAACATCAAAGCATAGTGCAATCGATAGTAGAGGAATCCTTGGAAAATGCCTATTCCGACCGTGTGGAGCAGTTGGCCACGCAAGCAAAGGAAGTTGCGGCGAAAGTTGCTAAGGTTGAAATAATGGTGCAGACATTCCAAGACAAGGTCCGTACTACTGCGCAGCCTGATTCAGAACCAACAACTTAAAATCGTGCATGAAAATAAAGCCAAGGAAACAAAAAAAATTGTTTTTGAAATTTTGAAATTTTGAATTTTGGAGGCAACCATAGCGCCACGTGTACGTAATGATGATGTGGAACTAGAAGTAGAAGTTGTGCAGAAATGATGATGCACATTAAAGCCTCCACCAAATTGATTATGAAACAAATGATGGCAAGTCCAAGATAGCTAGAAAGTACCAATAGACCGTTAAATGCATCAAGATTCAACGAAGATTTGGCGCTTGAGATAGGATAGCACTGCAGGAGGATCAAGTGTGGGGAAATTTGTAACGGTGGTTGTCCAGCTCATTAATAATTGATTATGACTGTCAATACCCAAAAGTGACGATGCCGATAATCATAGCATATCTAAGAAGACAATCCAGTACACAAGATGAAGGTCTTATCCTAATGATGCACCTGGATAAGCCTACACGGAAGATGATCCGATGCTCTTCCTATAAGATCGGGGTTCCCTTGCACCAAGAATACATCACTGAGTTTTGTTTATCAACCACTAGATGCAATTACAAATGGGTTGGGGAGTGTTATGCCGAGTAGCCTTGCGGGCTAAAGTTGTTGCTGCAGCTTTCTGTGTGTGGGTATATCCAGAGATAGCAAGAAGGAAGATGGTGATAGTCTCCCAGTTAATTCGACCCAGTGAGAAGTCTTCGGCAAATTAATCCTTGGCTATTAGTATATCAGTAGATTAGTGGTCCTATCAGTGGCACCAGAACTCACTCCAGTAGGGACCAGAGTTTTGACCCAATTTGATAAACTCTATGGGATTCGAACCAAAGTCCCTGCCATCTTTCAAAAAGTCTGCAGGGTTGCCGAGCGAGCTCATTTTCCAGCAATCCATACGGGAGCTCCTTGTATCAAGGGATTGGGGAAGGGTCGTAGGGCCAGTTATGGCTTGTAATCTATGCTGCTCAAGTAAAATTTGTCAAGTTTGGCAAATCACTCACCTCCACCACCTTGGATAGCAAGGATTTTCTGGTTTTCCATATGGACAAGTCTTCAAAGTCCATATCCATGGCCAAAAGGGTGGTGAAGAGAAATATGCAGAAGAGAATAAATCGAGGAAGAGCAACAAGAGAACAAGCCGCAGCAACCCACAACAAGCATGTGTAAAAACCTAGAAGCATGAGAATGGCAGAAGAACCAAGGCCACTGGGATTGTTGTGTCGGAGTGGGACACTAACCACCCTTGGTGAAATTGGAGGCAGACTATGATAAGATGATGAAAGAGTCCCAGAGCAAAGACAACATTCCTGTTCGCAGGGATCTTGGTCCCAATAAGAAGCGCATAGCTTACCTTGTCTGCCGAAGTGAACTTTGAACTTGAACCCTCCATTTCCCATCCTCTAAATGGGGCCAAGAAACAAGCTATATCGGTGCTAACTACGCAAAGCACCTAAGTCTAAGAAAATTTTTCTCTAAAGGAACCTGGAAAAAAAAAAAGATAAAAAAAAAGAGCAAGGAGGAGGGTGCACAAGCTAAGAGGCAGTATAAGTTGTGCACGAGAATTTTTTTTTTGCAAAATATGCCGCGCAAGTCATGCCGCTTCATATGTCCCTTGCTTCGTGGCTCGGGATGAGCCACATGTGAGTGTTGGGGGGTTGTTGGCCTAGGAAAAGGGCATAAGGAGGAAGTTTTTTTGTGCAACCAAGGAAAATACGTCGTGCATGTGATAGAAGAACATGAATATCGTGAAGGATGAAAAGGGCCCACGAAGGCAAAACAAAGAGGCACACGGTGAAGGAAAGGCAAGTGCAGAAGCATGCAGGGGAAAATGACCGAAAAGCGAAGGATGCAGAATCTAGATCATGGCTGTATACAGCGGCGTAAGCCTACAACTACGCATGTATGAGAAGATATTTGTAAGTTAGGATGATAGTGCCTTGTGTCAAGTCATGATCACCACAGCTATAGCCAGAGGGGTGGCTTATGGTGAAGCCTAACAGAATGCCGGTATGCAGTTGGCCCTGCATGGCCATGTAAATTAGTATAAATGGGAGGGATGCAATAGTTAGAAGTTTGGTTTGTGGGGTTTTTGTTGATCCATGTTCAGTTTTCAGTAGTAGTTTGCTATTCAGTAGTAATCCATGGAGAGGGATGCCGTTTTGTTGTAATTTCATAGCGATTAGAGAGGAGGAGACTCAGGAAGAGTATAGTAGCGATAGGGGGGCTGTTGAGATACGGATCTGGCTACCGTGTGAGTAGATGCTAGGAGTAGAATTAGAGTAGAAGAGCGAACCAGAGAGCATGAGAACTATAAGTCTGAACTTAAAGACACATCTTAAGATCATTCTGCATCCCATGGAATACAAGGTGCTATATCCTTTCTCATGCCAAATGAAGAGCACCTTGGTGGTTTTTCCCTGATGGGTTTCCACATTATCTCTTGTGTTTGAATGGATGGTTGATATGGTGAATGTTTATGTGATTGATTACTATTTTCTTTCCATATAATGTTGAATGTTGCTTGAATCTCTGTTATTATCCTGCAATTGGTACATGAATGATCGAAAGGCATTGTTGAAATGAACCTATATATATATCGATCTGTATGACTGCTGTTTTGATTCCTGACTTAAGTCGTAGAGCTGATTGATGTGAATCATATGTGCCACATGAGTTGTGCCAGCTACGAGGTGGAAAGGAAGGTCAATTCACGCGTGATGACATATGTTTGTGCTCAGTTGCATAGAACTGACTCCTATGTCCAACCATCTTGCTTCCTTCATTGAGCTCCTTGGCTGCGAGCCAAGAGACTATAATCCCTCGACAATCATGGAAACATGGTTTCAGTGATTACCCATCTATGAGATATCTTAGGTGAGTTTTCACCTTCTTCGCAGGTGTTGCCGATGGGGCTTGCTCTATCGGGCCGGTATCTCATGTAGTTGTTGGATTAGCGGGTTGCATAGAACTTGGGTCACGCGAGTGGGAAAAAGTGGCCAACAGGAGGATTAAAAATCCTATCACCCCCCCTGAATCCTCAATTGGACAACTATGGGCCATGGTAACAAGACCATAGGTTACCCAAATACAATCTAGAAGGTAATAAAAACTAATGCTTAGTAAAACTGAGGAAACAGGGGAAAAAATCATGGGAAAACCCCTCCCCCTAAAAAATAAGCAGGAAAATAGAAATCTACAAGCTATATTTAGAGGAAAGAAGCTTCCTTAGAAAAATAACTTGAGAAAAACACTTCTGCAAAAAATTGCAGCTCTATGCAGCAGCATGGTCCATAAGTGGACCTCTCAATGTACTTCTAAACTTATGACTCTACTTGGTTCTGTTGGATGGTGAAGGTAGGGAATGATCAAATCTATGCTTCTGTGGGCCATGTAGCTGATCATTATCCATCATCAAGTAGCACCAACCTAGAACTTTGCTGCACCATTCTGTGAGAGATAGTGCAGCATGCTCATTCTGATAGTGGGACCTAGTTCTTCTTTTATCTTCTGGAAATCCAACACCACTTCCAGCTGCATCAAGAATATTTTGAGCCCATCTGGGTTTAGGATTCTGATTTGGAATGGGTATTGGATTTGGATCTAGAATCTCTTGAGATTTAGTCTCAATAACATGATCATGTTGTATGTGATATTATTCATCTAAATCTGAAACCTGTAGCACATCATCATCATCATCATCATCAAAAATAGGAGGATAAATGGTTATACCTTCCTATGCTGCTGGAGGAGTATCATGTAGCTGATATTCTTAGAACTGGACACTTCTTTCAATGAAGCATATTCTGGTAGCAACCTCCATCAGTTTGTAAGCTTTTGTGTAATCTGCATATCCCAGTAAAATGCATTCGCTACTTTGGGCTTGGAAGGCCTTTCTCTTATCAAGTAGTATCCTGGCCCAAGCTTTGGAACCAAAAAATATTAGATGAGAGACATTGGGCTTATACCCATGCAGTGCTTCGAATGGAGTCACCCCAACCACTAGCTTGTGGGGCACTCTATTCTGTAAATACGAAGCACAGTTTACTGCTTCAGTCCAAAGAGAAGGAGGTATATGCTTTCCATGGAGAAGGCATGTTTCCATCTCTTTTAGTGATCTATTCTTCCTTTTATCCACACCATTTTGTTGTGGTCTGTATGGAACTGAGTGTTCCATTCGAATCCCCTCTGATTCACGGAAATTATGGAAGTCTCTTTTGACATATTCTCCTCCTCCATCGGATCTTATTGACTTGATCTTCTTATTGAAACTGTTCTCAGCCATAGCCTTAAAAATTTTAAAGGTTTCAAAAACTTATGATTTTAGCTTCATGAAATAGATCCAGCAGTTCCTAGAATAATCATCAATAAAGGTCAGGAAATACCTGCAACTATTAATGAAGTTTGTGGGCATAGGTCTAGCTACATCATTATGTATCAAATCAAGTGTAGAGACAGCTCTATGAGCCTTCCCAACATCATACTTCTTTTCTAGATGCTTACCTACCAAACACCCAACACATACTCCATCGGAATTTTGGATGGAGGGAAAACCTTCAACCATGTTATCATTGTGGAGCTGCTTCATATATTTGAAATTGAGATGGCCAAATCTCTCATGCCAAATATTTCTGGTGTTGTTAGCATGAGACAATAAAGATGTAGGAGGAGAAACATGGAAGAAATGTGAAAACTCATAAGCTTTGGTAGAGTGATTTGCAATACCTTTCACTACAAGATTTCTAGTGGATTTTTCTATAATCTCAACTGAGTCTGAATCGAATGTGACCCTCTTGGGAGAGATTGTATGAGTCATCTGGTAAATAGATAACAAGTTAGCAGCAAGGGAGGGCACATATAATACATTTTTGAACTCACCACGCTTCGCTCTGTCTGAGCCCCTTCCTTCTACTGGAATCTGGGAATCATCTCCCATGTGAATATTAGGCCCCTTTGATAGTGAAATAGTAGAGAAGGATTCTTTGGAGGCAACCATGTGGTTGGAGGCTCTAGAATCTATAATGTATGCTGATGATGGAGAGAGATTTGCTTTCAAAGCATGACACCTTTCAACATCTTTTGTTGGTGCTTATTCATCAGGATTCTTTGCTATTGGAGGAGCAATGTTGTGCTACTTGAGAAGAGCGGACATCTCATCAAGTTGCTTCCTCATACAATGTTCTTCAATATGGTATCCCTTTTCACAATACAGACATAACTTGTTTTCAAATTTCTTCTTCTTAGAGTTGGAGGCCCCTTTGAAATATTGTTGATTTGATTTAGGATTCAAATCAGCTGTCTTTGGATCCTTATTCATTGATTTCCCCTTTTCTTTCACTTTGGAAGAGTCCGTAACCAATAGAGCTTGATCTTTGGAAGTCTGGATGACTCCCATTTGAATCAATTTTTCTTGTTCTTTGATTAAGGATTCGGAGAATGGATCTAGAGAAGGTAGTTTCCAATCAGGAAATATTTCCCACTTGGAATGAAACATAGAGACATAGACATAGTACTCAAGGCCTAGTTTTCTAAGTACAGAAAGGACATTCTACTCATCCTTCTGCTCTATCCCGCACTACTTGCATTGTAGCACTAGAGACTTGAATTTGGAGAAGAATTGCTCAAGAGTCTCCAAACTGTTGGGATGTCAAGATACCAACGCATTCTCTAGAATGTGTCCCCAAATCTCATCTTGTTTGTTAAACAAGATATCAAGCTTCTCCCAGGATTCTCTGGGAGTCCTCAATCCTTCCATATGGAAGAGGAGATCTCTAGAAATATAAGTACATAAGTACCCAAATACTTCATCACAATGGTTTAGGAACTTGTTCCGCTCTACTGGCTGATGAGGCTCAGCCTCCCATCCATGTATAATCCTATGGTATCCATGCTTACACAAGGCTATATGCATATCAATCCTCCAATCAAGGTAATTGGAAGTTGTGAGGATCCGTGGATCAGGAGTTTGAGAACTCATAATTGCTCCGGCAGGGAGACTGCAAATACTTCTTTCAAGCTACGTAGCACCTGTAAATTTCACTGCAAATAACACTAAAACATAATAAATTTTAGAATCATGATTTTCCTCCAGACATGAACATGTTTTCAGGGTCTTTCATGCCTTCTCCGCTGCTCTGAATGAATCCAGAGCTAGAAAATTTTCATACGGGACTTCTGTGGAAACCCAGCTGCTTCTGATGTTTGATGAGGAGAAACAAGCATGAATCCTTCCTGAGAAGTCTCTGATACCATGTTAGAATTTGAATTCCATTTAGATATTCAAGCAGATAGTTCTGATTATGTTGCAGAAATTGAATGGAGAATGAAAATACAAATCCAACAAGATAAACTACATAGGAAATGGACAAGTATTGCTCAGGAATTTACAATATATTCATCATGATAATATCCAGTGTATAATAGATTACAAATAGGTAGAATTCAAATGCATGAGTAATGAATTCAAATCCTCCAAGTGGATAAGATTGTATCTAACTAAATATATAAATCAAGGTCTCCCAATCAATATCGGAGTCCAAATAGACAACTCCCTGATGACCAATAACTCTAAAATGCAGTAACAACTAGTTAACTCAGTGCAACTGAGAGTGAGGTAGGTAGGAAAAGCGCTCATCCCCATGCAACCATGCATTATCCATGCATTAGTAGTGCTATCCTAACTAACTGTGAAGTAACTGAGGGATAACTAAGACTAACTAGTGCTAACACCAACTGACTCAAGTAGGTTGGTTCCGGGACTCCTAGTGTCTCCTAAAATGTAGGGATTGGTCTAGAAGGTGCCCCCACTGATGCATGCACATGTAGTAAATGGAAGTTAACCTCTAGAATTGTCCCCCACACTTCAATGACTGGTACAAGTGGCCCCATTGGTCCATGTGGACCCAATTGCACTAGTGGAGTCATTTAATTAATTTAAGGTTCCTAAGTTAGGAAATAATAAATATAATAGACATTTGACCAAGTGAGGATTAATAATCCTAATAGTCTTGAGTAGAAATACATTGGATATGCATGGACCAACATGCATTGTTTCCTCCTAACAATAGTGTTATAAGGATAGATGAGAATGTAACTATCATACATGGATTGGTTTGGGAGCCATCTCACCACGTATAAAGTTTATTAATCACAAGGGAATATGTCAAAATTTTTGAAAACCATTCCCATCAATATATCCAATTCCACTGGAGTGGTAGAGAATGTATTTATCGACATAGATTGCTCACCAAAAGAGATATATACTGTGTTGTCTAAGAAGTATAGAGATATTTTTTGCGTAGTCCTATTAAGAGATTACAGGAATTGATCCATCCATCATCAAAAATGAAATTAGAACATATTAAAATGTTAATCATGTTCGATAGAAGTTGTGACCAATCAATATTCAGAAGGTTTCTTCCATTAAGGAGGAAGTGGAGAAGCTTCTCCACACTAATTCCATATATCATGTCCCTTTGATAGAATTTCCTATTGAAGGAAATATAGTCACTATCGATCAACTATGGCTCTACATAAATGTGTCTACTCACGTTAATGGGGAAAATGCCCCCCTAGTAGGAGATTCAATGAGAGTGTGTGAAAATGTTTGAGTGGGTATGTATCCTACAGTAATTGGAACTTTTAAACTTCCCCCACCTAAATTATGTGCTAATCCAGCCCATATACATGCAATTTCTATGATCGCCATTAGATCCATGGTAAAAAACTCTCATTTTAGAAATTCCTACTTTGAAGACTCATGGATAGTACCAAAACCTACTATAGGGAATGGGTGTAGAAGGGCCTTTTGGTATTTGTCTATAGTTGAGATAGCTTATCAAGTCATCATATCTAAGAATGAATACCATGAGAGTCACTTTTCCCAAGTAGAAATGGATGATCAGTACTCGATCCCATTTGGGATATCAATTCCTTGTCATGTCAAGATCCTTTAGATACAAACATGCATTAATAAGAAGTTATCATTGAGGATATGTCTTTAGTAGAAAGACATTGGGTATGCATGGACCAACATGCATTGTTTCCTCCTAACAATAGTGTTGTAAGGATCGATGGGAATCAAACTATCATACATGGATTGGTTTGGGAGCCCTCTCACCACGTATAAAGTTTATTAATCACAAGGGAATATGTCAAACATTTTGAAAACCATTCCCATCAATATATCCAATGCCATTGGAGTGGTAGAGAACGTCTTTACCGACATAGATTGCTCACCAAAAGAGATATATAGTGTGTTGTTTAAGAAGTATAGAGATATTTGTTTCTTAGTCTCATTAAGAGATTCCAAGAATTGATCCATCCATCATTGAAAATGAAATTAGAACATATTAAAATGTTAATCATGTTCGGTAGAAGTTGTGACCAGTCAATATTCAGAAGGTTTCTTCAATTAAGGAGGAAGTGGAGAAGCTTCTCCACCATAATTCCATATATCATGTCCCTTTGATAGAATGGGTGTCCAATGTGGTACCCATAGACAAAAAAAGGGAATATTAGAGTCTGTACTGACTTCTAGGACCTGAACTTAGTAATTCCTAAGGATAATTATCCTACCTCATTCATTGATTATATTATCGATGAGTGTGTTGGTAATGAGATATTCTAATTTATGGATGTATTTTTAGGATACGTCCAGATCCAGATCCATCTGAAATATCAACATAAGAATTCTTTTATATGCTCCTAGGGGACCATCTCTTATATGAAGATTCCATTTATCCCAAAGAATGTCAGAGCTATGTTTCATCATGCAATGTCATATGTTTTTCACAACATTAAGGAAATTGTTGAGGCCTATATAGATTACTTAACATGCAAGTTTGGGAATAGGGTGGATTACCATAAGGACCTTATGGATATATTTAATACATAACATTACTATAGGATTATATTGAATCCACATAAATGAATTTTCTATGTCATTTGGGGTCGATTACTTGGTTTCATAATGTCAAAAGATGGAATTATGGTAGATCCTTTCAAGGTTGAGGGAATAGGATAGTTTCCTACCCCACGTAATTTGCATTAGTTGTTAAGCCTCCAAGAGAAGGATAAATTTTTATGGTGTTTTATCACAAATTATGTCAAAATCATAAAAGGTTTCATGCATTTATTAGGAAAGGGGTCCTAAGATTGTAAAGTCCCCTTATTCTAATCCGACCAACTAGAGGGGACATTAACTAACTACGGTCTTCTAAACTTCACCCCATATCCAAATTACGATTTCATATTATATAAAAGATGTGTTCATATGCAAAATAAACATACATAGTGGAAATAAAAACTTATCCACGCAGATATATAGCATGCAATTACTATCATAATCATCATAAGCATCAAATAAAAACATTGCACATTGAAATAGAAAACAAATACTTACCTTTATCCAATGCATAACCAAGAAATTCGTTGTGTAAGAGTGATTTCCACCCAACCATAGGAACTCTGTCCAACATATACTCTTTATGTTGTGAGGCCACCCCCAATCCAATCTATGAGGCCATTAGGGAGAAGCAAACACCTATTGGTTTCTCTCTCTCAATCCACAAATCATTTTTGTCTCTATGTTTATCCAAATGCTCATACAAAGATCTATAGGAATCTCACTCAACCACCGCATCCTTGGCTCCCACAATACTTTACCCACAAAACACCCTTCTTGGCTCAGGAATCCCCTGCATCGATCCACAATTCTCTTGGGAAATACATCATGCCAAGTGCTTCTAGTGTGTGAATAGAAGGAGGGAAAATTAGTGTTTTATATTGGAGAACCACATGTAGCCTCAATTTGTGGCTTATAAAGAATATATGAGTAGTATAACTCAATAGGGTTCCTATATTTCCTTGCCTCTCTACTCACCTAGAGCAATCTATTACCCTTCCAAATATACAACTCGGTCCCTCAATTCAAATTTCTGGGTTGCACAGTCTGGTAAAATGGCCATTAACATCAATGGGGAGATCTATGTACTGTAGATATGTATGAGAGAATGAGACAATGATAGTTGAATGAAAGGGATATGAGATAATAGAGAAAATATAATCGACACAGTTTCTTATCATAGAAGAAAGGACTTCTGATAGTTGCAAACTGATTATGTAAGATGACAGAACCGTCACAAAGTGCAATCATCACCATGCTTCAATAATTGCATGAAGTGAATTTTCCCACCAACCTCACACATGCATTCAATGATGGGATTCAATAGTCAAAAGTAGGTAATTGTCTCTCTTAATTAACATGGAATAATTTGGATGAGTTCTAAGATTGACACTTGGAAGCAAAGGATTTAGTTTCCCATGGGACCCCTTTCATCTTCCCCTCTCATGGAATCACGACCCCTACATTTCTCTTTACACGACCATTCTTGGACCATTTTATTTTATGCAAAAAATATTTACATATATTCTGAGTTAGCATGATAATCCAACCACATGGTCCAAATAACTAAATTTACATCATACATGCCTATCCATTTAGTAGTTGGGACTTGGCCTTGAGATTTGCACTAGGAATCCATACTACCATATTTACACCATTTACATAATTTTATTCAATACATTACAAGGGTCAAACTAGGGGTATTACAATCCCCTTCCCCTTGGAATAACACTTCCCTCGATGTTCTCTTTATTTTCAGCAAGGTTCCATCTCCTTCTTTTCAACTACATTTGGAATGCATTCCTCTTCATGGCCACTTTGAATCCAACAATACCTATGCTTAAACAATGAGTCAATTTGCATGTCAAATCCATTCTCATAGAATTCTTCCCTTACAATATTTTCAGAACTATAGTCAAAGCATATACACCTGTATATTCACATTAAATTAGCAAGAAGATGCAAAATACTTATCTGCATAAGCATCTTCCTTTAGCTCCACATGTATCCCACTTTGACTTCAGACAACTATGGCACCCACAAGACCTACCTGTTGGTAGGGGTTTTGGTAAGTGAGTTGCGGAGTGTCGTGGTAGCTATGCAAGCTCACGTGGTACCACGCAAGGCCAGATCAACACGATGGGTGGAAGAATAACCATTTTGAATATTTTATATATTATTTGACCAATTTTTGTCACAATAGGTCATTAGCGGTTATAAGTTAGTTAGAAGTGGACCTTCAATGTAAAGGCGCAAGCCTATTTATAGAACTAGTTTTGAATTTGAATAGAGATAGTAGCATGAGCATGATCTGAGAATTGGCATTATCTGGAGCATGATTGTCGCATGAGGTCTAGTGCAATATAGTTTTTGAAGGATTTTCTATGTATCTGCGATCTATCTGGGTTTTTCCTGATGTATTCAGCCTCCTGTTTTGGAGAAGAATTGTGTATTTTGGATCCTTTGTGCAAGATTAATATGATATGACAGTTGTTGCACAAATCTTATATTTTATTCCTACTGTGATCTGATCTGTTATGATGTTGTGATCTATTTTATCATGATGCTGTGATCTATTATAATATCGCCATGGTCTATTCCATTTCCGCTATATTGATGTTGATGTGATCTGTTTTAAGTCTGTTACATTTCTGTTGCATTATGATTTGAGATATTTTATAAATGATGCTGCTGCACTAGCGATACTATGACAAATGCATGATGCACTTTGTAGTTGTGGAAATGAATTAATGCTGACTGCATATTTTTGGATCCAATAGTTATGTTGTCTCCCCGTCGGATCCCCATATCCTCCATCCTCATTGTTGGAAACTCGGTTTTGACGGCTCTCTCTTGAACATCTCGGGTGAGACTTCGTTTGCTCTACGGATGTTGCTGGGCAGGGTTAAACCTGTCTAGGCCATTTCTCAGGGAGATCATGCTGGTTGGGCATCGACAGAGTGAGAACCCCTATTTACGAGGCTTTGTTGGTGGGTCTTTCCAACACTACCCCACCCCACACAAGGATGGTACCTATTATCTTCTATACAATCCATCGATTGTGTCCACCCCTTCCAAATCTCTTTAGGGTGTGCATCGAAAGGTAACCAAGTTTCTGCAATCCTCGGATCACCTGTGCATACATATAAACAAGTGTTAAGTTAGCACGTTGGTTGCACCACAACATTCAAATAACCAATGCTAGGTCAATACACCAATTGGGTTTATCGAGAATTCTATTAACTAGTATGCTAATCCAACTCTTTGTATAGGTTTATCAAGCATACAATAACCATTTCCAAGCCATCGCCTCTACTTGGTTTATTAGGAAATAAAAAGGAATATGATTGCATGTCCCTTTCTCCTATGTAAACCGGTGGTTCCTTCCAAGAACTCCATAGGTAACTCAATTAACTACATGATAGCATGGCCCCACAATACCCACACACACAACAAAAGGATGGTACCCCTTCTCTAATACACAATCCCTTGGGAATACATGTCCCTATAGTTCTCTTCAGTGTGAGTGTATAAAGGTTTCCAATACCCATGCAAGCCTTATGAGTACCCATGCTTTTACTGGGTTTAACAACATGACTGAGAGATAATAATATGCAAGGAATTTTATAAGGTTTCTCAAGCTCAATCCACACTTGGCACTTCCTTTGTGTTTTCAAATTCAGCAACCAACATTTCCCTCCAATGGCATATTTTAACCATCTCACCTGCATTACATATAAGCATGCAGTTCACATGAGATGCCATCATAATAATTTCAATTAGAATTTTCTCAAATATGCTTCATATGGTAAGTAGATTTCCCAAACATGAGGTAATTCTCATGATGTTTATCTCTCAGAATCCACAGCACATGGTATTCTTCCAATGTTCCCTCCTGAAAAAATTCACAAATAACCAACCAGCCAATAACATGAATCATCAAATTCAAATCTAAATTTACAAGTATGTCTACAACAAAAAATATATTTATCTAACCATGATGCCATCCTCATATTGTTTGGCTCTTGTAAGTGGAAGCACTATGTACCTTATCATTTTACACTTACTTCCATAAAATGTACTTCCACATACAACATGTCATCTTGACACATTTCTAGATCAACCAAGCAGTCATAATCAATTCTTAGCAAAATTTCAAATCTGAACTTTACAAATTTGTTCCCTACAAAAATTAGATTTCACAACCATGATATCCTTATCATAAAATTTGGATTTTTTTCATGGTATATTCTATTATTTATTATGGACTTACACATATTTCCATCACCAAGACAATTCTACCTACAATCTAAAATTTCCAATCAGCCAACAATTTGTGAGTGTCCATGCATATAATATTTTCATTGCAGCATTAACTATAGTCACTAAAGTGATCTCAGAATTATAATGCTAAATAATTCAAACACTATTAGTGATTAATATCTCAAAGGAAATGAAATATATTTACTTATTTTCATCATTATCACAATAAAATTGCAATATATAGTCACATTATCTATGCAATCAAATAAAAAACTTTCAATACTCATGATGACACAATCATATCCTTTCATGAACATAATTAACTTATGGTCATGCAGTCAATGCACTCTATAATTTTTCTAAAACATTTATGTTCACATGTTTCCTACCAATGTAATTTGTACATCATGGCCAATGCTTCAACACAATACCCAGCCATATCCTCAATCACTTGGTTAATTATCTCGACTCCTTCCATATTCACTTGAACACAATATCAAGACGTCACTCACTCACTGGTTGTTGGAAAATAGGTTTCATCCCATATTTACACCAATAGGGAGTTCATGGGATACTTGTGTAGCACTATAGCATTACCATATCCAACCACAATATGGCCTTACCCATGACTATCCCATATGGCACGCACTACCACAATAGGACCATAAGTTCTCACTTTCTTTGGTTATTAAACTCATAACCAACATACACAGAGTGCATGATATTATTTCATATGAATGCATTCAAAATTCTAAACAGATAGATGATATAAGGATCCTTGTCCTTACTACCCCATACCTCACCATACCCGATGCGTTAACATTTGCATAAATGCATCCAATATCACATGCAAACCAAGTTATGATGATTAAAATATGGCTGAAGGAATTCTTACCCAATCCCTTTTCAACACTTATGTAATTAGCATAAACAAACTATTACCTGCATGGTTGCCATCAACATTTCTAGTTTTACCTAATCAATTGTTCGTTTACAAAGGATTACACCAACCTTCCACTAGCCTCTTGAGCATAGATTCATTGCCCTAGCCTTTCTTTACAAAGACACTAGTCACATGCAATAGTATCATCAACATCTTCAACCATGCTTCTATTGTCCTTGGTCCTACAACCATTACCAACAGCAATAATTATTATCAACCACAATAATTATCATTAGTGACTCATTGCATATGTAAAACCTCACTACTTTTTCCAATATGCAATATCATATGCATGCACAAGAGATATCATGTGCATTATGTATTATCTCTTAATATGCCCACTAGTGCATATGTATTTCATCTATCTAAGCTCTTGCATAACTAGAATTTTATGAAAAAAATTATGTATATACAACTCAAAAAATATAAATATATCAGCAAGAGAAAAGTTGAGGAGTTCTTCCTTTCCAATTTCTCATTAAAGCATGGAATTTCCTCTTCAATGTCATAGTATATCCACTTTCTGACCTCTCCTCCAAGCACACAAAGAGTCATTATCTATGATTTTCTCACCAATCAACAATTCAATACAATACTTATGTATAACATTTATACTTGCTACTTTCCAAGCATGCAATCCTTATCCTATAAACATAATTAGTATAAGGTGAGAAATTTACCTCTTTATCAATGTTTCCTTATGCATATTATTTTTCAATTTCTACAACAACCATCTTATCATATCCCTAGATAGCTTTCCTTGGTCATTACAATAGCTATCATTTCACTCTATTCACATAGCCTTACTGCTCCAATTGGTTTGAGCAATTATTTCCAAGTCCAACTTGACATTTCTAGGACTTCTTAACACTAAATAGTGTTACAATTGATTCCATTCCAACTCCATACAGATTCATATTGTTGGGCGTAAGGAAATATAGGCAGAATTTAACTAGAATTTTGCCCAAGTATGGAAAGATTTAGGTCACAAAATGACAAAAGGAGCTGTGACAGAAGTAGAGAAGGAAGAACAGAAAAAGTAGAGAAGGAAAATGATTTGTGATAGAAGTAGTCGCAGAAGGAAGGAAGACAAGGTATAAGAACTAGTAAGGAAGGAATATGTGAAAGAAGAGGAACAAAAGTAGGCAAAGAAGAAAGAGCTAAGGACAAAAAAAGAAGAGAGTTTGTGACAGAAGAGAATCCGTGACAAAAGAGAATCTGCGACACAATAGAAACAACGAAATAAGGGAAGGATGCGATGGAGTTAACCATGTTAGGGGACGTGCAGTGGCACAATGACTAGAAAGAAATAGTCAGAAAGATCATGGCTACGAGAACAACTAGAGTCGATGGAAGTTGCATGTGTGAAAGCATATTTGTAAATCGGGTTGTTAGTGCCTACTCACATGTGCTGATAGAATAGGAAAGAAAACATGTTGACTAACTATATAAATTCATATGAGAGCGACTTATAAGAGTATATAAAGGGAGGAACCCAAGATGTATGAGTCTGAGACACTCTCTGGTCATTTCTGAGCTTCCGGTCATTCTAATTGTATTGTATGTTAGTTTGTTAAGTCATAGAGAGGATTCTAAGAACCTGCAGGTGAGTGTGCAGGAGTGTAGGAAAGATTAAGTTGATTCAGACTGTGTGCGATTGAAAGTAGAGTCATAGAAGAGATTGAGTCAATCCAAGATGTTTGCAGATTGTTAGTATATTCAATTAGAGAAAGAGTGGAGAATAGAAGATTAGAGAGAATGAGAGGAGGAATGATTTTGTATAAATAAGAAAGAGATATCTAGAACAGAGTCTGCAACTTAGTGCGCAAACCAAACGTGTCATATATTTCTCATGCCATATGAAGAGCTCCTTTGTGGTTTTTCCCGTTTCCATGTTAGATACTATGTCAAATGTGTGAATGATGAATGTGCTTGAGTTACATAAATATGTTACTGTGAATATGTGTTTATGTATTTTCTTATGAATGAGTTTATATGTATTTGTTGCACTGTTATTATTGAATGTTCCTATGTTGCATCGGGTTTGTTTTTATAATACATGTCAAAGGACGAGTAGTATCACAACATAACTATGTAAAATAAGTATAAATATCCCAGCCACCAACCTCTATCAAGCACCTTGGTAGAACACCAAGAGACTAGAAATTCCTCACCCAATTGTGGAAACCTGGTTCTGGAAGTTACCCATTAGAAATATATCTCAAGTGAGACTGCATCTGCATTGCAGGTGCTGTTGATTGAGCCTTGATCTATCAGGCTGATATCTTGGGCTTTGTTCTGCGTAAGGGAGGGATTGAACCTGGGTCAAAGAGAGTTTTGAAGCCAACAAATGGTTCTGTTGTTGGGACCATGAATCATTTTGGTTATGGATATGTTGTGGTATCCGACGAAGGAATAAATCCAAGACTGGGTAGATTTTAAAGTTTATAGTTTGCAAAAGAAGAGAGTAAAGGATCTCAATTGTATCCAACAGAGTGGTTGGGCCAATATTTGTACATGCATATTCACGATATTTTTTTTCTAAATTTCCTATTGTGTTTGCATGAGTGGTTGTCGAAGTTGGAAACTTAGCAAAGAAACTTTCAAGGAGGAGAATCGATAGAGTGGAATCCTCAGATGATTCAACTACTGAAAAGTGTGAGAAACCCTGTGTAAAGGGTTGTTGATTTTTGGGTGGATAAAATTTTGCAAGGATATATTACCGAGTTTTTTGTCGACACAATAAAATCATATAATGAGGTGAAGAGAAAAAAATTCAAGGAACTCGCAAAAGATATTTGTCATCCTTGAAAACTTGGATAAATATGCTCGTGTGTGAAAAAGGAATCTTACTAATGTGACAGTTGAGGACTGTGCATAGAAGGGTGGATATGTCGCAGTAGAACTGTGTGAAAAATGGCATAAACTAAGTTGAGATGTTCCCTGGAGATAGTGAAACTGAACTAGAGGTTGGTTATTTAATAAAGTGGAAGAATATTTAGGCCGAAAAGAGAAGAAAGACTATCATAGGAAGAGGAAGTTGCAGTACCACTAGAGGATAATAATACGAGCTTGTGTTGCACATGGACGAAGGATATTATGATGAATAATAATAATATCACGAGTATGATACACCTACAACACCATGCACATCGTCGAAGGTAAGATCTATAAACTTGTATCCAAGAAGAGTTGTCAATACTAGTAATACTAATGTTGTGAATAGTGGTCAAGGGAGTCCGACTACTCAAAAAAATTCCCAAGTGTATCAAGAGCCAACATAATGGCTGGAATAGACATTAAGTTGCCAATATTTAATGGAAATGGATTGGAAGACCTAGAGCAACATTGATTTCTCTGTAAAGCCGTATGGACAGTGCGACAGGTCCAAGATGAAGGTACAAAGAAATAACATATGGTCACGACTCTGCGAGGTCATGTGCTAGACTAGTACATAAAGTTTTCTATAGTGCTAGTAGGAGTTGCGTAGAAAACGCTCGACCAAATTTGAGTCGGAATGATAGATGAGTTCAAAAAGTCGAAATATGAGTTACAGTGCATTCCATAGATTAAAGAAATCAAGCAGGTATCGACAGATTCTATCTAGGACTTTGACCATAGATTCAAGACATTAATGGACAAAGTAAGCTTCCATATGTTAGATGTACAACACAAGGAATGGTTCATTGTCACATTGTTGCCACACATCTGGATTCCATTGATGTAACAGAAGATTGTGTCACAGACAGAAGCTCTGGAAATATAAATGAATCTAGAATCCTAATGGATTGGAGAAACCAATGCAGGAATGATGCATATTTAGTTGCAACTGGATAACCTTGCGGTGCAGCTCTAGGACATCAAGAAAGGGAAAGAGGTTCAAAAAGAGCTATGGTGTACATGATGTAGAATGGAAGGACACCATAAAGATAATTTTTCGGCACTCATGAACTATGTCGCAGTAGGAGCACCGAACCCAATAAACACCCAAGGGATGCCTTGGTGTAGAATATGCTAGACAAGAGGCCATCAATTAGAAGAATGTTTGTAATTATAGAAGATTGTAAGTGCACAAAATAGTATGTTTTTTTAATTTTGTAAATTTGTAGGACATGATGAGAAATATTGCAGAGCATTTCAACTGCTACAAGAGAATACGGTGGATACCTACTTTATGAAGAATGATGAGTAGATGCAAGTTGAATGAGTGAAAGCACAGTACCGGCCTGCTCAATATCCACCAACACAATTTCAAAAACTGCAATATCCTCATCCACAATATCAACAAAATCAGTATCCACCACAACAACACTACCCTCAACCTGGGGGGTGGAAATTTTCAAGGCTGGGGAAAACAACAACAAGGAGGAGGGGGATTTGGTCGAGGAAGAGGTCAAGTAGTATGTTATAAATGTGGAAAACTAGGACACTTTGCTCAAGATTATGCAAATATTGCAAATATCTGTTCATATTGTAAAGCATTTCATCATACTGTCGAACAATGTCAACAATCAATTATGAAGTGGCAGGCTCAAACTGTGGGAAATCCCAAACCGGTGCAGAATCCCAATCTGAATCCCAATCAAAACATCCATATGATTTTTTTCAAGGTAATAAAAGCAAACATTGTTACTGTCATAAGGGGAGGTGCTGTGACTAGAGTAGACTAGGACGTACAGCATGGACAACCACAAGTGCGACCAACAGAACAAAAGAAATTATCGTTCGATGTTCGATGTTCAAGTACATGTCGAGGTAGAAGGTCTGAGAACGTATACAAATTTTGAAGTGGTCGACATTGTCAAAGATACAAACCCATATCCTGCACTTTTGGGGATTGATTAGGAGATATATAAATAGAACATCATAAATTTCAAGCGAAGAATATTATCATTTGAAGATTCAGAGATAAGGTTGGTCGTGCCAATTGATCCACTTGAAGAATAGAGATACATCGAACCAGTTAGCAATGAAGGAAAAGGTGATTACTTGGATCATATATATAACATTATGTCCTATCAATATGACTATATAAATTCAACAGCTGATGGAAAGCTGAGTTGGAGGAGTGTTAGATCATATACATTTGATTCTGGTGAAGCATTAGAGAATTAGCAGAATCAGATGCATGAAGTTTCCATGAGAATATGCGCAATAATTACAAGATATGTGTGACGGGTAGGAGATGAGGAAAGTGAGCTACCTACATATGAAGGTTTTCCTAACCTTGCATCTTTTCTAGCATAATTTGAAGCAAAAGTTACAGAATCACAACGATTGTCTACCTTGGACTTTGTGCTGAAAGATACACCCACTAGATGGTGGGGCACACATAAGCAATCTATCTATGAGTGGCCATAATGTAGAATATTATTGGAGATCATATTTGTAGAAGAGATTAGTTATAATGGTCGTAAGTATACAAGATTGAAAAATCTTGTCAAAAATATTGAGTATTGTCGCATGACATGGCAGGAATATCTGCGACAAGAATGGGTTCATCACTCCATACATACACTAGAAATGATACCAAGGAATTGGTATACATATATTGAACTGATATGAGGAACTCTTGAGTGGGAAGAGATAGCCACTAGTTTCACACATAAATTCGATTTCACATTAGAACACCCAACAATTGATGTTGCACTACAAGTCATGAAAGAGAAGATATTTGAGGAAATCCTTGTCGTAGTGACAAATTTCCATCGATGCAGCATGAAAATCCACCATTTGATGGAGTGTTACAATGTGATGGGAGAAACAGATGATGATAACCCACTCGACATAAACATACCTGAGTCATAAGGTATACACGCAGTGGAGGGAATTGGTATTTCTAGCGACTAATTCCTGAATCCACTCAAAATCAAGAAAGTTAATATTGACTAGCATGAAAATCCAAACTTTTCCAATAATGGATATTATTGAGATGAAGGGGCAGTAGGGAATATCATTGATTTATTACATGAGTTTCATGATTTGTTCGCTCCTATATTTTCAGAGATGAAGGGAATAGTTGGAAATCTCGATGAAATGAAAATACCTTTGAGACCCAACGCAAAATCGTTCAAGCAGCGACCATGCCGATTGAATCCATGATACAAAGAAAAATTCAAGGTCGATTTGGACCAAATGTTAGAGGCATGTGTTATAGAACATGTCGAGGAATCAGAATGGATTAGTCTAATAGTAGTCAAGGACAAGAAGACCTCAGGAGAAGTAATAATTTGTGTTTACCTGGGAAAGTTGAATGATGCTTGCTTACATGACTTGTTTTCGACTCCATTTACGAATGAAGTACTGGATAGTGTTGGAGGACAGGAAGTGTATTCGTTCACTAATGGATTTTCTGGTCACCATCAGATTAGGACCGCAAAGGAAGATCGACACAATACTACCTTTATGATGGAGTGGGGATGTTTCCAATATACGGTAATTCCCTTTGGACTTGAGAACGCTCCTACGATTTTTTCCAGCAATGTAGTAGCTTCCCTTAAATATTTCAGACACATGTTTCTTGAAGTCTACTTCGATGATTGGACAGTATTTGAGCTCATAAAATACCATATCGAGAGCCTTATAATGATGTTGGAACGTTTTTGCTAGTATCAAATTTCACTCAATTTGAAGAAATGCATCTTTTACGCCCCGTTTGGAGTTTTGTTAGGCCATGTGGTCTGCCGCGATAGAATTTTGGTCAACCTGTCCAAAATTACGATCATTATCGATCTACCACCACCTACCACAGTTAAATAGTTGAGAAAAACACTAGGACACATGGGATACTACAGAAAATTTATCAAGGGATATGCGGAGGTGACTGCTCCAATGGAAAATATTTTGAAAAAAGATGCTAAATTTCAATGGATAGAGAGCTTCCAAGAGATTATGGACACATTGAAAAACAAGATGGATATTGCACCAATGCTTGTATTTCCATATTGGAAAAAGGAGTTTCATGTGCATGTCGACACATTGTCTATTGCGCTTGGTGTTGTAGTGACACAACTAGGTGAAGGATCGATCGATCATCCCATTGCCTTAGCTAGCAGGAAGTTTTTGATTGCAGAGAAAAATTATACCATGGTAGAAAGAGAATCCTTAGTAATGATATATGTGCTGCATAAATTTAGACATTATTTGTTGGGTGGAAATGTTAATATGTACACTGACAAATGTGCATTGAAATGCATGGTCAATAAGCCAGTGTTGGGGGGGAAGATCTATCGGTGGATTCTCCTCTTATAGGAATTTGATTTTGAGATAATTGTTAAACCCAGTTGATTGAATTTGGGACCAGACCATCTTTCAAGGATAGAAAGTGGTGAAGAGCCTAGTAACCCAGATGATAATCTCCATGATGCGCAACTATATGTGATAACCATGCTTGATGATCATTATAGAGATATCATACAATTTTTTAGTACGGGTTATACATCAACTGAATTTACCATTGCGCAGAAGGAACCGTTGGTTGTGCGAGTTGCAAATTTCTAGTTGATTGCTAGACAATTCTATAAAATGGGTCGTGATGATATTTTTTTTTGTTGTTTCTTGGAGCATGAGAAACCATTGATATTAAATGAAGCACATGTTGGTGTTGCAGGAGGCCACTATGCAAGAAAATATAATGTGTGAAATAATTTGCAAGAAGGATTATGGTGTCCCACCATGCATGTGGATGCCCAGGATTATTGTCACAACTGTGATTTATTTCAAAGGACTGGTTTCATGTCCCCAATTAAATAATTTCCAAATAATACTATTTGCAAATAATGTTTCACCAACCTACTAGTTCTCTAGGTTGAGATGGAGACATAAATTTTGTAATAAGGGGATATAGGACCAAAAAGGACTTTAGTTTACCATATTCACATTTAACTGGGTCACATAGATGATAAATGATAATAAAATAATGTGGCATGGTTTCATGAACACACTTGGAATCTTGTGAAGAATTTGGGTGATTAGATTCCCCGCACAATTGACATGATATTCATTGAAATTCGAACACATGGGTAATATAACATTATTGGATGGTAATGTGGTGTCAAATATCATATAATCAGTCAATGAAGTCGAATTGGTAAAGGAGGGTAACTCACATGGAAGAGGAAGAGACTATAAGAGAAGGTGTGCCACTTGGAAGGAGATTCTATGCACTCTATGACAACAAATGATGGAAGATTCTATGACATGTATGACAAATTAAAACATGATTGCTGACATATGAAAAATATGACATGTCAAGGCTAAGAATAGCCACCAAGAGGTCGAATTTTTAATTTAAAGGCAGCCATTCAAATTGGGGAAATAATTGGAGCATGAAGAGGAAGACAAGTGTCATGAGAGTTACTAAACCACTAAGATGAGTTGGAGAAATATAATGAAGCGAAATTCAAACTTAGAAAGCCTCATTAAGTTAATAAAATAATTTCATGAGGAATGATAATATATTTTTATCATTTTTTAATTGTCCTTTGTCATTTTGGAGAGCTTTTGCTTGTCCATTGCACGGTGAGTGTTCACTCTCACTGCTTGTGAACCAATTTCGAGGGATTTGGATTCCTTTCCAAGTTGGTTGATGGGGATTCCATTCAAGATTCTCATGGGAGATTAATTAATAATTTTTATTTTCATTTTTAAGGTCCTACATTCAAATTCTCATCTATCTCCCCATTCTCTCATTCCTTCTTCTCCATTTCCCCACACTCACAATTGATGGTGCACTTGTTGGAGTGATTCTTGCACCTTGATGAGGATGGTTGATGCCAAAGATTTGATTTATGATGTATGTATCTGTAATATAATATCCATATTCTATGTAAGTTTGAATATTAGAAATACATGTATGAAAGGCTCGCATTCCCCATGCTCTTGAATAACTAGTTTTCATGGATTTGGCTTCAATATTGAAGTAGCTTTATATCAGATTTTTATGAGGACATTTATATGAGTTTTATGATGACGGGGAATAAATATATGATGTATGGATCTGTAATATTATTTACACATTCTATTTAATTATAAATATCAGAGATACATGTATGAAAAGCCTTCATACTCATGCCCTTGTATCACTAGTCTTCATGGATTTGGCTTCAATCTTGAAGTAGTTTTATACCAGATTTGTATGATGGATATTATATGAGTTGGATGATGTTGGGAAATATATATATTATGTATTAATATTTAATTTAATTTCCATATCCTCTTTGGGTCTAAATCCAGTAAAATCATGTGTGAAAAGATTGCATTTCCATGCCATTGAATCACTAGTTTCCATGACTTTAGCTTCAATATTGAAGGAGTCGTGTATCAGATTTGTATGAGGGATGTTATCCATGTTTGATGATTTTGTGACAGACATATATGATTTTTTACTCTGTAATTTCATGTCCCTATGCTCTGTGGGTATAAATCCAAGAAATCCATATGTGAAACTCTTGCAATTCCATGCTACTAATTCATTAGTTTTCATGTATTTGACCCCCCATATTGAATGAGTTGTAGAACAGAATTGTATGAAGGGACTATATGGTGTTTAATATTGTTTGGGAATAAATTTGTATTCTATATATGGTCCCTCTATGTCACATCCTTATCTGAACCTTTAACTCCACCTTTCATATGTCAAAATCGAGCTAGTTATGCAATTTCCCCATAAGCAATTTCACTGAAAGTTACCCTACAAATGTTGCAGACCATAATCCATTTTTAGAACTTAATAAACATGATTAAGGAAATTAATTTATTTCTTATACTCATTACCATACTCTATTCTTAAATTTGGAAGGTTTGTACTTGATTTGGAGAGCTAGTTTGGCCATCACCCTTGGGGGGATTTGAACACAATTTCCTAGTAATTTTGGTATGTGATTAGCTCCAAAAAAGTTTGCAGAGGTATAAATACTGATACAAAGTATGAATAAACCACCTTGGGATTTTTTAAGACTCACCATAGTATATCCTTTCAAATTTTGGATCATTTGGTTAAATTTGGAACCCTCTAGAGTCATGACTAATTAAGCTCGGATTTTGCCCAATTTGTGCATTTCTCCAAATTTCCAAAAAAGGGACACTACAGTGGTATTAGAGAATGGTCTTGGAACCTGTGCATTAAGACCATAAATTGAAGAAAAATTTGCATACATTTCTTGGCTTCACAATAGACCCACTATGCCTACTTTCCTTCCTCCCCGACCAATGAAAGAAGAAATTACAAACAAAGATATCGAAACATGCTACCAAGGGTATCAAAATTTGAGATGGGATATTCGTGAAAGGTATTCTTTCCCAAATTATATTCTCAAGTATGGATTTTTTTACAAGAAGGAAAATGAGAACTCATTAAGGAATAATCATCAATGCACAAGTATGGAGGAGACGAAGGAGCTACCAATTTCTGTGGGTGGTGAAGTAGAAAAAGCATTACATCAAGAGGATCGAAAGTCACTCCCAAATGAATTTGAAAAAGATGAGGAAACATCACATGAGAATGAATAAGAGTACCTTGAAACTATTTAATATCATTCTAAAACACATTCTATTGTATACATGGACCAAAGGGAATCTATGGATGGATGCTTGAACTGTGAAGGACTACCTATTGATGGGTTCTCACAACTCCATGTTGGTGACATAGATATCATATTTGAAAATGTTCCTGCAAGACAAATTTCTCATGAGCATAAATATGAATACCTTGTAGCAGCTAATGAAGAACAAAGGTCAACTTCGCCATCACCACTTGAGCTTCAAGAAGTTGATCAAATCAAGAACAAAGAAGAAGAGGAGTTTCCTCAACAAGAACATCTTTTTCTTGAATGGTGTTTGAATATGAGTGAAATTAATATCCATGAGTCCCTTAGCATACTCAATGACACTAAATCATTGGTATCAAATTCTTGTTGGACAATTTCTTCATTAGAGGAGCCATCCTTCCTTGAATACATTGAGAAGATTCAAAGAGCAATGTGCACAATCGAAGGTAATTTCATGTATTTGATTTTTGATAGAAACAATTTGGTTGAGATTAAGGAATGGTTACATGAAACATACTTTAATAATAATGAGGATATCCATAGGCTGAAAAATCAAAATGACAAACTTCTTAATAGGTTGCAAGATACTTGTTCTTCCTCCTATGTTTCAAATTTTCATATGGTAGATTGCTTGGAGGATTCTCATGACATGAGGGATCATGAGAGACATGGAAAATTGTATGTTCTTGATGTGTTTGAATATGACCTTGATGAGATCCAATCACTTGTTGTGGTCGAAGAGGAACTTGATTTTCCTCTTGAAAATGGTTGCACACTTTTTGAAGAAGTGTGTGATTCCACTACCTTGGAACCAACCTATGAGGAATTTTTTTCAGCTTCAAATATGAAAAATATGACAAATACGACATACCAGGGCTAAAAATATCCAGAGGCAGCCATTCGAATTGGGGAAATAATTGGAGCATGAAGAGGAAGACAAGTGTCATGAGAGTTACTAAACCACTAAGATGAGTTGGAGGAAGCTCATGAAGGGAAATTCGACCTTAGGAGGCCTCATGAAGTTAATAAAAGGATTTCATGAGGAATGAGAATATAATTTTATCATTTGTTAATTGGCCTTTGGAATTTTGGATATCTTTTGCTTGTCCATTGCACGGTGAGTGTTCACTCTCCCTGGTTGTGAACCAATTTTGAGGGAGTTGGATTCCTTTCCAAGTTTTTTGATGGAGAGGCCATTCATACCTATCACGGGACATTAATGAAGGATTTTTATTTTTATTTTGAATCTCCTACAGTCGAATTCTCATCTACCTCCCCATTCTCTCATTCCTTCTTCTCCATTTCCCCCACACTCGCAATTGATGGCGCACTTGTTGGAGTGATTCTTGTGCCTTGTTGAGGATGGTTGATGCCAAAGATTTGATTTATTATGTATATATATGTAATATCATATTAATATGATTTTTAATTATAAATATCATAAATACATGTATGAAAGGCTCACATTCCCCATGCTCTTGAATAACTAGTTTTCACGGATTTGGCTTCAATATTGAAGTAGCTTTATATTTGTATGAGGAAATTTATATGAGTTTTTTTATTATGGGGAATCAATATATGATGTATGTTTCTGTAATATTATGCACAAATTCTCCGTAATTCAAAATATCAGAGATACATGTATGAAAATCCTGCATACGCATGCCCTTGTATCACTAGTCTTCATGGATTTGGCTCCAATCTTGAAGTAGTTTTATACCATATTTGTATGAGGGATATTATATGAGTTGGATGATGTTTTGAAAGCCATATATTATGTATTAATATTTAATTTAATTTCCATATCCTCTTTGGGTCTAAATCCAATAAAATCATGTGTGAAAAGATTGCATTCCCATGCCATTGAATCACTAGTTTCCATGACTTTAGTTTCAATCTTGAAGGAGTTTTGTATCAGATTTGTATGAGGGATGTTATCCGTGCTTGATGATTTTGTGACAGCCATATATGATGTGTTACTCTTTAATTTAATGTCCCTATGCTTTGTGGGTAGAAATCCAAGAAATATATATGTGAAACTCTTGCAATTCCATGCTACTAATTCATTAGTTTTCATGTATTTGACCCCCATATTGAATGAGTTGTAGACCAGACTTGTATGATGGGATTTATATGGTTTTTAATATTGTTGGAGAATCCACTGATATTATGTATATGGTACCTCTATGTCACATCCTTATCTGAACCTTTAACTCCACCTTTCATATGTCAAAGTCGAGCTAGTTATGTAATTTCCCCATAAGCAATTTTACTTAAAGTTACACTAAAAATGTTGCAGACCATAATTAATTTGTAGAACTTAATAAACATGATTAATGACATTAATTTATTTTTTATACTCATTCCCATACTCTTTTCTTAAATTTGGGAGGTTCGTGCTTGAAAAGGAGAGCTAGTTTGGCCATCACCCTTGGGGGGATTTGAACGCAATTTCCTAGTAATTTTGGTCTTTTGTCATTATCCCCAAACAAGTTTGCAGAGGTATAAATACAGATACAAAGTATCCATAAAACACCTTGGGATTTTTTAAGAGTCACCATATCATATCCTTTCAAATTCGGGACCATTTGGTGAAAGTTGGAACCCTCTAGAGTCATGACTAATTAAGCTCGAATTTTTCCCAATTTGTGCATTTCTACAAATTTCCAAAAAAGGGACACTACAACTGGAAAGTCGTCGCGACGAGAAGAAATTCCATTGGTACCTTGTAATGGGGATTTATCCCCTATTACATGCATATGCACCAACCTTAGCTCGTCCAGAGCATAAGGAAGATTTCAATGGAATAACAAAAAACTAAAACTACTATAGAAACCACGATAACAACTAAAAGAAAATATTTTTATGGTTTTAAAATATATATCAATTAACTAGTGCAAGAAACAAAAATAAACACACCTTTCTCCTACAAGATGGGCCACCATAGCCATCCTCGAAATTAGTTCTGCAACTCCATGGGTTGGTTCTCCAGTTGTCACCATGGATAGTTGTTGAACAGGGAATGGATACAAAGTGGGTACGAAGTAATATCAACGTACACCGTGGGAAATGGCGTTGCAAGGGGAATAATGGCAGGAAAGTATGTGGTATATTTGAGAGAAATGGAACAGCGTAACCACACGTGAATGAAAATATTCTTTGGGAGATCCCTTCACAATGTATTTATAGTATGGTCCTAGGGTTTTTTGACCCAATATGGTGACCCATGGTAATTTATTTCCCATGGTATTTATCTATGGTTTTTTTACCCATTCTCTTTTTTAGGGTTTTTTAACCCTTTTTGGGAGAGAATGAGGGTAAAACATAATAAATTCTCATCATCCCTTCATTTGTGGGAATGAATAATGATGTTTTGGGCCATTTTTTGTGGAAATACAATTGTGAAGGTCAAAAGTAAGGGAAATATGGTGGGAATATGATGGATGTATATGGTTTAGACAATGGAGAACTAGGTGAACACTTTTTAGTGTTAACAGATTGCCCCATGATGTGTGAGGGAAGGAGCTCATCATATGGTTGATGGAAATCATAAGATCATGGGAATATTGGTGACAATAGTGGAGAGACTGGAGAAACCCACAGAGAAGTGGAGCTTCCTCATTCGAACTACGGTGGATTTTGGTTTTTTATTATGGGTTCTCAAACATGGCTGATATACATATAATGTGTGAAATGTATATGGATGAGGTAGGCATACACATGCTCATAAAAATGCCAAAATAATAAATAATGGGATCAAGGCTCAAATCATGGTAGTCGATCAATACATATACAAATCATGATTCATAATGGTGGCCTAAATGGGAGGTTGAATACAATGTTGATTTGAAGAACTGATACATAGGAACAATGGAATTCTCATGGAATGCAATATCATCATAATTGATGCTCTACTGAATCTGGAGGTGTACATATATATAGAATCAATGACTAAGAGTCAGAATCTCTATGGTACAATATGCAACATCAAGTACTAGAGATACATGGAAGCGTAACACTGGGAGCTCCCGAACACTGTCGTTAACGTATCTTGGAAATCACAAGGGACATGAGACTGTATGGGTCCCATAGGTAGACTCACCAATGTGATAGAGTCAAGTGACAACTGGGGTCTTTGACCAAATAATGAATGGACCAACACCCTGTACGAATCTCAATGGTGTGATGATGTAGCTGAAGTCGAGCACATGAGACACAACCAACTCGAAAGGCACTAATGAATCCTTTCAAGTGGTCCAAGGAACTCATCAGTGATATGGATGAAATAAGGATACAGGGACCTATGGGTCTATCCTCTGGAATAGATGTGTTGACGTCAAATAGAGGGAGACCCGCAAATAATCAAAGAAATGATGTTTCCTTGACTAGAAGAACAAGGGGGATAACCAAATATGTGGAACAATATGGGGACTGGAACAATGAATGGGGGACCAGGGGAAGGGGAGTACGGGGGACTCAAACTTCCTTTTTTTAGAGTATGATGGAAGTGATGACCCGGAATAAAATGAAATTGACTCACGGGAGAGGAATCATAGATGTAATACTGGGAATATAACTGCAAATGGGAAATACTAAGGGAGGTAAGTGGACTAGTGGTATCCAGGGGATCCAAGGAAGAATCATTGCAGAATACTTTGAACAAAGGTGATCAAATGGAAGAAAGATTCCAGGATTTGATATCATATGTGGTGGCACCTAATGGCAATGATTGGTCCTTATTCATTGTTTAAGGAGCATGAATAAGGGATAGGAGTAAGCTTGATATGTCACGATCTTGTGGATTTTTAGCAAGCCCAAGAAAGTAAATGCTCGATGGTGTTTTCATTTTTAGAGAGTTTGAAAACAAGAAGAAGACTCCAGTGTGGCCTCTTTTTTGTTAATAGGTTCCTAAGCCTGAAAAAGGATAAAAGTATACAAAGGAGAGCTATCCTAACCTTTTGGGGGAAGACAGACTTCTTTACCATTGGTAGTCCAACCAGGATAGAAAAGGTTAAACCTATACTGATTGGGTGGTTGTTCAAATAATTTTACAAGCATGAACAAAACCAAGTTTTCTTGACAATATTTTCTTGATGAGAAGGCTGGAAAAGAGCTTAAAGACAACCTATGATGAGTTTTTTCATAAATTATGGTCCCAATGCCCGATAAAGCATAAAAGGATACGAAGGGAAACATTCCTGGATTGAATGTGCTAGGGTGGTCCTTTTCTTATAATAGTCTATATAGTCCGAAAAAGGAGATAAACAAGGCTACATAGATGCCCTTTCAAATACTTTAACGAGCGTGAAAGGAAGCAAGCATGCTCGACAATCTTTTCATTCTTTTAAGAGTAAAACAAGAGCTTAACAAAAACTCTGTAATGGTCAATCAAGCAAGGGGGAAGTGTTTGATATATGGAAAGAGGTTATGTTGCGAACATGGCTGATATGAATAAATGCAGAATGCTAATGGGGCCCCTGTAGTATGGATTTATCCCTACTATAGGGGCAGGAATGGCTCCCTTCTGTCTATAGGACAGAAGGGTAGGTTCCTGCTAGTGGGTAAATGTAGAAAATGAAAACATAATGTAAATAACAGAAACGAAAGCTAAACTATGAGAAGAAAATAAAAATATAAGGTAAATGGAAATAAAGTAAACTAAGCAAAGATGGAAAATATGGAAGCATTGGTGAACCCCTCTGCAAACACGGGTTAGGGTTCTGCCTCCAAAGACCCGCAAGAAAAGACTAAGCTACAGTAAAACCTGCAAAACAATGTTAAGCATAAAACCTGCAAATGGAAACAAAGTTTAGAAAGCAAATACAACTAAAAATCAAATAAACAAGACATGAAAGACAGGCTATACCTTCTCTAGTGGAAATGGGCCACCATGCCCTAGCTTGTGGAAGCACTCCTCTCTCTTGGATGGGGAGCAATGGCTCAATGGAAATGGAGGAGAGGGAGTGTGGGTGGCTTGAGAGGCAAATGTGTCTGAAGGCATCCAGGGGTAGCATAACAATATGCAAGGGAGAAGTGTTTTGAGAGTGACCCCCCACCCTCCTTTTATAGCTTTTCCAAGGGTTTTTAGGGTTTTAAGCCCTTGGTCAGGGATTTAGCCCCCTTTCTGGGCCTTTAGCCCCTTTCGCCCTAAATTTAGCTCCTTTTAGGGTTTTAGCCCCTTTTTGAGGGCTTTAGCTCCTAGGAGGCTATTTTGGGCTCTTTTTGGGGTTTTTAGCCCCTTTTCTTCATCCTTAGGCTAATTTGAGGGTGTGGGGGTTTAATGGAGGGTAAAATAGAGTGATATGAGGGTCATGCGATGGTGTCCTTGGGTGGTGTAGGCCATAGAGATCTAGGTGGGGGATTTTTGGGTTAACAGCCCCCTTGTGAGATGATGGATGGAGGTCAAATATGGCCAACTGTGCAGTTTGGATGGATCAGATGGCTCGTGAACATGCCAATACATGCATGGTGTGATTCGTGTGATGGCACACAAATCGAGGTGACTTTGGGAAATGGCCCGAAGAAATCAGGGAGGGAGTCAGTCTCGTACAGGTCGTTTCTTCACCTAGTATCTTTTTGCACAGTGGTGGCAGCTTCCTATCCTCATAGAGGACCATCCATACATGGGCATGAACTATCAGGGAGACTTGAAGATGCCTTGACCTCCAGTACAGGTCTGGGGACCTGACGGTATGCTATCATAGTGGTAGCTAGATCATACATGTAATAGATACTGACAACATACCGTAGGAATGTACATACGTGTGACCGCACCCTCGAGTATGGTACCAACTGGCCAAGGGAAGGGTGGAGGGGTTATATCCACCTGCTCATGTGCAAAGGATGCGACAAAGTGCTACGATGGAGTCACTGCGGCTGGACGTGGAGTGATTACTGGAGGGGGTCAACGACTCATGGTAAAAATGATGCAAACAAAAAAAGAAAAACTATGACACAAAGGTACTCATGGTGAGCAAATTCAGGCATAGAACCTCTTGAAGTAGAGTTGAGTGCATGGATTCTTCAATAGGTGGAATTTAGAGTCAGCAAGGACATATGCGCCCTTTCCAAGACATCGATGGATGACATATGGGCCATACCACATGGAATCAAACTTCCCTTTTCCTAAATTATCATTTTTGATCATAGATAAGGACAAGGACTCCCTCACTAAAGGTACGAGGGTGGACGTGGGAGTCAAAATGGGACTTCGATCGAGTCTTGGCTGCTTCAATCATTTGGAGAGCAGCACGATGGTCCTCATTGGTCTGTTCAAGCATAAGTAGGCATTCTTCTAATGGTGAAGTGGCAAGTAGAAGTTCATCGGCAAGGTGGAGAGACTGAATTTGGCATTCAATGGGAAGAACCGACTCCACACCATGAATTAAATGGAATGGGGTAAAATCGGTGGCGGTTTCAAGGATATCTCCATCATCACAAAAGTGGTGTTGGGATAGATCAGGTGGATCTTCCATGGTCGATGAGGAGGAAGGACTACTGGGAGTAGAGATCGTACATATGGTCTTGGTAGTGTTTGAGGAAGAAACCAGAGGGTGGATCTCCTCAAGGACGGTAATGTCAGATTCACAGGAGTGTTTTCAAAGGTCGTGAAGGGATGGCCAATACTCAAGAAAGTCTGGGAAATGGTGAGAGTAATGATCATACAAGCCACAAACTGCACAGGGATGGTTGGCTCGCAATTACATGTTCTTAATCACTGGTGGATCTAGGATGGTAACTACTGGAGCACCATCGGTCTTATCTATAGCGTCCATGTGGGTGTGAAGGAGAGGCAACTCTGGACAGTTTTGTGTTGCATGGCCTTGGACATCTCACATCGCACAATGTGCAAGTAGGAGTTGAACGTGGTTCAGTCGTTTCTTTAGCGACCTTGCCCTCGACCTTATTTGGAGGAGGAGGGGCAGGAGTGGAGACAAGAGTAGTCTTCGATGGACCAGGAGGTGGGTGTGACATCATCTCAATGGGTTGGACATGAGTCAACAAAATCTAGGGATTCAGGGGAGGGGTGGGTGGATCAAGGTTCCACATGAGAATTACCAACATAAAATTTGGTATGTTGAGAGTAGCCATGACAGGATTTCTCATGATGACAGATGGTGGGAACAAGAAGGGAATCATGTGGATCAGGAATGCGCCCTAATAATTCCTCGATGACTGTGGTTGGGGTTGCGACTGAGGTTGTGATGTGGTCGGGATGGTACCAGATGTAGTAGTGCAAAAATATGATATGACTGTCAGAGAAGGTGGAGGTGGTAGGGACAAAAATGTGTCCATCATAGGAGTGTTGGAAAACAAGCCCGTACCAACAACATATAAGGAAGGAATAGACATGTTGTCAATGGAAGTGTCGACAGTAGGAAGGACGTGTTCCGGTGTGGTTGGCCCCTTTGGATCATAGTATGTAAACTAGTCAACGCTGATGATATTCCCATAATGAGGGAACTTTATGAGTCAAAATACGATAGAGGAAACGGCTCGCATGGCATACATGTAGCTATGTCCGAGGAGGAGGTTGTATCAAGTTAGGAATTGACAACCTCAATGTCAATCAAATTTTTTTGTTGGCTAGCTCAATAGGAATGCTTGTAAGAATCCCTTAGGGCTTATTAGAGCATCCATCATAGGCGTGAAGAGCGGTGGTAGAAGGTTGAAGGGTAGGAGATCCGAGTTTCTGCAAAATAAAGGTTGACATAATGCAGGTGGATTCCCCTTCATCAATAATCCATCGATGTACAAACAAATTATGAATTGTGACTGGAACTTGGAATGTGACAGTTGATGACATCCTGGGTTCTCCTTGATCTAGGTCGAAAGTGATTAACCTAGAATCAAAGGAATCTACGGCACCTAGCACAGACAATAATGATTTATGTTGTGATGTACAAGTTTTAAGCATTTCCAGAGAAGACATGGTTGTAGGATATTGGGCCAAGTTGTCAATTATATTGTATTTAAGGGAAACTCTGATAGTAGCGTTGTTTGAGACATGATGCATAGGAAATCATGGGACTCTAGTCGCCCCATCTGTGGGGGGTCTCAGTAAGTGTAGAGACATGTCAGAAGTGGTGGAGGTAGACATCATTAAAGGGTCAAGATTTTCTATGGTGGAGCCATATTGGTTTCATTGAGTTTGGAGGTTGACTTCTGACGATAATGTCATAAGGTGATGGACACCAACCTCAGTAGGTTGGGCTACAATAGTGGTTGCAGGAGTTTTTGGGGCCAAGGGGTGGGTAGCAATCATTCCTTGGTGTGGTAGGGGGTTTTGGAGCACCATAGGTGGAGGACCTGGTGGTGTTGGGTTTGGCTTAGAGCAGCCGCATTCGGGTCATGTTGACTATCATTTTGGAGTAGTTGTTCGATGCGATCCATATGAGGACATTGATTAGTTTAATGGTCATAGGTGTTACTGATAGCACACGGATGATTAGTCCACAACTGTGGGTTCTTTTTAGGTTGAGTGGGATCCTGTGGGTTCTATGTAGGAGGTTCGGTGTCGTTGTTGCTTGGAAGGTTGGTATGTTGGCCACCTCTTTGGGGTTGGTTGTTGCCTCAATTCCTACCTCTCTTGTTCTTTCCCTGCCCTTGTTGGTTATTAAAGGAATATTGGTTAGGGAGGTTTTGATGTGCATAGACTTGTCCTGTAGAAACATGGGGAGTCAGGACTGGAGCCAGAGTGGGTTGCAAAAGTAGTGCATAATAGACAAGAGGAGGTGGAGGGGCTGCAAATACGATCATTTGGACAGAAAATGAGTGTGTCGAATAAATCGGTCCATGAACATGAGGATTTGGTGTGGGAGGCACGTAGGATGGAGTGGCTCCATACTGATTCATCACACGTGAGTAATCAAGGGAATAATTGGGGGGCACATAGGATGGTAGGGCACCAGATTGAGTCATCACACATGAGTAATTGGGGGCATAACTTGGTTGTGAAACACTATGGGTGTTACCGGGGTGGGGTGGAATCATGGGAGAGGTCGAGTAAAACTGAGGGTGTCGGGTAATAGAGCCGATAACTCCATCAGCAACATGAGATGTCCCCGGTGTATCTTGGCGTGAGGTGTCATCTCGGGGAGCATCGTGTATGATGGTATGCAAATAGCCTGATTGGGTGTATATCATATCGAAATGCTAAGGGTTAAGGATGGCTTCTTCTTTGGCTTGCGGTCGCTCATATGCGACATCCTTAGCTATGGGGGGGAGTAAAGTTTTAAGGAACCAATCGAGGAAGATCATGTTGAGTCGCAAAAATACCACATTTTATTCATCTTTCATATATCATTTGTCACCTTATTCCTATTTTATCCTTCCATAAGACCATCAATATCCACCATTTTCATGAATAAATATGGGTTACCTTGTTATTTTCCAAATCATTTATTTTTGAGTATTTTGAGTGAATTTGTGGTTAATTATTGAGAAAAGTAACATATTTTCATTATACCTTAAAGTTGGATGAGTTTGGTGATGATTATAGGTATATTTGAAGACTTTAACAAGCTCAAAAGTCACCACCTAGCCTCAAATTCGAATTTCATCTTCAAGATGTGGGATAATTTCAAGGAGAAAATCATGGAAATGTGGAGAGAATATCTCATCCAATATTTGTTGGAGGATTTGAAGGGATAAGTTGAGGGAAAGGTGGGGATGTTGGAGAATTTTGGGAGATAAGTTGAGAGAATAGTGGATCTGTAATTATGGATTAGTTATCTTGAATTCATGTAGAAATAGGAGGGCTCTCTCCTCATTTTGTTAGAGATCTCTCTAGTGGTTTGGAAGTAGAGAATAGTTTAGAGTTAGTCGTAGAGGGGATTTTTGGTTGTTATGTAATGGAGATGATGCTTAATGCAAATCCTTTGATTCTCTCATGTTAATTTTGAGTTCTTTTCTTATGAATTGTTAGTGTAGATTTTCTTTTCGTAATTTCTTTCTTATGAGTTGTTAATATAGAATTTCAGTGATTCATTTCTTATGAATTGATAGTATAGATTTGTCATGAGCTCACATCTTTAATTTTCAGTCTTTCTTTACCAAGTTAATTTATGCAATTTCATGTTTTCTGCAATTAGATTTATTTTACGCAATTTCCTTCTTTTCTATATTATATTTATTTTTATGCCATTTCCTGTTTTCATAACTTAGATTCAATTTCAATTGTAGAATAAGTTAGTAATACTCTACCCCTGCATATATTTTGTATGTACCTCACAAGTTTACGCTCTCTTCGGGTTGACAATTAAATCGTTGGATACATGTTATAAATTGTTTAATGTTTTTCACCAACATTTTGGTGTCGTTGCCAGGGAGGTGCTAAAAGGGATCAGAGTTTAGATAGGTAGATAGTTCTTTTTTTATTACATAGAAAGGGGAGAGGAAATGGTAAGATGCAAGGACGACTTCACTATAGAATTTCAAAAATTTCCATGGTGTAACAACCAGACGCATCCACTTTAGTGGGTCACCCCAAATCCTTTTTGTTTCTGCAAGCGTGTTTATTTTCTGCAAAGTGTTTTCTTTTTCTGCAAGAGTGCACTTTTATTTTCTACAAATGCGAGTTTGTTTTTATGCAAATTTTCCCATTTCATTTTCAGTTTGGATTGCTTTCATTTTTGGGCCTACCTTTATTTAATACTAACTTTTTTTAAATTTTGTATATGTTCATTTTTGTTTTGTACATATTTTTGTGCACTTTTAATTTCTATTTTTGCACGCGTTTTGTACTAACTCATTTCGTACCATCTTCTGCATTTGTCATGTACTTTTATTTTTATTTTTTAAGCATTTGATTTGATGAGCGTAAGTTTGGAATTACTCACTGAGATCCTTGCAAAAGCTGGGATCTCCTCTTCCCAAGAAGAGGAGATCTTGACCGCAATTAAAAATGCAACCACTCCTCTAGAAGCAAAGGAAGAATCAACATCTGAAGAGTTCTATACATCTAATAAGGAACAAGTATGCGAGAAGGAAATCGAGGAGGATGAAGTAGGGATCTCAGGTGATCATCATGCAAACGAGAGCGGCATCGAACATTGGTTTCCAGTAAGTATTAAGTTAGATCAGTTTTGTTTATGTTTTTACTTTGTTAATTTACATTTACAATACCTAATTTTGCATACTCTTGAATATATTAGATTTCATTTTGTAAAATTGTATGTAAACATTCTTTTACGGCTTTTACATGTATGGTTCCACTGGAAATTTCACTACACGTAAATGATAGTAAATTCTAATTAAAGTAAAGTAGGTAGGTTTTGGTTTCTTTCAATTAGCATACAGGATGCTTTGCTTTAATTTGCTGTAATGTTTCTATTTGTTAAAATTTTATTTCTATTAGCCTTAATTACTAGTGTTTTTTATTTTGTTAGGAATTAAAAATAATTTTAATATTTTAAATCTAAAAATTTATGAAATTTTTTATCTCTTTCCATTTTCATTTTTCATTTAACAAATTTTCTAGTCATTAGGAATAAAAAGATCTAGTTTGCATTTAGGAATACTTTAAAAACGAAAAAGAATATCTATTAAAAAATTAAAATATTTCTTTGTTTTTTTAATTATTTTTCTAGTTTTAATACATTAATTTAACAACACCTAATGATATGGAACATATATATATATAAAGGCTTAAATAAACCTATGTTTTTAGATTTTTATTAAAACCTGCAACTATAAACATTGAATCATATATATATATATATATATATATATATATATAAAATAAAAAAAATGAAACTTCTAATAAACATTATATATATATATATATCAAAACAATACCATTTCTAAAATATTAGTATTAATATTAAAAAGAAAAAATATGTTAAAAAAAATTATAAAATAAATAGAACAAACAACCTTTCATGCACAACCTACAAGCGCTTCATCCTTTCCGCCTTTCATGTGCAACCTGCAAAAGCTTCAGATTTTCAGCCTTTCATTCGCAACCTGTAAACATAAAACATCTTCAAACTGAGTGAAAGGATTAACTTCGTACCCTATGATAAAACATTTACATGCAAACACCTACGATAGAACAACCTACAAACCTGCAACCTAGCATGGAAACTAAACCTACAAATATAAAACATCTTCAACAAAAACAATTAAATGATTGAATAATGATTTGCAAATGAGAGATTCTGGATCGCCGTGCCTGTGATTAAAAATAGAATGATTGAATAACGATCTGCAAATGAGAGATTTTGGATCGCCATGCCTATGATTAAAAATAGAACGATTGAATAATGATATGGAAATGAGAGATTTTGGATCGCCATGCCTATGATTAAAAATAGAACGATTGAATAATGATATGCAAATGAGAGATTCTAGATCGCCATGCATATGATTAAAAATAGATCTGAATCCTGAAGCCTGTTAGATGATAAACATATGTTCAAAACCGTTCATGATTTCCCTTTTTGCTATCATAGGTGAAACGGTCCTGTGCGTAACAGAAGATATCGTGCCTATATTTTCACCCAAATATGCTCTTGAGAAGGCTGCCACCATGTTTAAACCTAGACATATGCTTTGGAGATATTAGTGATTTCGACCGTCGATTCCTTGAAACCTGCATTCAGGTGTAATATTTATCTCAGGCTGAGCAACTAGGCGACATATGTGATTTCTAGGATCGATACCCCTTTTCTTACAACTACAATCTTGTGGAGTCTGGAAATATATCTTATCGTAATTTAACCAATCAATCATATCCTTTCTTAACAACTTACCAAACAGTATGGAATCAAACTTTGAATTTAAGAGGTCAATAATATACACAACAATTCACGCAACACAATCTTTTTATAGCAATACGTATCTGAGAAACATGGCCATTACAATAAACTAGTTAACTGATATTTATCCATGAACCAATTTTTCTTCATTTAGATTTGGGATGTATTTTTTTTCCACCGAAACTTATCACTTCTTCATCATTTTGATTTGGTATTCTTTAACAAATCGGTGAGAATCAACAACGTGGATTTTACCACTGACTGCTTGGACGAAAATTATTCTTCTCATTGTGAGCTGGTCTCCTTTTTCTAAATGAGTTGGCTGCATTAATCTAAATGTGTTGCCTTGTTCTCTTAACCATCTCCTGGTGGTGTTGTTCTGCTTTCATGAATGGTGTAGGATTCACCTGAGGTAGACAATTGACAATTTGTGCATGCTTGAGACGATGGATTGGATTTGCCTTGTGTCGGTACGGTTCTGCTTGTTACTACAATTGCGCATATATGATTAGCCACCTATGGATGATCTTGGTAGATTCGGTAGTTATATCAGAAATAGAATATTGGTATGAAACCACCTACTGATTCACAATAAAATTCTGTGATGCATGCTTCTGCTCTGATAACATAAAAAAGAAGTTTTTGATTGAGTATGATGGTTGAACTTGTGATTCCTGCAGTAGAACCAATGAGAATATATATACATATTGCTTGGGGGTTGGTTTTTTTCCCTTAACTATATAAGCTATTGATGAACCGAGAAAACATGGATCGCGATGATCATATTTTCAAATTGTAGAACAACATATCTACACCAATAATCATATATGAGGGTCTGCCAATCACTCAGTTAAGGTAAGTCAAATTTATATATGCGCGCATCTATAAAAATCCAGTTTGGATACCTAGATGATATAGATTTATTCTCATAATCTTAATCAATCACTCTTAATCATTGTCGAATTCATGTGGTTTGATATTTTCCAATCCTACGACTTTATCCTGTAATGCTGAGTTGTTTTTTATAATAAATTACATATAATAATTTTTTAGCGCAGAGATAGATATTTCAAGCAGAGTAGGTATTTTTGTGAGATATCTTCACAAGTAAAAAGGGTTACTATTTTGATAAGAACATAGTCACGCTATGAGAGAACATCACCCAGAAACGTTGCGACAGAACACTCGGGGCATCAGTGATGCTGTGGAAGACATGTTGAAAAAAACAAGTTGAGTGAACAACCACGCGGAGGGAGAGGAAGTGTGAGTGCAAAGGAAAAGACCCAGTCATGCTATATGGTCAGCAAGCATAATAATTGGTTCTATTGTGTTGTAAAGAAACCTTAAAATCCAAACGTGAATGAAGGATAATAATGCCACTGCAAATTTAGAGTGAACTGATGTAATAGTACACAAAATTGATGAGAAAACTGCAAATCACCTCAGGGAAAGCGTATTCATGGCATGCTAAGCTCTGCAAAATAATGGAATAGCTTACCCATTAGAAAAATAGACTCCATGGATACAATTTTCATGGTTTATGGCCGAATGTTATTCATTTTTTTTTCAGGTTTTTTATTTGATAGCTTCTCCCCCAATAATGGTGGCTCACGTGCGCTATCAAGGTAATCATTGCAGCGGCTCGTAAATGGAGGGGAACTGAACTACGAAGAATAAGTTGCTGACAGAATATTTCTCATTTATCATACTCCGATTTTGAGGTGAGTCAAAAAGGCGATCCTTGATTACGATATAGATTTTGTTTTTCTTGGCAACTAAAAAATATCAAAATTCCAACTATATTATTGAGTATATATAAGCATAGAGCACCACAACATATAGAGATCATTATAGCCACAAATAATCTGGTGTTGAATGGTAAACCTTTCTTTGTTTTTCTCACCGATACATCATTAACCTGCCAAAACAAAGAAAAGTTAAACCTTAAAAATAATGAACACATGACCTTCGCATGACCTAGAAATTCCATTATGAATACAAACTTGTTCAAAGTTATAATTATACATATATAACCTTTAACATTTCTCTTCATATATTAGTTCGTATTAATAATTTATATACCGAGTTGAAAACATAAAGTAATATCCAAATTTTGTCCAGTTTGACAATAATTTTTGTGTTTCAATATAATATGGTAGCAACAACGCATATTGAGAGCCATTCACTATGTTTATAGCTCTAAAATATAATAATTATGAAAATTAAAGAGTTAGAATGCATATGCACTAGTACGCATGTTGAGAGTTAATGCTTGGTGCATATAGATATGTTATAATGCATAAGAAAATTCTTGGGCATATACATAACATGGTTGTAAACTTAGAGTATTCTACTTTTATATATGCAATAAAGATGTTGTCATGATTGAATGTGACTAATGATGGTTATGTGACTAGGAAAAAAAGAGGTTGATACCATGAATAAAGGTTTAATGATGTTTTTAATATGACAATGAGTGTGACAAAGAAAATATTTTGACAACAAAATGAAATGTTGATCAAATAGTTGGTAAAAATAAAAAATAATAATAACAAATGAAATTTAAAAAAAAAAATTAGTTTGTTTTGTTGTGAAAAGTTTTAATAAAATAATAAAAATATAAAATTAAATAATATAAATAAATAATAAAATAACACAACTTATCTTTGTAGAATATATTTCATTGTTGTTTTGAAGTTGGTTTGCAAGATAGGGTTAGTTAGGGATTTATTTTTGTTCTCATTACAAAACAATTAAAAGAACATTAAACAAACTTAAATGATATATATATATATATATATATATAATAAATCAAGTTTAAAATAAATATATAAAAACAATTTAAATAATAATAAAAAGATTCTGAATAAAACTTGAAATTTTTGCTTAATGACAAGAACATAAGTTAAAAAAAAAACATTAGGTAAATAAACATAAAAATTAATCTAAGAAAAACATAAAATAATGTTATTAATATGCATCTTTGAAATTGAAGGTAGTTGTTGTCGCAGCTACGCCTTCTTTTTAATTTTTATTTTCTTGCACAGTGGGACCTGGCACATCTTCAGTTGGGGGGGGGGGTTATCCGCATGGTCATTGAAACTGCTAAACTTATCATAGAAATCACTTATTTTGCACACTTCTCTCTAATCCAGATCATTAAGATAGTCTGCTTTTAGAGGGGTCGACCCTCTCTCCCTATTGCGCAATCATTACATAAGGACACATTCTTCTTTGTAAAAGGAGGATGTAAAACAATAAAAAATAATTATAAAAGAGTTGTGATAATATTAAAAAAATAAAAGATAAAATAAAATTAAAAACTAAAAACATATAAATAAATAAAAAGCATTAGGTAACAAATAATAAAATAAAAAACTACAAATGAACTTGATCAAATTTTATGTTTGTTGCGCTAACTTGTTTTCGCAAGTCACTCAGAAATAAGTTTTGACAAGAATGGTTGCTTAATATGCGTTGCTACTTTCAGGTATAAGAGAATTTTATTTATTCTCTTTAACTTTTTGTTAATCATGTAATGTCCCCTTTTTGGAATTTTTTTAAAATGCCCAATTTTCCAATTTTTTCTCAATTTGACTAGTTTTGATGTCTAGACCTCCAAATTGACCCAAATGCTTCCAAATTTTCTTTGAAGGTACATGAATGATAATATAAATTAAATATCATGCTCATGTATGTTTTTTAACTCCCAATTACATCTACAAACTTGTTTAATGTTATGTTCAAAGTAGGAGTCTTTACTAGCAAATTGGGGCTCCAATTCCCCCCGGGTAATTGTCGAAAATGGCTTCACAAATGATCCCAAAGTCACTGGAATATATTAACAGAGGATGGGTATGTGTAAGGGACCTTTTAAAAGTGTCATATACATCATGGTTCAGTTTATACAGTCTGTTATGACTCTTTCCAAAACAACTCCCAAGTCACAATTTCGACCCTTGGGGAAAATGCACCAAATCTTCTCCCAATGCAATAAAAATGAGTAAAATGGATTCCAATGCTTAATTAATGAACATGAGACTTGAAATACACATTAATTATATTCCATCCACCATTCATTTATTATATATACATTCCTCCATTCGAAAGAATACGCATTACCATGGCATATATCAAAATAGAGTGGAAATGGTCATTGTTTGCTCATTAAAAGTCATTTTGACATACAAATATTGGGAATTTTGACTTGAAACTTTATAAGAATGAATAAAAGAGAATATTTAACTGATTCCAATCATAAATGGACAATTAAAGTCTCTCCCAATTCGAAATCATCAGCATTACAATGGTTCACAACAAGATAGTGGGGAAATGACACTATTTCTTCATTGTTCAACATTTTTACATGAATTATTTTGGGTATTTCGACTTGAGAGTATTATGAACGTGAAATAAAGAGTATATACATCATAACATAAGATAATGGGCATTATAATCTTCCCCAAAGAGATCAATAGCTCACCCAAAGCGCAATCCCTCCATTGGCATGCATATGGTGTAAAAACTGGAAATAGTCACTAATACAAAAGCGCGGATTTTTCCACGGAGTTTTTCCAAGTTTCATACATTTTGCTGTAAAATCAGAAGCAAAATGAACTTGCCGTCGCTGTATCGACACTTACTCGTCGCTGTATCGACGATGGTAGTCTTCTCCGTCGCTATATCGACGCCTTCCTCCTTCAACGTCGCTATATCCACGGAGCTCCGTCGCTATAGCGACGGAAATGTAAAGATGAATTAGGGCATTAAAAGTTGGGGTTTAGGGTAGAAAATTCCTTATCTTAATCCACTAAATGCATATTAATGGAATATAGTCCCAAGAATGGTTCCTTGAGCTAAAACACATGACCTCTCAAGGGGATATATCATCTCAAAATGGTGATGTGGAAACCATTGTGATTTTTTTAGCACAAGGTATTGTTCACGAGTCCTTGAACATGGTAAATGAAGGAAACATAGGATTTAGGCCCTAAAGAGGTATTTTGTGCTTCCAATGCTAATAACAATTCCTTGAACAAACACAAATTACCTCTCAAGGGGATCCTTCACCTTCAATAAGGCATATTGGAACCATTATGCTATTTTGAGAACTATGTGTAAGTGTTAAGGCCTAAACCAAGATAGGGTGATGAAACATTATCCTTAGTCCTAAAATGTATCCTTTGAAACTCAAGGACCATGAATAAATCCTTAACCTTGGCATGCATGGCCTCTATGTATGATATTTGGCCTCTAAGTTGTAACATGGAACCATTATAAGGTTTTTAGCACCAAGGATGGGTCGTAGAACAATAGGAATGGATAAGAGATCCTATATATTCCTTAAATTGTTTAAACTTTATTATATCATATCCCTCTGACGCCTTGTTTAAAATTTCGATTCCAAAATGTATGTGTGATATTTAAAGGTTTATTAACATATGGAAACCAGGCTCGTGGGGATTCATCTATACCAGGCCATTTACCGCCTCCATTTTCGTCCCTCACAACCCTCGCATCTCCTCACAATTTCGTCAGGCCACCCAAAGTCAGGAACATAACACTTGGAGGCAGATTCAGAGCACCCGTGGTCCTAAATCAGCATACAAGGGTTTATCTAAGGCGTTGAGGTTTTTGACAATCTGGTACAGGCGTTGAGGGTTTATCTGAGGCGTTGAGGTTTTTGAGCATCAAACATGTCTGGCCAGGTATGTTTGGTGACGTTTTCAAGTTTTTGGTGCCTGTCATATTACGTCCTCGGCAATTTAGTGCCTGTCAAATATATTTTCATTTCTAAGTTTGCTATAAAGGAGCATA
>LPNX010515192.1:0-11913 GCA_001517045.1 Pseudotsuga menziesii
TACTCTTTCGGCCTCTTCATAAGTCTCTATCAATGTGGGTTTGGCTTTTATTTTGGAAAACATGGCCAACTCAGGCCCTAGGGCTGAGGTATAATACTCGATTAAGACCTTGTCTGAGGGTCTGTCAGCTTCAAATAAGTTCTTTAGGTACATTGAAAATCGCTGAGTGAAAATGGGTACCTTCTCATTCTTCTATTTTCTTAACAAACCGAGACCTTTCATTAATGAGGCATGAGTTCTCTGAGTGGTGTATCTACTTCTAAAAACCTTCTCGAAGGTGTCCCAATCAGGAATAGAATTTGCAGGCAGACTGAAATACCAAGATGTTGCTGCTCCTTTTAGGGTGTGAGGGAACAGTCTACAGACCACATATTCATGTTCCTCAGCCCTTAGCCCTTCTAATGCTAGATAAAAACTTTGCAGGTGATCGTCTACAACAATCCTTTGTTCGGGGTCAAACTTAGGCAACAACTTGTCAAAATGCTGAGGTAAGTTATGTAATGGCGGTGTAAGGTTTAAAGGAGACCTTGCTCTCCATGTTGGTAATGGGTTGGGATGATTTACATTTATGCCAGCCGTAAGCACAGCTACAAGAACAAGAGTCTGAGCAAAGAACAACGTAGGATGAGAACATGCTTTCTTGCTTCAAGGTATAACCGAAACCTGTGAGTACCTGGGTTAGGCTGAAGCTTCAAATATCTGCTGGTAAGGTAATCCTGGGAAAAGTAATTTTCCACGGCCAACCATGCACTGGCGGCCCTCCTTCTAGCGCCAAAACTGTTGGGGCCTGGAAATTCGCAGGCGGCAACAGTAAAGGATCCTCCCCAATCAACGTTCCCAACTAGCCCGTTGACTATTTGGTATAGGGAATCCGTCCGGTTTTTGCGGTCTGGCTACCATAGGTCAAGGTGACAAGACAAAGGGTTTTCCCAATCAACGTTCCCAACTAGCCTGTTGACTATTTGGTATAGGGAATCCGTCCGGTTTTTGCGGTCTGGCTACCATAGGTCAAGGTGACAAGACAAAGGGTTTTACCGGTTGCGGCCCGGTCCATCGAGTTTTTTGTAATTTTGACTTAATGTATGCAATGAAAATTCCTAACTAACAATGTAGGGTGATAAAGATGCAAGGAACTACACAATGTGATGCACAGGTTCTTACCTCTCATCTTAGGCTCACACACATCTAAATCACATATGCAGCCATGAAGTAAATCAATTAACTATCTAATCACCTATCTATCTATCCTCGGGGAGCCAACAGAATGATTATTTGTGAGTAATGTGTATTTTCCATGTATGATAAACAGAAATTACAGATAACTGATATTCATATTTACAGCAGATGAATGAGAAAAATATTCTAACAATCAGATAGCTAATTGTTATATAAGCAACATACATTACTCTTGGTGAACTTTCCACAAAAATAAATCAGAAATCATTCAACAAGACATAGGTCATAAAGTTAGAATGATCTCACGATTCATGGACACAAGCTGAAAAATAAAGTAGTTCATCTTTCCGCCATCCATTGCATAACATTAGGAAATTTCACATCTCTTTCTCCAACAGGCAAACTGTAATTTTTTATTGCAAACGAAATAGTTCTTCTTACAATATTTCCTCCAGTCTTACTGGGGAAAAAGCCCCTCTCTCTTCTTAGTCTATTACATTTATACAAAAAGAGTGAAATGGTTGGGTTGCCCAAAGTAGCCTTTAGGCTTCCCAACCTTTCATTTTCCCAACGTTTTACTTTTTCAAATGTCTTTACAAAATATTACAAAATACAAAGGTGACCCATCCCTTACAAAGAGGGCCCCGCTTGGCTTTCCAGGAACTTCTTCCACGCTGCAGCTTCACTAGCGATGCCTTCAAAAGTGCTAGGCTCCAAAAAATGAATATTTATCTCAAATTTCTCGGCTTGATTCTTGATAGCCTCGATCCTTGCTAGGCTCAAACGAAGCTGATCTTCCAAAAATTGTACACTAACGGCTGGGTGGCCCACTTCATTCTTCAAAACTAGGTCATCAATGGCATTTATCTGTTGTGTTATGGCCTCTGCATCTTGATATCTACTCTGCAATATTTCTATGAAGTTTTCATGGTCTGGGAACTCGTCAAGCTTATGTTCAGCATCTGTCTGACACCGGTTGAATGTATGAAGGAGCCTCCTGAAATATTCTGAGCATGCTCCTTGCGTCCTTTTGATGGTCTTCTTGAATTCTTCCATGGTGCTGACAGCGAACTCTGCTAGGTCATGGTATATTTTTAGGGATTGATGGTCTTTGGTTGGTATCTCAGTTGGAGTCTCTGCATTGTTCTCCAGCCTTGCCATTCTGGCATTCAAAACTTCAAGAACATCCTGGGATCTGTCGACGAAGTAGGAGGAGGTCTCCATGATTTCCCCTAACCGGCTATCGATCTGAAGGACCTTACACTTTTCCTCCTCTAGAGCAATCTATAACTGGAGCATTCTAGCTTTCTGGGCCAAGATATGTTCTTTGAATGGCTGGAGCAATGAAGAGATCTGTTCCTGATGTTCCTTTCTTAGATCTTAGGAGTGCATATCANTCTATAGCTGGAGCATTCTAGCTTTCTGGGCCAAGATATGTTCTTTGAATGGCTGGAGCAATGAAGAGATCTGTTCCTGATGTTCCTTTCTTAGATCTTAGGAGTGCATATCATTGGCTATCAAGATGATCTTCTGCTGCTCTTCTAGCTCCTCTACCTTTGCCAGTAACTGCTCCTTTTCCTTCTTCAACTCTTGATCTTCTGCTTGCACTTGCTTAAGGTGTTCTTGTGTAGTCTTTTGAGCCTGTCTCTCTTCATGTAGGGTCTGCAATTCAGCTTCAGTAGTCTCCATCTCCCTCTGTAAGTGTTCAAATTTCTACTTTAACCTGTTTCCTTCCTCTCTCTCTCTCTTCAGGGTATCCTTCAGCTGAGCAGAAGATTTCTTATATGACTCTAGTTCAGTCATCATCTTGTCTATGTTATCCCTTGAGGCATGTAGTATTGCAATCCCGACCCTTAGGGTAAGCCTTGGATCTAGGTCTGTCCCTAGCATAATAGTCGTATCTGTTATCATTTTGCCATCCATTCCTTCTGCTTCTACCTTCCTTTCTGTCCTATTCATTATTCTCTTGGTGGCCCTATCATAATAAACAGTATTGAAGTCAGGGACTTCTTCTCCCTTTTTCTGGACAAAAGGGACCAACGTGAGTGAGGGGACCGTGGGTGTGCTGGAAGCAGGTGTTTGAGAGGTTTGAACCTCGGGGTTTTCCTCCTCCTGGGTCTGTTTTGCTGCTGTTTCAGAAGCTGATTGCTGTATCAACTTTATTCTTTCAGCTTCCTGCTCGCAGAGCTCCTCATCGAGCTTCCTCTTTGCTTCCTCAGCTGCTTCTTGGGCAGCTCTTCTTTCTTCTTTTGAATGAAGCCATTCTGCATCTTCCTTTTCCAACCTCTGGGATTCTTCATTTCTCCTTTTAGCCCCTTCTTCAGCCTTTGCCTGTTCATCCCCTTTTTCACCTTTGGTGGCAATCTTTTTCTTGAATATTCTCATTAGCATTGTTGTGTTTGGGGCATTCCGGAAGACAGATTCTTCCCTATNTTCTTCATCCTTTGCCTGTTCATCCCCTTTTTCACCTTTGGTGGCAATCTTTTTCTTGAATATTCTCATTAGCATTGTTGTGTTTGGGGCATTCCGGAAGACAGATTCTTCCCTATCAAAGTGGTGGATGTATTCAAAGTGAACCTTGTGTTCTTTACAATGCTCCACTACTTTCCCCTGAGTATCATTTCTTCAGAAAGGCATCTCACCAAAATGGAACTTCTGCAATTCCTCTATGAATTCAGCAGCTTGCTTTACCTTGGTGAATTTGTAGCTTCCTAGCTTGAATGGCAAAGGAGGGTAGGCAGTCTTCTTGTGTTCGAAAAGAAAACTTCCTATTCCATCTATGAATACTTGTCTGACTGCCTCTTTGTGGACTACGTAATCCGTTGCATATTTACGCAGCATTAAAGGGGCTTTGGATCCTCCAAACATTCGGATGTACATGCCATTTTCAGTTAAGAAATAATACGCGTATTCTCCTATCACTTGCATGGCTTCTTCTGACATACNTACGCAGCAGTAAAGGGGCTTTGGATCCTCCAAACATTCGGATGTACATGCCATTTTCAGTTAAGAAATAATACGCGTATTCTCCTATCACTTGCATGGCTTCTTCTGACATACAGTCGCACTCCTTTTGGAAAATGAGAGTGTATAGAGGCATAATGAAGTGCTCACAGACCTCTCTGTAATGGCTATGGTACTGGTGAGCCCACAATGGTCTATAAGCGGAATACACATGCATTCTTTCCCTGTCCCAGATGCACTTGAGACCGGGGAAGGGCTGGTTGCACAATATGCAATCTATCAATATTGAACTCATGTAAAATTCAGACCTTTTCTGAGCTTCTCCTCCCAATGATGCGGCCAAGCAAGAGGAAATACTGCTTGATACAAGGCTGGCCCAATTGAAGACTGTTCCTTGGGTGGCCACCTGAAAGATAATAGGTATCCATTCAAGCNGGATGCGGCCAAGCAAGAGGAAATACTGCTTGATACAAGGCTGGCCCAATTGAAGACTGTTCCTTGGGTGGCCACCTGAAAGATAATAGGTATCCATTCAAGCTTGAAGAGTCTGCCATGAGCTCTCCCAAAGATCCTATTAAACATCAGAGCTATAAACTTGTAGAGAGCCCTCAAGATCACTGTATCATACTCACGGGTCTGTCTATATCGATAAATATTTCCCTGCAAGAGCATTTTCTTAAGAGTTTCCACCAGGTCCATTCTGATGCTGTCCAGCTCAAGATCACTGTATCATACTCACCGGTCTGTCTATATCGATAAATATTTCCCTGCAAGAGCATTTTCTTAAGAGTTTCCACCAGGTCCATTCTGATGCTGTCCAGCCAATCTTCAGATAAGAAAACCTGGGCTTCTAGTAGATGATAATCCAATGCCACATATCCAGGGCTGAATGCAGCATAGCCCTGTCCTTCAACATTTCCTATGATCATTGTGGCTGTATCTACTCGAGGCAAAATCCATCCAATTACCTCAGAGCATGGGAACAGCTCTGGTCTGGTGGCAACTTTCATGATAGAAGATTTCTCTATGTTAGCATAGATAGATTCTNGCCAGACTAAAAACAACAAGGACTTGTGCAGCTCGCAGGAGAAAACTTTACATTAATCCGACTACACATTGCGGGTATTACTGTCATTTTACTGCAAATGGCGCTTCGATTAGAACCACTATCCATAAGATTCCCATTTAACAAATTAAAACAATGCATATCCCCTCTAACTGGCTAGGGTTTTAAACGACTGAGCACAAAAGGGCTGCGTGGGACGGTGTGAGAAACACAGTCTGGGGTTCAAGCGGTGTGGGTAAAATAAGGGCCATAACTGCGGTGAGGACTAATAGGTACTCTAAGAAAAATGCCCATAACCCCCCCCTCCTGCACAATCATTACCACCCGGGGCAGCTTGGTGCAGACGGCGCAACGACCGTCTACACCAAGCCCCCATTGGTAACACGCAGGGCTTGCAAACAGAGGCCGCGGGCCAAGATAATAAGTTCGTGGGTTAAAAACGCCCCCGCTGATAGTCCAGATTAAAACTCCCCCTACTTATATACGTGTGAAAAACAACGGAACTGGAACCCTACTGGGGCAAACAAACCATCGCAATCCAAACTGACCACATAGAACCCTACCGAATGTCACAACAGAATGGGAACAAGTGAATAGGACCTACCTGGAATGGACGCGCAGCTGACGTGGAGATAACCGCCGAGCATGGTGAAGACACCTGGACCGAAAGTACTGCAAACGGAAAAACGGGCGAGCGCGACAGATAACGACAGAGCACACTAGTCGACAATATTGAAATGATAAAAAAACCCCGTGACCCGCTCATATATATACAAAGTCAACATGGCGGGTGAAACTATACACCGAACGTCAAGGAGCTTTGATCGGAGGGAGAAAGTGAATTTCCCTCCGCAACGGCAAACGGCTCAATAATAAAAATCACCCGTAACGGCGGAGATGTTTGGTGAGAAAAATATATCGGACGTAGGCAGCAAAGTTGATCGGAAGACAAACAAAACCTCCTCCGCAACGGCGAACAGGTAAGGCGAAAAAAAAAACCAATGATCGGACGTCAGATGGCTTTTAGGATCGGGTGATGAAAGCCAACTTCTACCTGCAACGGTGGAAACTTGAACCGTGGGACCATCCGCAACCGTGGGACCCAATGAATTAAAACAATAAAGGATCAGGGGGAAAAGAAACGGCTTTCCTTCCGCAACGGCGAGAGAAATAAATGATAAATCCTCCGCTTAAAACCAATATACTCCGCCGAGCTTAAAACACACTTATCGGAAAGGAAACGAAAACCAGAATCTCAAACTCATCCGCAATGGCGGAAAGTAAATGCAAATACCATCCACAATGGCGGAGAAGGAAATAATCATACCTTCCGATGCAGAACCAAAAGTCACCCGCAACGGCGGAAAATGACAAGACAAAAAACCTCCGCAATGGCGGGAAATTCAATTGAACAAACTTCCGATTCAAAGTGGCTTCAAAGGTAATCAAAGATAACGATAAGGCTTGATAAAAATGTAAAATTTTCAGCACTAGAGAGAAATTCAACAGGTGATAAACCAATTCAACATAAGCAACTCTTTCAGAAAATTCTCAGACCAAATCAAAGAAGAAGTGAAAATACTAAGCAAAAAGGAGGGTCCTAAATTTTTTTGGAATTTTGGGAAATTGTTGCAGCTGCAACACTAGTTTTGCAAAAAAAGGAACCAAGGAAAGCAAGATTTCCTTGGAATATTGGCTTGCTGTTTGGAAAGCAAATGAGATGTGTACTTTTATTGCAGAATATGAAACTTTAAAGTATAGCAAAGGAAACTACCTTAAAAGCAAGCTACAATTTTTCTTTAAAATGCTTGCAAAAAGGAGGATAATTTCAGCTAGATCTCTTAAAATATGACTTTATATGCAAAATGGAACTGAGATCTAAACTTAAGAAAGGATATTACTAACTAGGTCTATATGTAATTTTCTTTGTGAGACAGATCTAAGAAACAAGATTCTTTAAAAGTAACCAATTTGAAGAGAAATTAAGATGTTGAAGGAGGAAGAGAAAGAAAGAGTGTTGGAAGCCTAGGAATGTTGGGCTTTGGAGTCTTCTTTGGTGGAACACCGAGGGACTATGTCATTCAGAAGATCTTGAAGATGAGGAAGATGCAAACAATCTCAACCTCTTGTACAAGCGATATGAGCTGCAACTTANGAAGTCTTCTTTGGTGGAACACCGAGGGACTATGTCATTCAGAAGATCTTGAAGATGAGGAAGATGCAAACAATCTCAACCTCTTGTACAAGCGATATGAGCTGCAACTTAGAAATCCTTGCACAAACAGATGGTTAAAGCATAGGTGATGCTGGAAGAGATAATTTGAAAGCATGGAATTAAACTTAAAATACATACAACTCCAATAGATCTGAAACAAGCAACAGTAAGAGCATAAATCAAACTATAATAAACTCTTACCCTAATAGGAGGGAGCTCTCTCCTTCAAGGCCAACATCTAAGAAGCAAAAGCAGTGATAAATAACACAGATTATACCTCATAAGCATTTGACAATCACCATACACACATGAAGAGCATTACACCATAGATCTTGCCTCCAAAGCTTCTTTATTACAGAATAATAAACAATACAATACAAGAGCAACAGCACCTCAATCCCATTTCTAACTATCTTGGAAGAGGCTGCTTGTGCTTTGATTTATACAAAAAACAGGAGATCAATCCCAGGTGGGGTGCAAATCCCAAGGAGACACACCTCAATCCCATTTCTAACTAGCTTGGAAGAGGCTGCTTGTGCTTTGATTTATACAAAAAACAGGAGATCAATCCCAGGTGGGGTGCAAATCCCAAGGAGACAGATCAAATCAGCTGATGGAGAGTCAATCAATGCAGATATGAAGCTGAACTGAGCCTACTTGTCAATCAGGGGCTTGATTGAGCTGACACATCAACCCATAAACCGACACATCAGTCCATAGAGCTCCCAGGAGAGCCCACACGTGTGGAGGAGAGAGAGAGGGCACAATTCCCACTAAAGGTTGCTGAAGATCAACTCTGGATCTTATTTGTTCACCTCCCTCAGTCAAGGATTTGTCAGATCCAGTCAATATAGTTCAGATCTGACTGATTTCAATCAAATCGGCTAAGAATCCACTAATCTATGATTTGGATTTGCTCCATTATTCACCAATTTATTAATTAATTGTCAGATCCAGTCAATCTAGTTCAGATCTGACTGATTTCAATCAAATCGGCTAAGAATCCACTAATCTATGATTTGGATTTGCTCCATTATTCACCAATTTATTAATTAAAATAATCAATAAATGATTTTTTGGGGCTTTCTGACCTGAGTGATGAAAAATCACTCAAAACTAGGAAATAGTGGGTCCATGGGTTTACATGGTGCTCTTAGCTTGAAAATGAGCACCTACATGATTGAAACTGATTATTTGGCCCACTTTTATTACAAAATCAAATTTTCCAATTAAACTTATTAAAAATAGCCTAAGTTTTGGAAAAATTAAATTTTTTAATAAAAAACACTGAAAAAAATGAAAAATTGAAAAAACCTAGGGGGACTTAGACATGTTCATATGATTCAACCATGCTACCTAGCATGTTTATACATTGACACATAGAATCTAATAACCTCAATAGGCCTAAATGCCAAGCCGACCACCCCAACTTTGGAGGTATGGAGTGAAAAACTTAGAAATTATCAGTCGTTTATTCAACAACCCATAATAACTAAGGGAAAAAACACCCTGGGATGATTGGATTGACAAATAATGTCTAAGAGACCGATTCTTTTATTGACACTGTCATGCTAGAAAATTGATTACAATTCCCCCATGTGGTATGAACATGTGATATAGTACAACAAAGCTTCCCAGAAGCAAGACTGAAGGTCTTCTGAAGTATGAACAAGTTATCCTTGTCTGGTTCACCAGGATCACTTCATAAAAAACCACTAAGTACAACTTAGGTGGTAAAATTCTAGCTCCAACTGTGGGACGTGTGCTCGATCTAGTATTTAAGGAAAGGAGAGGATACGAGAACACCAGAATCTCTAGTTTATATACCCTGTAAAAACATCTCAACTTGACAAGAAAAACCTCAGTAGAACAAGTTTTATAAAAAACCAAATGAACCATTAAGCTGATTTATTTAAACAAAATAAATGTAACTAACTAAAAGAAGCAAAGTTTTATTATAGCTAAGTATAAAATAGAAATGCAGAAAGTAAATGCTCTCTTTCAAGGAGCTTATTTTCCTACTCTAAGCATGATATAAAAAGGGTTAAGTGTAATAAGAAATCCAATGTAAGCATCTAAGCATTTTATTAAAATAAAAAATAAAAAATTCCTTGTCTTTGGTTACCAGCCAAAGTAAGGATACCTTATTCAGAAAATTCAAACCTGCGTGATGATTCGGAATGGGAGAGATGGATGGGAGATCATAGGCATGAATAATGTCATAAAAATTCTTCCCCAGCTTGTATGTGCTCATGCAGGTTGCTTCTATCCATGACTGGATAGGACTGATATACCAATCAGAATGATGAGGCAGACTGACTACATCATCATACTGATCACCGGGGCTTATCAAATGATAACTCATTGCGCAAGGCCCAAGTACCTCCAAATCATAAGGAAACTCTATATGTGAAAAAGATGGCTGAGACTGATATTCCACTGACTGCATCACATCTGAATTTTCACAACACTGCTTCTCAATGTATTCATTATTGATACCCTTGTGCGGCTCTGCATGATATGACTCTGAATGATCACATCAAAATTCTGAATGCTCCTCTTCCATACTAAGGTTTTCCAAGGTCTCCAGATCCATGCTTCCCTCTATGGAAGTATAGTATATTGGACTTCCACAAATTTCTAAATAGACACGCCCCTTGCTGGATATAGCATAGATAGGATTCTTAATAAGATATCCACAAAAATCCCAATAGTCATCACCATCATCTATGTTAGATGTGATGGATTCACCATTGCTGATATCAGGTTCCGATATCAAGTTTTCTTTTTCTTCATTACTGATACTGATATATGGCTCAGACTGATCATGTGAATAAATTGCATGCTCCTTTTTCATATCAAAGTTTCCCAAGGCCACATGGTCCATGCTCTCTCCTTTAGATATGCCATAGATAGAAAAATCAACAAAACCATCAAAAGTTTCTAGCTCATTATTTTCCTCTTTATTCATGTCATAGATCGGATTTTCCATGAATGTCCATGATTCCTCATAAATATCTTTGTTGGGGATAAGGGAGTCTTCATCACTTGTATCATGCTCCAAGTTATATTTGTCCTCATTTCCATACTCATATTCTTCAGAGAAAAGGTCACAAGGAAGTAAACCTTCCAGACTATCATCATTATATGGAGAACACGTAGGAGTCCCATCATGTACATTACAGTTTTCATCATAAGTTTCACTATAAGATTCTACAATGGTTTCATCCTTAGGTGTGTACTATTTAGCTGGCGACAAAGGGTAGGCCTGGCCTACCATGTATATATGATCAAGCTCACTTGAAATTGTTTCCTGATTACTGACCTCAGGAAGTCCATGTTCCATGACTTGATTTGCAACATAACAAGTGCTTTCTTGGTGGAATTGTTCACAGGGTCTACACCATGGAATTACTTCTTCTACATGTTAGCTGAGTCTAACTACTTTGGAATCCTAGGCTCTTGTTGAGGAAACTTCTTTTGATACATCTGATTTTTTCTAGGCTGAAAGTTCCTAGGTCCATTATTTATTTCCATTGTGATTATTCTATTGTGCATAAGATTTAGTTGTGCGGACTGATTTGCCATAAGTTGTTTTTGACTAGTAACCAAGTCTTTCATCATGTCTGTTACCTTTTCCATGGGATCTTTAGAGGCTCTCTTTTCTTCTGATTCAATGGCTTTTCCCTTTTCTTTGTTGTATGAAGTGTGTCCCCTAGTGTAACCTAGAATGTTGGATTTTCCTGAAGACTACATATTCTTTTCTATTTTCTCGGCCAACTCCTGAGCAGTTTTTAGATCGGTTGGCTCTTTGTCTCTTAACCGGTACCTCAAGTCACCAGTGAAAGCTTCGATGTAATATATGAGGATGGAGGCATCCTTTGGCTTTATTTCTTTAGGGAAGTCCGCAACCACATGCCTGAACTTAGTGTTAAATTCATCCATGGTTTCATTCTCCATCTTCTTAATGTTATGAGGGGCAGCAAGCACATGTCTTGGTTCTTTCTCTTCTCCCCATTTCTTCTTAAAACCCTCTAGGAATTCACTAAGAGTTTTATATGAATCATCATCTAGGTTGAGGTACCANCAACAAGCACATGTCTTGGTTCTTTCTCTTCTCCCCATTTCTTCTTAAAACCCTCTAGGAATTCACTAAGAGTTTTATATGAATCATCATCTAGGTTGAGGTACCATTCTTCAGCATCATATTCTAAGGATAAAGCAAACAGCTTCATTTTGACACCATCATGGTCATGGGAAGCATCATTGCAATAACCGACCAGGTGATTTTCAAACTTTCGAATGTGAGACTTGGCAGTGATGGCATTATTGCCCTGAAATATGGGGAGCTTCTTGATAGCATCTTTTGGAATGGCATGGGGAGCACTTGCTATCTGAGAAAATTCAAGGGGTTTGAACAATTCTGTCATTTCTTGAGATTGGTGAACATGACTCTCTACAAATATGTGATGGATATCTGAGAGGGATTGGT
>LPNX010515192.1:19006-30186 GCA_001517045.1 Pseudotsuga menziesii
CTCCTACAATGCACCACCTCTTTGTTTCAGTTGAGTACCCATTCGAGCTTTGGATAAATATAGATGAAGCTCTTGGAATGTAGCAAGAAGATGTGAGCTATATGGAGAGCAATCAAATGGGCACCTCCTTATGTGTTCTCCCTCCTATGATCTCGACCTCATGCATTTCTTAGGAAGTTGTTCAAAATGAAGAAGAAGTAGCCAAATAATCAACAAATGATCCAACTCAAGTTTCTTCCATTGTGTATTCCTCTCCTTGTCAAGAATCTATGTTTCACGAAGATTGCATATGAGTTGCTTCCATCACTAATGCTTAATATTTATCTATCCATTCTATGTTCTTTTGCTCTATGTATTCTGTTACGAATGGTGAAGATGTATTGCTAGTTGATGTTCATAGTTAGCCTTCTCTAGAAGATGGGTTTTATTCACATGAGAGTATTGGTTCGAAAGATGGAGAGGTTTGGATGTCAAGTGGAGATCTCTCATTGATTCACACTCTTTTCTCCATGTATTCCTCCACAATGACTTGTAGAATTCCTTCAATTTTATATGAAAATGGAGGAGCCTTTTCTATCACAATGGCACATTCAAGACTCTTGTTCCACCTTCTTGGATTTGATTACAAGATTCATTCAAATTTGATGCTTCAATATCCTTATGATTCACTTGGGGTCACCTATTCTCAAGCACTTCAAGTCTCTTTTGGGCATGGAATCATGTTTGGTTCAAGGTTCAAGTCTGAAAAGCGCCATTCGCTCTCTTATTAGTGCATTTCAGTTGTTCTATATGGTTTGAGGATTCATCATGCAACTGTTCCTGAGTTAGTTGAGAACATTCCACTTCTTCCTAAGAAGAATATTCCTCCAGATATACTCATCTAGTTTGGAGTGTATACAGNAAGCACCATTCGCTCTCTTATTAGTGCATTTCAGTTGTTCTACATGGTTTGAGGATTCATCATGCAACTGTTCCTGAGTTAGTTGAGAACATTCCACTTCTTCCTAAGAAGAATATTCCTCCAGATATACTCATCTAGTTTGGAGTGTATACAGTTTTGTTTCTATGTCATAATCCATTTTTTAGGGGAGGTTTTATCCCATGAGGTTTTCCTCCTTACCTCTGTTACATGGATCAATAGAATTTTGTTGTAAAAGGTGAATTGTGCCTTAGTTCAAAAGGCCTTAATAAATAATGTGGTGCATTAATTCAGGATTAAGGGGGGGTGTTAGAGCAATAATATTCCTTAGTACCTTAATGATCTACCTAGGAGACATAAACATTGGCCTTGCACTATGTTCTATGGTCTAAATTAGGTTATACTGATCAATACTGCTCAAATAGGTGATTCTGTCTCATTAATTGTAGTTGAGGCGCTCTAGTTTGAACATCCTGACATTTCATATTATGCATTAATTTTAAACTAGTTCCAGCTCTGACTAGGAGTGCCAGTGTGTGTGAAAGTGGTTTTTGTGGTCTCATTGGAATTTATTTGCCTCCTAGAGATTTATCCACTCACCCATGTGCTCTCCCATGCTTTCCTTCGCTAATTTATGAACCATGCATTCTTCTTACCTATTCACACATGTTCACACATCGATTCGTGATAGTTTGGTTAGGTTTGGGAGCCTATTGGTCAACCTAAGGGGGTTTAGGGGTCAAATCCTAGTCTAACACTTGGATGCATTGACATGTCCACTAGGGGCTCAAGAATTGTCTCCAATGTACTATAAATATGTATCATACATACCTACAAGGGGTGCTATAATATAATGGTTAGATATTAGCACCTTTCACATGTGTTATTCCATCTATTTCAGTCTCTTTGTTTTTCTCTTGCATATTTTGTCAAACACTTTGATGGTGAAATTATTATATCTCCTAGATATACTTGAGAAGAAATTCTCACACTTTATAGTTTTTTCCGAGGAGAGGATTCGAGGCCTAATATAGTTAGGGGAGTTACCAATCCGAACCCAACTGCCCCTAAACTAATCATAATTTTATTTTTAAGTTTGTTTTAATGGAACTTGCGGTTATATTAAAGGAAACTTGCCAGTGAATCACAAATTTCCTTAAGGGAAGTCATGATTACAACTTTTCATAGATGACTCGCGGGTTTGATATGGGATTACCCACGAGTGACACACGAATTTATATGGAAGGACCCACGAGTGCAAGGAAAAATAATTCTTGAAAAGTGGAAAAGATGAAGGAGAAAGTTTGTATCAAGGATCTGGTCCATCTACAAGGTTATGGTCACTTCAATCCATAGTTTCCTTTTGTGCAATGATAAGATGGATTCGTTATTCTGACAAAGAAGTGACATTTTATGGTATAATAGGACTGACAAGCATGTAGTTGTCACATGCAAATAGGGGTCGGTATGGATGACTTATGATAGTAGGATTAGTCACTGGAATGACGTGAATAGCTGGAATGGTCGTAGAAGGGACAATTCCCCCATGCATAAATGTATGTACGGTATGAACCATGGTGGCTTGAGTGTGGCCACCACTAGTGGGTAGTAGACTAGAAATAATATGTGCAGTGATGATTGGCCCACTAGGAACAAGACCTATAGGTCCAACAGAAGGGATACCTAATATGAAGGGTGGAGTGGTCACGAGTCCACTATCAACCATCCCCCCATGAAAGTGGTGTGGAGGTGCACCATCCATGGGGATAAATGGGGTGGTGAACAAGGTAGGTTTGGATTGATAGGAATCTAAATCAGACTCAAATGTAGCATATGGATCTAAAGGTTATGAACAATGTTGAATATGTATCCGATGGTGGCGCTTCAAGGAACCGAACTGAGGGGTATTCCCCCTAAGTATCTGCGAGTAGTGTAGTGGAGAAATGGTGGTGTGATGGCATTATATATGATGAATGAAGGCTCAATGGAATCTAACGCAAGCTCAAAATTCCAACTACAGCTGAGTGAGAAGAAGGAGAGATGGTAAATGGTGGCATGCAAGACAAAAAGCAAGCCCTAAAATCGAACTCCAACAACTAGTCTACAACAAACTGGCCAGAAAACCAACAAGAAACACTACCTATAAATAAAATGATGCACTAAACTATGAGGTACAAGTGCAATAAAAATCCTAGCTATAAGATGGAATCCCCTAAAAAATTGCATCCTCTGCTAAGTGGTCAAATCCACATTCAAACAATACGAAATGGAAGAACCGAAGGCTAAGAGAATCCAACTACTAAGAGGGACCTTAAGTAAAAGAGACCTAATATATTGGAAACTAGGCTACCTCTTTCATGACACATCTGGGATGGTTTCTTGGCACTTCAACCCTTTGTTCCTCGATACCTTATATGTTCCTCGACATGCACGAGGAGGACTATGAAGGGTTAACCTTTGGTGCATAATGAAGTGCGGTATTCCACCCTGAGTTCCAGAACCCCTTCATTTTGGTTTACTTTTACAGAGAGGGGGGGATCGAAAAAAACTCGTCATGACCATGAAAAAAATTACTATATTATTTTGGTACCCTATCAAACAACAACTGTGTCTCAGAGGTATGTGACAAAGGGGTGTTATTTGGATTCCTATCCCCAGTGTCCTATCTTAACTACAGTATTGTTTTGGTCCTCAAATGAGGTTACAATGTTTGTTGAGTTAAGTTAAATTTTAGGCTTCACTTGGGGTCATGAACCAATCATTTTACTTTAGGGTGTGAGATGTGTGCATGAGTGATGTGTAATTCCTAAACCCCAATGATCTCACTATCGTGATGCAAATGCAAAAAAATAAATAACAGTAAATATTTTTCAAAACAACTAACTCTTCCAGAAAAAAAAAAATGTACACAAGTAAATGAGCACATAAGGAACTTGACAGGATGTAGGAAACACACTAGTGGTCTCAACTACTAAGCTCGACTAAGGGGGCTCTCATACAAGGGAAATAGGATGGTAAAAAAAACCAGGGGGTTGTAAGCAATCAGATATGGAAGGAAATAGTTGGGGAAGGGGTAGAACACAGACAGGAGTTCTAGAAAATGGTTTCAAACACCACAAATGAATGGAAAAATTATAGGTCACACTTGTCGGCAAAACAGGTGTGGTTGAGGTTGCACACAATAGTAAAATAAGCAAGATCAGAGAAGAAATTCATTAGAACGAATCAGGTCACACAAAATACAGGTTTTTGCACGATAGTTCACACAAAACAATGTCACACTAGCGACTAGGATCACTATGGAAACCTAGAAAAGTGTGATCTAGATTTTTGGTCTAGGTTGCACTTATTAGGGCAGAAGGAATGACCTAGATCACGCTTATCAAGAAAAAAGGTGCGATCTAGGTTGCAGATTTTTGTTGGATAGGTGCNAGTTTTGGTCTAGGTTGCACTTATTAGGGCAGAAGGAATGACCTAGATCACGCTTATCAAGAAAAAAGGTGCGATCTAGGTTGCAGATTTTTGTTGGATAGGTGCAATCTGACTGTAACTAAGGGTTTTTAAGGAAAAACGGTTGGCTTGTCTCGAGGGGGAATGCACTGTGACAAGACTAGTTCATATATGTCGTAGGTGGGTTAGATCTATGACGAACGAAGGAACCCAAGTAGAACAAACCAACAAAAATAGCTGCAAAAATAGAGATCCAAGGGGATCGAGACAGTGGTTAATTTCATAACTTTATTTGTACATTTTTTTAAAATATTGACATTTTAATGTTTATCTTTAAAATATACACAAAAAATTAAAGCATGAAATAAAGAGAAAAACATGACTTCAGGAAAAATTCTTAAATTCGTTACATTGAAAAAAATATAAAAGGCTATTTTGGAAGATTGAATTGTAAAATAAAAATCCAAAATTTGAAAAATACATATAACAATTAGTAATCTAATTAGTAAAATAATCATTTTCAAGGAAGTATAAAAATGATCTATTTGAAAAATAGTTAGTATTAAAACATATCATGATGAAATAATAATCAATTTTGTCCATTTTTTGAAGAGAATCTTAGTGACAAACATGTAAATTGTCCCCTATATTTGAGTTGATGTTCTATGTAGCTCCACTTAAAGGAATGATAATTTTGGGATATATGTAAATGACCAAATCAAATAGACATTTCATGGTATGGAATCCAAAAATCGGTAAGAGAAGAAAATATTTCTTGGTATAATAAGAGCATTCCTTTAACTAAAAGAAAAATGACCTCCAACACTGGAAAACTACCATTACCCACCTACATTGGAAAAAATCAACTACCTAGAAAAGAGACTTGGTGAAAAATGAAACGTCCTTTCAAAATTTAATAAAATAATACACCAAATCCAAATTGAGACCTATTACAATAGGAAATATCAAATACTTAAAACATACCTTCAAAGAGTAAGAAAAGATAAATCACTTGTGAAAGAACACAAAAAATGTGAGGATATGAGTAGAATGAGAATGTAATTTGAATAGAGGTGAATGGTTTTGAAGGCTACTCTAACATGTCTAATTGCAAACATATTAATAAATTTAGTTTGATTATTCACATGAGGTGTTCCATGTATAAGTACAATGTGTCACCTCAACCACACAAGTGAATCAATCTAATCATAGTACTTATTCCCCCGACTAGCACCCATCATTGTATTAAAATATCTANTAGCCGTTTGAGGAAATGGTCCGTAGGCTCCCACGATCTTGGTCTCTGTGTATCTCCAACAAATGGTTGTCACCAAAAAAGGGATTAAGTGTTGCACAAAGAGAACTCGATGTGAAATGTGGGATAGCGTTGCTAAAGGATATGATGGACAAAAGGTTCCAGAAAATGTAAGGAATGCCAAAAAGTTGGGAATCTAATGAAAAGTGTTTGTGGGGATACCTTCACAATGTATTTATAGGATGATCCAAGGTTTTATGACCCATGGTATTTTATTTTGCATGGTATTTGTTCATGGTTTTTGACCCATTCTCATCTTTAGGTTGTTTTTTTCCCTTCTGGAGAGAGTAGGGTTATGCTGCAATAAATGCTCAACTTTCATGTATTTATGGGGGATAGAATAATAATGTTTTGGACCATTTTTGGTGGAATTTTAGTTGTGAAGGTAAAAATGGAGGAAATAATGGTGGGATTATGATGTATAATTATGGTTTGGACCATAGAGAGCTATGTGGACAATTTTTGGTGTTAACATATTGACGATGTGATTATCAACTTAATATGCACTAGTTCATTTATAATCATAAGAAGAACCATGGTGGAAAGAAAAAACCATAGCGATTATGCAAATTTGCTAAAAGACCTGCTAAATAAATATTATACTATATGTTTATCAGGTATTTCTACATGCATTTTTCAATATTGAAAACCCGGTGTGTGTAATATTTATGCAAATTTGCTAAAAGAACTGCTAAATAAATATTATACTATATGTTTATCAGGTATTTCTACATGCATTTTTCAATATTGAAAACCCGGTGTGTGTAATATAAACTAGTGCACCAGTGCTTTGATTTAGTAATAGTGCACCGATAACCGAGAAATTATACAAATTACATGGAAATCCTTTTTAGATGTTTATTTTTCATATTATGTATATTCGGTGTGCAACATGATATATAGTGCACCAGTGATCTATAACTCAAAGAACACTAAAACTTCAAAAATTAAAATTAAAATTCCCCGATTTTTATTTTTACAATTGAGAAAAGAGGGGGAATTTATTTTTCAAAAAAGTAATTTAATAAAGTGTTTTAAAAACTCAAAANAGAACACTAAAACATCAAAAATTAAAATTAAAATTCCCCGATTTTTATTTTTACAATTGAGAAAAGAGGGGGAATTTATTTTTCAAAAAAGTAATTTAATAAAGTGTTTTAAAAACTCAAAACCTAATCATTGTAGAAATAGTATCTCTAATACTATGAAGAAATAGATCATTAATTCTAAAATGAAGCACATGATGTAGATCTAGCTAGAAGATAATTCTCACAAGCATGCACAAGGAAAATAGACTGAAGAATAAAGAGGCTGAATACAAGAGATGTGATCCAATACATTTCCAAGTATTATTGATGAAATGAATTGATGATTATTACAATAGTAATACATCCTTATACAAGAAAATTGAGTTTCTAGAATACAACTCATGCTACCTCATAAATCAGTCTTACTAAATATGATAAACCCTCATAGGTGACTAAAGCACTTTCCAACTATGTCAAGGACCTCACAAATTAGCTAAAGCATGAGTGAGTTTTCATGAGTGATGGAAAAACATTCTAATACTATAATTTGGAGAGTAAAACATGGAGTATGGGTTGGCAACAAAAGAGAGTAGTTTCCTAGTTGACTAGCTTTACCTTATCCACTGAAAGGCAAGAATAAAGCAGGATAAAGATATAATATGCAAGAAGGCGCGGTACTAATAATGAAAGTCAATAAAGTGGTTAGTATATAGCCAAAATTAGGATAAATATGCTCCTAGGTTATGTATTTCAATTGTTGACCAAGTGGTGCAAGTGGATGCCAACTATCTAGGCTAGTGGATAGGAAATTAATTAGAAATGATTAAATATTGTTATCTTAAGTATGGAGTGGGTTTATAATATCCAAACACCCCCATTTAAGTATGAATTTATTATGATATTTCTGAAATAATTAGTAATATAGATTCATATAGGGCCCAACAACAAGGCGATGGTCCTCCATTACAATTATTTTGTCCAGAAAAGTGAGAAAAGAGGAAAAACCATTTCTGAAATAATTAGTAATATATATTCATATAGGGCCCAACAACAAGGCGATGGTCCTCCATTACAATTATTTTGTCCAGAAAAGTGAGAAAAGAGGAAAAACCACATGAAGAAAATCATCCCTCAAGAAAAGAAAAGGCACAAAATTTGAACAACATGTATTCAATATGTTTTTATATTCACTTGAATGAGCTAAATGAGCTAAATGAACTACTTCTGGTGAAATACTTCGAAGAAGTAGTGAACTCCATGATCATGCGCTAGAGTGTAGCATATGCAAGAAAGAAGAGGAGAGACTCCTTGTAGCTCATCATATGAAGAATTAGGAGAATTATATTATTTATTATTTCTTATTTAATACTCTGATATTAAAACAAAATATGAAAATGAAAATATATTTGTGCATACTCCTTCCCAAAGAGTAGAAAAATGAGCACAATTAGTAACACAAACAATTCCTTGTATAGTTGAAATGATATTAAAACAAAATATGAAAATGAAAATATATTTGTGCATACTCCTTCCCAAAGAGTAGAAAAATGAGCACAATTAGTAACACAAACAATTCCTTGTATAGTTGAAAAATGGTGATGTGGTTCACATATCTTCCTCCAAAACTGATATATCACCTTATCAAATCTGAAATGAGGACTAATAGACTCTTATATATCATAAATATTATCATATGGAACAACAAATACCAAAGGTTTAGTGGGCTAGAGTAGGAAAAATATTGAGCAACTGGGAAAACCCGATGGATGTAAAAATATGAATGATGGATGGGATTGAGATATGAAGCATAAGTGTTTAGAAAATATCAAAACATGTGTAATATAATTCCAATGATTACTAAGGGCATGTATAACCAACCAGTGAAAAATAGGTAAGACTTGAAACCATTAGATATAAGTAACATTGCATAGGAAACCAATGATGAATCAATTAGTGAACTTGGGGTTTGTATGGTCTTAGGAGTATTCAAAGGTATGGTAAAAGGTATGGATGATGTCATGTCATGCATATAATACTGAAAAAATTATTCTAAATCATAACTATTATCATTTGAATGGTGTGAGGAAGATATTCTTAAAGACGAGTCAGGATCTAGTGAAAAATAACAATCATTGGGAGATGAATCTAGTACATTGATAGGTGGATTATTCACGAAATACACTGAGATTTATGATTCTGATATATCAGAAAATGAATATATATCAGATATATTAGGAATTTATTTAACTCTAGAACTCAAGGCATAGTTCATATTACCTTGGGACTATGCACTATGACAATGTTCCGAGGATTCAACAAACTTCTCTAGTTCATCTAGAACTTCGATGTTATNAGGAATGTATTTAACTCTAGAACTCAAGGCATAGTTCATATTACCTTGGGACTATGCACTATGACAATGTTCCGAGGATTCAACAAACTTCTCTAGTTCATCTAGAACTTCGATGTTATGCTTCTCAAGTAACTAAGACATGATGTCCATATTCTTCTTGAAACATTTATTCTTGGGATGAAACCCCTTTATACAATAATAACACTTGGATGTGATCCATTTCTTCTTGACTTTCTTCATTGAACCTTCATCAGTAGGCTTTGAAATTTCNAAAATTTATTCTTGGGATGAAACCCCTTTATACAATAATAACACTTGGATGTGATCCATTTCTTCTTGACTTTCTTCATTGAACCTTCATCAGTAGGCTTTGAAATTTCATCTTCATTATATGACTTTGGCTTCTTTTCTTTCACTATTTACTTCTCTTTTGATATTGAATTATTACTTCATTGAACTATGATATCAATATCCTTTCCCTTGGATGATCTAAGAGAACCCATATATATCAATTTTATCTTTCTCCTTTGTCAATGAATCAAAGAATGTACTCAAACAAGGCATTTTCCTATTAGAAATAACAATCCTAGTAGCATCAAAAGTAGACACAAAAATTGAGTATTCATGACCCAATCTTGATAGGATGGAAAGAATAAATTGATATTCCTTCTTCTCAATACCACATTACTTTATAAATAGAACAAGTGACTTGAAATTGGTTAAGAACCCCTCGATGGATTTGAAACTACTTGGAATCAATGAGAATAACTCGTTCTCCAACTGATGCGTGCTTATCTCACCTTGTACTCCAAAGAGATACTCAATTTTGGTCCATACTTGGTTTGGACTGGTAAAACCATCTAGATAAAAGAGTATATAAGGATAAATAGAGAGGAAATTCATTCCATATGCTTCATCCAACCTATTATGCCACTTATCTTTCTCAACAATAGCATTAGGCTCATTATCCAAAGCTACAATAACTTTGTTGAGTCCCTTACTATGCAACAGAATGCCAATATTGGATTTACATTCATAATATTTGAAGGGTGTTGAGATAATATCTGAAGAGAAATACATGCTAAGAAGTTGATGTGCTAAAAAATATACTCTCTACAACTTGCACAAATAAAAACTAGGAGAAAAATTTGTAAGCTTAATTCAATCTTTTTTCAGAGAGGAATATGAGACTGGATGCACTCTGATGTAGAGTAATGGTAGCTCCTCAACTATGTACAACTTAAGCAACCTTGCACTTTGATACCATGTAGAAACAAAAGCTTTGATACTATGAAGAAATAGATCCTTGATGCTAAGAAGAAGCACATGATGTAGATCTAGCTACTAGATAATTGTCACAAGCATGCACACAGAAAATAGAGAGAAGAATAAAGATATATAATACAATAGAAGTGATCCAATATCTTTCGAAGCATTATTGATCAAATTAATTGATGATTATTACAATATTAATACATCCTTATAAAGGAAAATTTAGTTTCTAGAAGACAACTCATGCTAGATCATAAATCAAGCTTACTAAGTATGATAAACCCCCATAGGTGACTAAAGCACTTTCCAAATCTATCGATGACCTCATGAATTAGCTAAAGATTGAGTGTTTTTTCATGAGTGATGGAAAAATAGGCTAATCCTAGAATCTAGACAGAAAATCATCGAGGATCGGTTGGAAGCAAAAGATAGTAGTTTCCTAGTTGACTAACTTTACCTTATCCACTTAAAGGAAGGAATAAAGCAGGATAAATACATAATATATAGGAAGGCACAGTTACTCAATATGCAAGTCAATAAATTAGGAGGGATCTAACAAGAATCAAAATAAAGACACTCCTGGGGTATATGGCAAGTGTTGACCAAGTGGTGCAAGTGGATGCCAACTATCTAGGGTAGTGGATAGGAAATTAATCATAAATGATTAAATATTGTTGTCCTACGTATGGAGTGGGTTTATAATATCCCAATGATCATGATTTCATTTTTTTTCCAAACTTTTGAGGGAAGAGTTTAGCAATACAGACTTGTCAGGGAGGATTCATTATTTTGCCAAAATTTTGAGAGAATAATTTTGCAATACATACTTGTAGGGAAGGTCTA
>LPNX010515211.1:4191-39201 GCA_001517045.1 Pseudotsuga menziesii
TTGTGCTTGTTTTTCCCACATCTGGTTATCAGTTTTTCCTTTCATCTCTGTTTAAGCATTTAATTTCTGTCCATGCTGTTCCATGAATTAAATAAACTGATAAACTCAATCTTTACAAACTTTTAATGCGCACAAGTTGAGGTCCGACGGATCAATATAGGAGGAAAGTCTAAATACAAAACTCCAGCATTTCTCCTTACTTTTGAAATTTTCAATTACAATGTGCATAATTGTTTGGTGGACTCTGGAGCATCAATAAATGTCATACCACTTTTAGTTTGCAAGCAAATAATTGGTCAACCTAAGCCAACTACAGGCCAAGTTATCCATTTGGATCAGATTGCAGTGAAAGTGATAGGAGAAATGGAAGATGTCCTTATCCGTTTATCAGCAGATGAGAGGGTCTGTCAATTTATAGACATTGTTGTAGCAGATATCTCGGACTCCTATGGTATGGTTCTGAGTCGGGATTGGGCATCAAAGTTAGAAGGATATTTTGCATCAGATTGGTCACATGTATGGTTACCTTATAAAGGTTGTCAGAACCAAATAAAGGTGTTAAGGGAACCTCAAATGAAGTACAATGTAACTCAGTTGGAAGGCAAGAATGAACCTGTCAATTCTGTGTTGGGAAACTATTTTCTTGAGCTGGAGCCGAGAAATTACCAAGCTGAAGAAGCCAGTAACATATCAGATATCCAACCCGATCTTTTTTAGTTTTCACGGGATGATAAGATTGATTGTAATATAGTAGAGTTAGTCTCTGATGTAGTTAGTAGTTCAAATTTAGTAAGAGTAGAAATTTTTTGGATTCTTTATTTTGACAGTTCCAAAACCTTGGAAGGATCAGGAGCTGGTTGTGTCCTGATCGATCCAGAGAAAAATAAATATTTTCTTTCATGTAGATTAGAATTTGAGTGTTAAAATAACACAGCTAAATATGAAGCATTAGTCCAGGGACTGAAAAAAGCAATGGAATTAAAAGGAAAAAATCTAAAAGTATACGGAGATTCCGAAATCATTGTTAAACAAGTTCGAAACAAAATTCATTGCATATCACAACATTTGAAGGCTTACCAAAATGAAGTTTGGGATTTATTAACAAATTTTATGCATTTAACATTCTTTCAATTCCTAGAGTAAGAAATGCAGCAGTTGACTTGTTAGCTACTTCAGCTGCAAGGCTGGTACCTACAAATAACAAATGCTCAATTGAATTGCTTTTCAGGCCTTCTATTCCGGACAACATTACCAATCTAAGGGTGTTTGATGATGATCAACAAATATTGGAATGTTTAATGAATGATGATACATTTAAAGGAGCCATAATAGATGATGAGGATCATCAAGCGGACCTCCATAATGGAAATTTCATCCCTAAAGGAGTTAGAACTCTGGAACAGATGTTCGATCTAGAAAACAAGTTTAGAAAACCAGCGAATGGCAAGACACACAGCTCATCTTTGCAATTCGAGCTGATAAATTTAGGGTCAGAGGCTGAACCCAAATATGTGAATTTGGGGAAGTGTTGTTCACTTGGGGAGAGGAGTAAATTCATCAGTTTATTCAGACAATACAAAGATGTATTTGCTTGGACCTACGAATATCTCAAAACGTATGACACCAAAATTATACAACATGTTATTCCAATCAAAGTCAGAGTCAAACCTTTTCAGCAACCTTTGAGAAAGATGCATCCCAATCTAGAACCCCTAATTCAAAGTGAGGTAAAAAAGATTCCGGATGATAAGATTATATTCAAAGTTATACATTCAGAATGGGTCTCAAACTTAGTGCCAGTACGAAAGAAATCTGGAGAGATCGGACTTTGTGTTGATTTCAGGAATCTAAACCGTGCGTCAGATAAAGATAATTACCATGTCCCACCCATGGAACAGATACTACAAATGGTCTCATGTTCTGAATTGTTTTCTCTGTTAGATGCATTCTCATCCTATAACCAAGTGCTAGTAGCAGAAGAAGACCGACTCAAGACCACCTTCAGAACCAAGTGGGGGACTTTTGCATATAGGAGAATGCCCTTTGGACTCATTAACACTGGAGCAACTTTCCAAAGGGCTACGGATATAGCTTTCAGCGGTCTGATTGGATGGAGTGTTGTGGTCTATTTAGATGATGTTACAATATTTTCGAAGAATAGAGAAGAACATGCATTTCATTTGAAACAGATTTTCGAACGTTGTAGAAAATATGGTATTTATTTAAATCATAAGAAATGTGTGTTCGTTGTTACCGAAGGAAAGCTTTTGGGTCATGTTATTTTGTAAAAAGGGATCTTAATAGACCCAAAGAGAACTAAAGCCATAGAACAAATCCCTTTAACCCATAATAAAAAAGGTATGCAGTCTTTAATGGGGACAATCAATTTCGTGCGAAGGTTTGTGCCAGACTTTGCTCAAATAGTCAAACCTTTGCAACAAATGGTCAAGCAAAGTATGCAATTCAAGTGGACTGATTCAGAGAAGGATGTGTTTAACAAGATCAAGATATCCATAGCTCATGCACCATCACTTAAAAGTCCCAACTTCAAAAAGGATTTTATCTTGTACACTTTTGCTTCAAATGATTCTTTAGCAACGGTGCTTACACATAAAGAAGAAGGGGGAGATGAGTACCCCATATCATTTATGAGCATTGGTCTACAAGGGGATGAATTAAATTATCCCGCAGTTGATAAGAAAGCCTATGCAGTTTTTAAAGCGGTGAAGCAATTCAAACCGTATATAATTAAGAACCGTACCAAGGTAATATTCCCGCACCCGACAATACGATCTCTTTTTGTACAAAAAGAGTTGGGAGAAAGAAGAGGTAACTGGGTGACTGCCTTGCAAGAATATGATCTAGAATTCAAACCAGCAACCATAGTTAAAGGACAAGGGCTTTGTAAATTTATGGTTGAGAGTTAACACAATGAAGATAACAATTGGGATAACGAAGCTGAATTACACATGGTGGTTGTATGTCCTTTATTCACAGCGACAGACTCCTGGTATAGAGATTTAATTCATTATCTTCAAGAAGGATATTTGCCGGAACATTGGAATCCCAAGAAAAGGAGAGAATTATGTCTAAAATCAGCCTTATATCATATTATTAATGGAGTGTTGTTTAGAAAAAACTATGACAGAACTTGTCTTAGGTGCTTGGAACGTGAAGATGCAAATAAGGTTGTAGTAGAACTACATGATGGGCCTGTTGGAGGTCATTTCTCGGGAGATACAACATCACACAAGATTTTAAGAGCTGGGTATTACTGACCAACTTTGTTTAAGATGCTCACGCTCATGTCAGGAAATCTGACACTTGTCAAAGGAGTGGTGGGAGACAAGCAAGGGAAGTAGGACCTTTGAAACCAAATAGTATTTAAGCACCATTTGAGCAGTGGGGGATTGACATTATCAGAGAGATCAATCCAGATTCTTCATTGTAGCATAAGTACATCTTGACAGCAACAAACTATTTCACCAGATGGGTAGAAGCCATTCCATTATGAAAAGTGAATGAAGATGCAGTTATGGACTTTTTGCAAGACCACATTATGACCAGGTTTGGGGTTCCGATTTCCTTGGTTTTTTATAATGCTTCATATTTGTCATCTATTAAATTTACTATATTTGCAAATGAAAAAGGAATTAAGCTACAGTATTCTGCTAACTACTATCCGCAAGGAAATGGTTTGGCAGAATCTACCAATAAAAACCTCATTAGAATTTTGTAGAAAACAGTTATAGAAAATAAAAGGAGTTGGCATCTAGCTTTGCCTAATGCACTCTGGGCTGATAGAGTCACACCCAAGAATTCCTTAGGTGTGTCACCCTACACTCTCGTCTATGGGAAAGAAGTTATCCCGCCTCGTAATATTCTATTGCCATCCTCTAAACTAGCCCAAGTCTCTAGAGGAACTGATAATGAAATTCTGCAAATCCGAATCCATAATCTGTTAAAGTTAGAGGAGTCTATATCCAAAGCAAGAGAGAGGTTTAAACATGAACAAGAGATGGTGAAGAGATGGTTTGATAAGCACAAAGCCGGGAAAGGGAATTTGAAGTAGCAGATTTGGTTCTTAAGTGGGATCACCTGCATGATTTGAAGGGAAAGCACACTAAGTTTCAGCACTTGTGGATAGGCCCTTTTAAGATTGCAGAAAAGTTAGGCCCCTCAACTTACAAATTGCAAGATTTACAGGGGTGGGAAGAGAGCTTGCCAATAAATGGTTTAGTTCTCAAACCATAATTTTTAATGCGTTTTGAGTTTTTCTTTGTACATAAATAAATGGTTTGGTTGTTTTTGTTTTGCTTCGCTTAGTTTAGTTCTAGTTGATTTACATTTTACTTGCTCAAGATTTGATTTCTTGTAATTTTTTGGTTTGTTTTACCTTGTGTTTCAATAAACCAGCACAACGTTTGGTTTTGGAGTTCATCAAAGCTCTGGATAAACTAAATTTTTTTACCAAAGACTGCTTGCTATTTGCACATACATAATGCTTAAAGATCCTTTAAGATTCATAGATTATTTGAATAGATTATTAACACATTGGAGTCCTATTTAATTCCTGTAAAATAACTAAGGTCAGAAAAGTCTAGAATACTATTTTGAGGCTCCATCCACTACACACTAAAGTCTGTCCTGGGAGGCTAATAACAAAAGCCCCATGGAGAGGAAGCAGGGTAAGAAATTGTATTATATTCAAATGATCCCATGCCACAAATGAAACCAAAAGGCTAACAAGAGTCAAAATCTCCCAAGAAGAAAACATATATTGAAAGCATACTGAACAAAATCAGTTTGAATAAGATTGCTCAAAATTTCTTCTCCATCCGTGAGTTGAAATCAAAATATCTCTCACACAAAAGGACACTATGGATAGAAGAACCTGAACCAAATTTCATAAAGAAAGCAATCGGGGGGGACTCAAAAGGACAAAAGTCCAGAAGCATTAAAAGAATGCAAAATGGCACGGGAACGAGGAACAAATGAATATATTTGTTCACTATCTGTTACAATCCTGTGGTGTCTAGGTCGGAAGCTATCCAAAGGCAGAAGTAAAATAAACTTCATATCTTGGCCTCAGAAGAGTTATCAAGACTATGAAAACATGGTTCCCCTTTTCCATTTGGACCATAATCAATGTTTTAAACTTCATAAGTCTTGTATTCTAAGAAATCTAGGCATCTTAAAGGAATCTAATAAAATAGTCTAACATGATATTTTAAAGCAATTGCTATTTAAAAGTCAAATTTTCAGAGATCTGTGTCCGCTAGTTAGTCGCCAATTGTTGCAGTATCCCAAAAATATTTTTTATATTTTTTAGCCCCCCTTTGAAAATCTGAATTTGCCTTTCCTTTAATTGACCTTTGATTTTTCTTGTCCATCATGAACTTGTAGAAAATTTTTCGTTTTTACTAAGGGAGAAAGTTTATTTTTGATCCCCAGCAGCAGACAGGTTTTCCATTTCGAGCCGCAACAGCGGGCTCATCTTCATTGTCCAGCTGCTACGGCGAGCCGTTCACTATTTGTTAGCTGCTAGGGCGAGCCATTCACTATTTGTTAGCCGCTACGGTGAGCCGTTCATTGTTTGTGAGCCGCTACAGTGAGTCGTTCACTATTTGTTAGCCGCTATAGCAGAAACTGTTCTATGATTGGGCCGCTATGGCGGTTATCGTTTTGACTTATGAGCCGATGTCTGCATGTTACCACTGTGTCAGTGAGCTTCTCGCTTTGCATCCGCTACAGCTGCAGGTTTTCGATTGTTTCGATTTGTGTCCCGCGACCTGCTACGGCGAGCATTCAACTTGGTTGTGAGCCGCTACGACAGGCTTTTTTTTGTCTCGTAAACCGTCGTCGGTATGTTCCCGCTGCAGTGGAAGGTTTTTTATGTCCTATCCACTATGGTAGCAGAGTTCAAGAGCGATTCATTTAGCAGGCCGGGAGCCGCTACGACGAAGGTTTCTTCAGGATTGATCCGCTACGACGGATCATTCTGCATTTTTTTTTGCGGAGGTATCATCCATCACGGGAGTATCTTGGGTTTTCGAGCCGCTGTTGCGGAGGATTGATTGTGAAGACTTATGTGTTTGGCCCGCAGTAGTTGGCGCCAACAGGGGTTCTTTTGGGCTCGCACGTGCATAGGTTTTAGGGTTTTTTACCGCCCGAGAAGCCTTTTTATTTGCCAGTTTCACTGGTTTCTTTCCCTTGTATTTTTTACGGAGTGGGTAAGGTTAAAGAACGTTTCCCGTTTGAGTCATCTGCACGGTTGTTCGGTGGATCTCACGTGAGGCTACACTCATCAACTGCGTGGAGCCAACTTTGACTGACAGGTAGGTGTCCTCATTTTTTTTCCCCAGTGATTGGCTCCGTAAGGTCATAGCTGTCATTGTTGGTGGTTAGGTTTGGATAAAAGTTATAAAGGGTTTCGTTTCCCGTCCTTTGTTAGGTCAGATTGTCCAGGCATTTTTTCTCTTGCCCTAATAAATACATAGGCGTTATGAGTATTCGGGGGCGTTTTCGCTCAGTTCGCTAGATTAGAGACTTTTGTCTCAGAGGGTCGAGCTTCACGCCAGTATGGATGTAGTCGACCACTCATGCATGGGCGTTGGCCTTGATGGTGGTTTTCTTTTCTAATCCCATAGGGGGAGTTTCCTTCGATTTTGGACATGGCAATGGTGGCATCATTTTTCCCTAGGGCGTCGCTGTCGTGATTTTCTAGTTTTTTTCTGAAGCCTCGTCGTGACCGAGAAGGAGTGAGGGTGATTAGGGGTTTTTCGGTTTTAAAGATAGTGCGGAAAGGTTTTCAGCCAGGGTTGCCTGATGTTTCAGCAGAGTCTGTTTTCTTTTTAGCCGTAACCCTAAGCCGGTCGTAGTGTTATTTATGATGGAATGAACAGACAAGGTAAATAAATTTCAGTTTTTATGCTTAAATGATGTACATGTGTGATTGATATGATCGTATGGCCAAATCTACCCCATGGTTTTCGACAAGAAAGTGTTTAAAGCTGGATTAGGGGATCTTGCCTTATATGCGAATATTCTAAGGTTTGGGCTAACAAAGATAGCCACCATACCAAAAGTTTTTCCATGTGTCGAGGTCATCGGTTGGCTTTTGCAGAAGATAGACATGGTGGGTATGATAATTAACGATGAAGAGGGAAAGCCCGTAGCATCATTTGCACCAGCATTTATCTCCAAAGCATATAGTCTACCAGAAGCAAAGATAAATGTGACCATAGATCGGGTCAAGAGCATTAAATTTCACTATACCACCACAGTGAAGGGGATGATGATTGAAGGTAAAACCTTCAGACATAAGCAGTCGGGAGAGTATGAAGCAGCTAGTCTTCGAACCCCATTCAAATTAATAGCATTGATGTCGAGTTGGCTGTATGGTATATGTGATGGGAAAACATACAATTTTGGGTGGATTCCACTCATGTATTATGTGGCAATGGAGGGAACAGTCTTTAATTGGGCAGATATTGCTACCAAGAACTTGTCTAAAAATATCAAGCCAACTCAGGAGGGTCTAAAGCAAAGCAAATCAAAATTCTATATGTCATCCTTTTTGTTAGATTGCATAATATATAGGCATAAGTTTGAAAAGCTAAATTATGTATGGATAGAAGGGAAAGCTCCTATTTATGTTGCCTATCAGATTATAGGAGTCCACAAATATCACACTCACTATCAGTTAATTTGTGAAGAATCCATTAGGCCCCTTTATAGGTTAATCTTTTTAGAAGATTTTCCATGTCTGTCGGAGGGAGCAGTGGAATCTATAAAAGAATTTGGTGACTATTTTTCACCAGGGAAGGCACTTACCTGAGAATGTATGGAGGCACTAGAGCCCCTTCATTGCTGCCTAAGTATGCAACAGACTATATAATATTAAAGGAGGCAATCAAGAAGGTATTCCTAGATGGTTTTGGAAGCCATTTGTTTGATATCAAGAAGGCAGTTTTCCCACCAGTTCCTTTTTACGTGGGAAGTTACAAGTTTAACAGAGTCAAAAGCGCTCCGGATTTTTTCAAAGAGTTGGAAATCTTCCACTTTCGAGAGAAAATATTCCATAGGAATGACTCACAAGGAAAGGTAGTAGCTCACAAAGCTACTCACAAAGTAAATTTTGAGTATGTTGATTACATAGACAAAGAAGAGCAAGTATTCATAAATGTCTATAGTATGGCAGCCTTGAGCAAAAGGTTGAAAGGAAAAGCATTTGGTGCTAAAGGAAGTAGCAACAATAACCCAAATCCAGACAAAGAAGACGAGGAAGCTGCAAAGAAAGCACTCGCAGGCTTGCAGGAGGGGCAAAAAAGTTATTGGCTGAAGAAGCACAGAAAGATCAGGCAGAAGCTGTTAAAAGAAAGAACCCAGAGGTTGTTTTGAAGTGAATGGCAAAGTTGGAGAAGGATTTGGCTAAAGGAGATTTAGACTCTGATCGAGGTATGCAAGATACTGGAGGACAAGGCCAAGATACTGAGGAAGTTCAAGGTGGTGGAGGTTCAGAACAAAGCCCTGTGCGGGATAATCTAGAGGACCTGCTAGCCACATCTGGCAGCATCCTAACAGGAGGTCATGTGCCCATAGCTTAAATGGGACCGGCACCTTTTACACCTTCAAAGCAATATGATGTGGCGTGTTTGGAGGATATTCATTTTTATCCCAAAACGAAGTCATTTGTATGGAGGACAAAGAAAATGTTGAAGGTAGGAGATCATCCATCAGTCACTATAATGACAGAGAGAACAGTCATGAAAAATGTGGAAGAGCGTCCCAAGGAATTAGCTGCTATGGGCATTGCAAATGCTAATAACATGGAAAAGCTTATGGAAAATATTGAGCAATACACGGGAAAGATGGTTGAGATGAAAGAGGTGGTGAGAAAGGAAGAAAAGGTAGGGAGAGAGTCCAAAAGAAAATATGAGGCCACCTTGTCAGAGTTTGAAATATTTTAGCAAGGACATCGGATCTTGGAAGCAGAACGAGACAGTTTGAAATTATTGATTGAAGAGTTGAATAAGGAAAAAGGAAGTCTAGAAAACAAAGTGGCAGAATTAAGGCTGCAGAAGACTACTGCTGAGGGGAAAGCCAAGCATTATGAAACCCAAGTAGTAGCCTTACAGACCCAGAAAGCTTCATTAGAAGCCTCATTAAAAGCAGCAAATGAACGAAAAACAGATATTGAGCCATTGAAGAAGCATGCTCTCACACTTAGAAGTAAAATTCATCAGATGCAACTTCAAATAGCAGAGGAGATGTTAAAAGTTCAACAAGTGGAAACAAGGTTGGAAGAAATTATGAGTACAACTTCTTACTTCTTAGACAGGACCCAGGATATCCTGGAAATTCTACAGGGATGTTTGAATTGGTTGGAAACAACCAAAGAACCTCCAGCCGATGCACCCATCAAGGACTTAGAGACAGTGAAACTAGAGTATGAACTGATTGAATTTGGGAGTAAAGCAGCAGAAGAATTGGTAAAGGCAGTCCGAAAGACTAAAGGTGTTTGTGCATAATTCTGCAGAAAAGTTATCACAACTTACAATCGTTGTCAAACATATTCTAGGAGAAGGTTAGAAGAACTGCCTGATCATGAAGGATTTTTTAAGCAATTGCAAGAAAGATGGTTAGAGGATGAACAAAGTATCCAGCTGGTCAAAGGTTTGGATGAGAGGGTGTTGAAAACTGCAATAGCCCAGGCAGTAGTGAGCAGTCATTTATTGGAAGATAAACTTCAGTTGATACCAGCTAGAGTGGCAAATATAAAATCCCAAGTTGCTAAACATGAAATCACTATCAGATTCCCAGAGCCCTCTAGATTCGAGACTATAGCAACATATGCAAATATTTGGAAAAAAAGTCATTAATGACGTGGCTGGGTCCACTTAGTAGTTTGTTTTATTAATACATTTTGTAATATTTTCCTAGGATAGTGAGTTCACTAAAAGACAAAGGCATTTTTGAAACTGGTTTGTAAAGAAGCTCAAAGGGAAGGGCAGACCAAGAGACATTGTGAATTTGTATAAATGGGGATCAAGTCGATAGAGTAAAGGGCCTTTTTTCAGGCTGTCTTTTGAAATGTTATTGTAAGAAGAATTACGTCCTCTTATAATAAAGAGTTTATATTTTCTGCTGGAGAAGGCACTGTGGAGTCTCAAATGCTTGCCATAGACTGGCTGAATGTGAACTACTTCTGTTTCAGCTTTTTCTATGAACTGTGAGATCGTTATAACTTACGAATTATTTCATGTTATGAATGTTTTCTTGTTTATTTCTGTGAAACTTCCGCAGTATATCTGAGTAATGAATGTTTCAAATGACGACGAGCTATCTCTTTGTTTATCTTTCTACTTATATTCATGTATTCTTAAATATGAACAACTACCTGTAATATTCTAAATACATATTTTACAGTACATTACTCGTCATTAATTACAAAATTACTCCCTAGGGATAGGATAGGTAGATTTAGTTAGCATTAGTATAGGTTTCTCTTTGTTTATGATTTAGAAGTGAAAGAGGTAAGATGAGAGGTAAGAACCTGTGCATCACATTGTGAAGCTCTTCGTTATCTTTATCGTTTGCACTTAGTTAGGCACTTGCATATCACACATAAACATAAAACTAAAAAATACACTTAAACGGTGGATCGGGCCGCAACCAGTAAAGCAAGCTTTAACCGTTACTTGACCTACGGTACCCGGACCGTAAACCAGACAGATTCCCCATACCAAAGAATAACGAGCTAATTGGGAACGCTTATTGGGGAGAATTCCTACTGTTGTTTCTTGGGATTTTCCGGGCCTCAACAAGTCCTTACCATTCAAAAGAACAGTTTTGGAACAAAATTGAGTCAGAAGGTAATTTCAAGATCCAAAATCTGTTGATAGCACGAGATTTAAACTTTACTTGGTCAACGAAAGAGATTTGGGGTCAAAGAGCAAAACAATATCCTATCAACTCTTTCTTTTCTGGTTTATTTGGAAAGGCTAAATTGGTAGATGTTGAGCCTGACCCAATTAGTCCTACTTGGAGAAATGGGTGTTTGGGTGAATATGGGATCACAAAATGCCTGGATATATTCCTTCTCAGTAACTCTTTGCTTGAAAAGTTGTATACATATAGGTCTTGGGTGGATTCAAATAGATTATCGGATCATTATCCCATAATATGTCATTGTAAGATTCAGGGTGACAATGAAAGAAGACCTTTCAAATTCAACCATGGATGGCTAAAGGAGAAGGAGTTCTTAGAATTTTTGAAACATGTACATTCCTCTTCCTTGGATCCAACAATGTCTCCAATGGATTTGTTAACAAAGAAACTGAAATTGTTAAAAGAAGAAGTCATAAAATGGGGAAAAAAAGAGACCGGTTTTTGCAAAAAAGGAGCTCTATTCTATTGAAGAACAAATTGTCTCTATAAATGAAAGGATGGTAGAGGGATTTTTTTGCAATCGAAGTTGGCTACTATAAATCTTCTTGAACAAGAGAAATTAAGAATTTTGAGGATTTTTGATGAAAAAGCACGTTTGAAGAGCAGGATTAATTGGCTGGAGGCAAGCGATAAAAACACAAAGTTCTTCCAAAAGTATATTGAACACCAAAGAAATATAAAATCCATTTGGGAGCTAAAAAACAAAGTGGGAATTCATATTTATGAGAAAGAGGAGTTAAAACAGTTGGTTTTCTCACATTTTGAGTCGCATTTCAAAGAAGGTGATAAAATATCGGTTAGAGATCAAAGTCAAGTGATAAAAGACTACCCCAGATTTTTTTTCGAGGTTGAAGGAAATGAGATCTTTCTTCCTATGCTGATGGATGAACTAAAATAATATTTATTGTCCTCGACGAGATTGAAGAGTCCTAGTCTAGATGGTTGGACTATGGAAATTTTCCTGGTTTGTTTGGAATTTATGGGTCAGGAATCAAGAATTAATGGTGAAATCTCTAGAGCTGTAAACTCAATGTTTTTATCTTTGATCCCAAAAAAATACTCACTTGAGGATTTCGAGGTTTCCATCACATCTCGCTTTGCAACTTTGTTTACAAATTAATAGAAAAGGTTATTGCAGCTAGGCTCAAGCCTATCCTCTCGCTCAAGCCTATCCTCTCCGGATGCTGCTGAATAGTTTGGTTTTCTGGGAAAAAGGTAGATCTTGGAAGCAATTGGTGTGGCTCAAGAAGTATTTCATAGCATATAAAAAAGGAATTATAAATCCTTTTCTCTATAGATGGATCTACATAAAGCTTATGATTGTGTTCAAAGCGGGTTCCTCAGGATTATTCTAATCCAAATTGGACTCCCTTAAAAGGTCATGAAATGGATTATGGGTTGTGTATCATCGGTCTCTTATGGTGTTCATGTCAATGAAAGCCCTATGGATTTTTTCACAGCTTCTAGGAGGTTACGTCAGAGCTACCCCCTATCTCCCTTGCTTTTCATACTTGTTATTGTTGGTCTCGACAGAATGATAAATAAAACAATTTTTGATGGAAAAATAAATGGAATAAAGTATGGGAGAAGTCTCTCTGTTACCCGCCTATTGTTCATCGATGATACCATGATTTTTAGGTCGGACTCATCTAAAGAATGGAGCCACTATCATGAGTTGATGACCTGTTTTTGCAATGTTTCAGGGTTGCCCATAAATTTCCATGAATCAATTATCTTGGAGAATGGACCATGCTCAACAACTATATCAAAGATCAGTGTTTTATTCCAGGTATAGGTGTTACCATTATATTCTAGAACTAGATATTTTCGTTAATATATAAAGCCAAATGGATGTAGGGGCAGTGATTGGCTATGGCTGCTAAAAAGATTTGATAAAAGAATAAAACACAGGTGTCGACGTTGGTTATATCTTGTTGGACGGATGATTCTGGTAAAACTAGTATTAGAAAACCTTATGGTTTATTGGCTTTTCCCCAGTAAAGTCCTGAGATACATTTTAAATGAAAAAAAAAGATATTTGATTTTATCGGGTCAAGTAATCATGAAAATAACAAATATCATTTAGTTAAATGGAAAGTTTTAGCCAGTACAAAAGATAAAGTGGCTTGGGCTTTAAAAAAACCTGTTTAAGTTCTCTTTAGCATTAAGGGCAAGGAGCCTCTGGCTTGCTATCTTTGGTGAAAGCCTATGGACTAAAGATTTAAAGGCAAAATACTTCAAGAATATTTCTTTGGATGAATGGATTTGAAGTAGTAAAAAACCTTATAAAGGAGTTTCAAACTTTTGGTCAAGCCTTATTGACTCATTTGAGTTGTGTGGGCACTGAAGGGCTGTATATATGACCCTTTTTGTTCCCATATTTTGCAATGTTTATTAACTTTTTTATTTGATCCTATATTACTACTTGCTCTCTTCATTACATTTGGTAAAGTTTTGGCTTTGGTGAGGACTGATCTGGTTTTCCTTGTTATTTGTCAATTGCTGATGATTTGGATAGAGTTATGATGCCATCATTGCCTACTAAAGAAGTGGTGTTTCAGGTTCAATGTCGTTTTACTTCCAAGTTGGAGAATGAAGGAATTATGGAAGCTGGACAACTTGTATCTCAATCTCAAGATATAACAGATAGGAATCGGGTTTATATATTATGCTCTTGCCTATTATTTTACATCATTTTGGTCATCTACCCAACTCATACACAATGATGCAATCAATCCGGGGATCGAAGATTCTATGTCCAATTCAGCATTTCGGGTCTTTAATGACTCATAATTTGTTGGGTTATCCAACGAGGTTGTTGACTGCTCCGGTATATTTCTGGAATCATCTCCACTCTCCATGATACTAGCTCCTGGGTTGGCTCGCAAAATCTTTTGAGAATCAGTAGATGAGCCTTATTTGGAAAATTTTTATAATTGCACGATCTTTCATAATTTTCTCAAGATCGCTAATGTATAACAACTTGAATCTCTTTTGGGATAGTTTAGCCATCATTTTTCATAGATCTATTGAACACTTCTGTGATCAGAGCTTATTATATAAAAACTCTATGTTGTCCTGATATTGGATGTGTTAATTAATTTCATGTGAGTGAGTGGCTTGTTCAGCTCCTGTCACCGAAGGCAAGGCCCCCTTGTGTGACAGGTGTGGTTGTAGTTAGAATTTCTTTTCTTTATGCACGTAGTTGATGTTTGATGAAATTAATGTTTTATGCAGTTGATGATTGATTTAATTGTTTCATATTTAGATTTGGTGTGTTGATCATAGTTAAGTGTAAAAGTTTAAGTAGTAACACAACTAGATAGTATAATCATCATTATCAGTATTAGTGAACATAAAGGAATGTATGGATTATGGACATTGAATTAGGATCACTTTTGTGGTGAATGGTCGCATTAGAATTATTGTTGGGATTCGGTTTCTAGCTCATAATGGTAGAAGCACGCTGTTGAATTAAATTAGCTCTTTCCAATTCCTGTATTGTAGCTGTTGTTTATTAAATCCCTTTCGTGTGAAATTCTTGATTTGTTAAATCCGATTCAGGCATTAATTTATTTCTATAGTATAGCATAACATTTACAACATAGCAGAGGATTTGTTAAATTTGATAGTCAGTGCTTCTGGTTTGATTGCATGATTCTTTATGTAAGTTGTGATTTTCTTAGAAGCCTATTGACCAACAGTTGCATTTTAAATCTAGTTCAGTAATCCATCGACCTCCTCGCTGTTAAAACCATTCCAAGTTTACAGTGTCTGGCATATACTTTGTCAGGTAGCTCATAAGCCTTTATGGCCCTGGGTTGATCATTTATGCACAACTTTCAATTTGCATTTTATTAAAAGGTGAAAGCAAAGCTCATCATTTTGGTGCCGTCGCGGGGGAGCTGCCAAGGACATTGCAATTTTGATTGGTTATTTTGGTTATGTAGTTGTGATTTCTCTTTCCTTTGAGTGGATTGTGTATGACAATTTTTTCTGGAAATAGTCCAGTGTGATTTCGGAGGAGGGACAAGTAAGACACACAGACAAATTCATTAGAATATTGCCTGTCGTAAGTCCCTATGATCCTGGATCATGCAAACCATTCATGCGTAGAATAAGAGATAGTACAGGTATGCTTGTATACGCATATGATACCCCCCCATGTACTAACCATGCAGGAAGTACAATAAGAGGAGGACGCGCTCAAGGGAGGACACCTTCTACTAGAATTCTTAAGCAAGAAATTCAAAGACTCGACCATTCTACCACGCCCATCGACATAACTGTCTTACCAACGAATGTTGATGAGAATCTATCAATGAAAGAATTCGCTCAAGAAGAAGAGTTTGTTCAAGAAGGGGAGCCTCTTAATCAATCCAATGTTAACAATCATTTGAGTGCGGAACAATTGTTTACCAAATCTCCGTGGTCAACCAGATCAACTACACTGGAAGATTGTTTGGTAAATATGGATGGCAAGGGAGAGCACATTCCCAATGGAGGAGAAACAAACCAAGGAAATACAAATGGAGAATCAAGCATCGGGACGAATACTTTTGAATTCCCAAAACGAAATCCTGGATCTACATTTACAAACCAGATGAAGAACATTCCACATTCAGCATTGCCTAATTTTCATGGCATGGAAAGTGAGGACCCAAATACGTTTTTATTTGAATTTGATTTTCTCTACAGGAGCTACGATTATGTTACATATCAACAGAAGCTGAAACGTTTTCCAGCCACATTGAAAAGCCAGGCACTAAGGTGGTTCCTGGGGCTGGGAGGGGATAGTATAGCAATGTGGGCACAAATGAAGAAGGTCTTCCTGGATAAATATCAAGAGTATTGCAAAGATAAGGATCGGAAGGAAGCAATTCTTAAAATGACCCAACAAGAGGACGAGAACCTAAAATACTATGTGGAGAGATTTCGATATAATTTGCAAAGATCAAGACAAAATGGGTTAAATTATGATATTACATTGAAAATTCTGCTCTTACGAGTGATCAGAGATGATTGCATTGATCTGCTGAATTTGATGGGTGCAGGGGATGTATCCCTACTAAAAATAGGATAAATATGTGACCTCTGCAGAAGGTATTCAAGGAATGCCTCCATATCGAGAAGAGGGATTCGAGACACACTAAACAGGACCACCAGGACTTCATGAGAAGGAGTTTCAAAGCTGGAGATTGGAAACCTCTTGGAGGGTTTTAAAACTAATATACCCAGTTCCTCGAGTTCTCAATTGGATGCGCTTCAAGCAAAGAAAAGGCAAGAGGAGGAAGACCGAGATTTAGCTATTTTTTCCCCTAAATGTAGGAAGAGGCACCCTCTCAAAATCTACCCATTAGACAAAGTGTAAATATGCCTTCTATGCGACCAGGAACATCCTATGAAAGACTGCCCTTTACTGCCAGGACTCAAGGCAATATACGAGGAAGCAGGGACAGATGCAAAACCTATTTGTTTTATATTTTAAAAGCACCCATGGCAACCCCGACCCTCAGGTACAGTACTAGATCCCATGCAAACATTTAATCCTTATTGGAATAATGCTCAAATACATCAGTCACAAGTCTCACAAGCTCCACAAGTTCAACAAAATTCTCAACCTTGGTACCCATCAATGCCACAAAAAATATGGGCACCTCCATACCCACAAAACAACCCTTGGAAATCAAACTAGAGGAATTCAAGCTTTGGAAATCAACAACATATTCAACATCTACCCCCTCAAATACAAAATCCTCAATTCCTGTTTGCACCAGTACAACCGTTAATGCAATCTCTTCCACAACCCCAATTAACACTGCCAGTGAACAACCCACCTTCCAAACTAATTCTTCCTGCACAACCCACTCATAACCCTAATAGTGAGGTTGGACAACCTATAATGGCTGCAGAATTACCCAATTATCCAACCTATTCTATCTCCACAGTGGACTGCCATGCTATTTAATTACGCTCTGGAAGAAATATCAATAAAACTACCTCTCCCATAATTACATAGGAAGAAGATGAAGAGACACTAGAAACCTTACCGGTCCATCCTGAAGAACATCGGTGCGATCTGAAGATAAATCCCCACCCATCCAACCCAAGAGATCACCACAAGCAGAGCAAAAGCAACTTCCACTATATCCTAGGCGCTTAATCATAGACAAACTCATGCCTCAATCTAAATTTGATCTCCTAGGAGAATTATGGAATGTCTGTGTGAAGATTTGACTATTCCGAGCTATCAAAGACATTCCCATTTACTCCAAGGTTGTTATGGAGTTATGTTTGAAGAAACCGGGCAGAAAGAGAAAATACCCCCCAACAGTTCATGTGATAGGAGATTTGGCCGAATTAATGATGGGTAACACTCTTGCTGCTAAGTACTCTGACCTTGGTAGTCCCGTTGTGAAAGTACAAATCTATGGCATTTCTCTCTCTAATACAATTATAGATTTGGGAGCAACTATTAATGTCATGACTAAACAAAAAATGGATAGATTGGGCATTACAAATCTTCGGTAAACTTCTACTTTTTTTACAGTTGGCTGACCAATCTCCTGTCAGACCAAAAGGCATTATAGAAGATGTTGTTATTTCAGTAGATTCATGGGAATACTCGATGGAATATAGGGTTTTGCAGACAAAATCAAACTTGGGAGGTTATCCTCTAATTTTGGGTCGACCATGGTTGGCCATAACAGATGCTTATATTGGTTGCCCATTAGGAAATATGTGCATATCCCATGGTAATGATGTTAAGGAACTCACTTTGTATCCTCCTGCGAAGCCAACAATACAACAAGAACATCCCTTGTGGCCAGATGAAGAGAAAGTTAAGAAAGCAGATGAAACCCTACAACTTTACATGATTGAACAATCGCTGGCAGCAAAACCACCAACTAAGGAGGATTTTATCAGTCAATTTATCAATCCTAGTCCTTCGGGAGATTTTATGGAATTATTTCGTTCAGTTTGCGCTACCCAACAAATTGACAGCATCCCAAGTTCATCTACGTCACCTGACACTACTTCTACGCTTCATGGTGATTCTGCGATTAGGGAAGTGGAAATTGAACATGGTAAGATCTTAAAGATCAATTCCACATTGTCGACACAGCAAACATAAATTCTTACCTCGGTATTAAAGAAACATAAAACTACATTTACATGGGATTACAGTGACATGAAAGGTCTCCACCCGGAATTGTATACACATCATATTTACACAAAAGACGATTGCAGACCTATCAGGCAACCTCAGCGCATGATGACTCTGGCACTCAGAGAGATGGTCAAAGAAGAACTTCAAAAGTTATTGGTTGCAAATTTTATTTATCCTATCTCTGACAACAAATGGGTGTCTCCACTGGTCATAGTTCCTAAGAAGAATGGAAAGTGGCATATTTGTGTTGATTATAGGGAATTAAAGAAAGCTACACATAAGGATCATTTTCCGTTACCTTTCATTGATCAGGTGTTGGGCATGCTAGCAGGAAAAGAGTATTTATCTTTTATGGACGACTTCAGTGGTTACAATCAGATTAGGATACCATCAAAGGATCAAGAGAAAATGACATTCACATGCCCATGGGGTACCTTTGCATACCAGGTGTTACCTTTCGTATTATGCAATGCCCCTGCCACATTTTAGTGGGTTGTTCTCAGTGTCTTTACCGATCTCATTCATGACACTATGGAAGTTTTTATGGATGACTTTACCTCTCATGGTGAAGATTTTGTAGAAGCTTTGAATAATCTGGAAAAAAGTACTTACACAATGCAAGGAAGTAAATCTATGTCTCAGTAGTGAAAAATGCAGAATGATGCTCACTCAAGGCATCATCCTAGGTCATCTTATATCTCTCGATGGCATCAAAGTAGACCCAGCGAAAATTCAGGTGATCCTTAATTTACCAATCCCATGCACACAAAAAGAGGTACACAGTTTCATTGGATATGCAGGTTATTGTAGAAGATCTGTTCAAAACTTTTCGAAGATTGCTAATCTCTTATTTCTGCTTATGTCCAAAAAGAAAACAATTTGAGTGGTCGAATGTCTATCAACTAGCATGGGAAACTTTAAAACATAAAGTATCTACAACACCTATATTATGAGGACCAAATTGGTCCTTTCCTTTCCTAATCTCTACAGATGCCTCTGATACCACAATAGGAGGAGTCCTAAGCCAACAAGAATATCATAAACCTTATGCCATATATTTTATTAGTAAAAATCTGACTGCTGCAGAACTTAATTATACAGTGACTGAAAAAGAATTCTTGGTTGTCATTTATGTTATAAATAAATTTCTCCATTACATTTCAGGATATCCAATGACTGTCCAGACTGACCACTTTGGCATCAAATATCTTATGAACAAACCTATCACAAATGTCAAAGTCACTCGATGGTTGTTGTTGTTACAAGAATTTGATATTTCAATAATGGACAGACCAGGTAAAACTAATGTGGTTGCTGACTTTCTTTCAAGAATAATTAGTAATGAGGAACCTCAACCGATGGATGATGCTTTCCCAGATGAACATTTGTTTGCTATTTCTACTAATGTACCTTGGTTTTCAGATGTAGCAAATTATTTGGTGGAACAAAAACTTCTAGAGCATATGACATCAAAAGAAAAGAAGAGGATTGTGCAGCGCAGTAGCATATTTTCATGGATTAATGGTTATTTGTTATATACAAGACTGGACTTGGTGATCCGTCGATGTGTTCGTGAGGAAGAAATTTATCCAATTCTGAGAACCTATCATGATGGCCCATGTGGGGGGCACTTTGCCAACAAACGAGCAACCCACAAAATTCTACAATTGGGCTATTATTGGCTTACAATATTTAAAGATGCCCGAGAGTATGTCCAGAGCTATGATAGTTGCCAAAGAATGGGATAACCACTATAATCAGACGAAATGCCACTTGATACTCAGCTTGTGGTGGAACCATTTGAGAAATGGGCATTGGATTTTGTTGGCCCTATAAAACCTCAATCCATGTAGAAATCATATATCCTAGTATGTACATATTATGTGATTAAATGGGTTGAGGTGAAGGCACTCCCACGGGCAACGGAGCAAGCAGTTTCATATTTCCTATATGTAGATATTTGCACATGGTTTGGAGTTCCGAGGGAGATTGTTACTGATGGAGGATCGCAATTCACATCTAAACTCATCAAAGCTCTTACAACACAGTATCATATCAAGCACATAGTAACTTCAACATATCACCCTCAGGCACAAACATAATTCTGGAATCCGTGCTCATAAATATTGTTCAGCTTCATCAAAGGGACTAGTATGATGTTATGCCTAAATCCTTATGGGCCTATAGAACGGCATGGAGAAGTACCACAAGTTTAACTCCCTATCAGCTAGTCTATGGTAAGCAAATCACCCTCCCAATAGAAGTTGAGATTAAAACATTAAGAACTGCATCCCAATTAGGCATGGATCTATCTTAGGCCCGACACAGTCACCTGCAGCATGTTAATGAGCTTGATGAATTGCGATTAGCTGCCATAGAATGTACAGCCATTGTGCAACAATAACGAACCAAGTGGCACGATCAATTCGTCAAAACTAAGTATTTTTTGGAAGGTGACTGGGCTCTTCTCTACGACTTTAGATTCAAAAAGTTCAAAGAGAAGCTTCACACTCGTTGGCTGGGACCATATGAGATTGAAACAGTTTATGATAATGGTACAGTACAACTCAAAACCATTGATGGAGAAGGTACGCTTCTTATGGCCAATGGTCATAGACTAAGACCATATAAGAAACCATTGTCCAAAGAGGCGTTCATCTGTAATATTGTTGCATATTGGTGTACCAAATACTTTGACATCATTCTCTCGACCTCTGAAAAATATATATATATATATATATATATATCCAAATTCTTTGCAGGGACATTCTACTACAACTCCTTCTTCTTATCCATACATTTTTCATATCCCATTCATTTTCTCTTCACCCCATCCCCCTCCTTCGTATCACTTGCTCATGGATGTCCCTGGTCTATTGGATACAAACACTTTTCATACTATTTTACACAGATTTCATCTACTATTTTATCCGAAACACTATGGAAACCATTTCCATTTCATTACAACCCACTTCCGACATCTTCCATTCCATTGCAGAACCTTTTCTGTTTTATTGCAGAATACCCTTCCGCCCCATTGCAAAACATGTTCCCTCCCATTACAGAACCCCTTATCCACTCCACATACCTTTTCCGTAATGTTACGGAATCTCTTTCCATTCCACTCCCCATACCTTTCCGCAACACCACAGAACCATCTCACACAATATTATGGGCTCCTTTTTCTGACATAGTCCAGCACTTTAATTGTCACATTTCCAGTTACTTTTCGTGTCACAGACTACCCTTGTCGACATGGTGACACCTTTCTTACCTGTGCGGGCCCAACATTGTTGACGCTACCGGCATGTGGAGGATAGGAATCACACAACATTGATCCACATCATCGCGGATTCAGTTTTAGCAGCTAACTCGAGTCACATCAGTTCTTACCCGACAGGACTCTATCCTGGGACATCATTTCAACTCGTCAACAACAAAGGAGGATGATAACAGCTTATCACATCCATCAGCCCAAAGAGTGGAGAACCTTATGTCCTTCTTCGTACAACTGCAATCAACCAGCCATTAAACTCCATCCATCTCTTCTCAAGTAAGGCAGGTATGTAACCATCCTTCATCCGCTTTTGATAAGTACAGGAAGACAGATCATGATTTATTAAGCCGTTAGTACCACATAGGGTCGTGTGTCGCGTTGGTTGGGGGGGCGAAACTTTAGAGGTGCCTCTAAATATAGTAATCACTATTGTGAACCAGAGGAAACTTACTAATCCCGGCTGGTATTAACTCCACCACCCATGAGCTTCTAGCTAGACCAGTACTGATAACACCATGACACCACCTTGCGATATCATGATAACCCACCTTATGATTATCCAAACCCATCATTTCTTCGGAGAGTTGACAGGAAAATATGAAGCATTATAGGAATCTGAAGAGAAATAATGAACGAAGCACAATGAGGGGAGCAATCTGTGGTGAACCTAAGATTACAGATATGGTCTAAGGATACAAAGAAGTGAAAACAATTTTTCAACAGGCAGGGTGGCTGGATTATTTTGATAAAATGAAGAAGGGAGATGTTGCGATTGCAATGGAGTTTGCGCTCACATATGACCATGCAGTTGCAGAGGTATGAGGGTTGAAAGTTCAAGCGGATGAGTTGACAATTGCAAGAGTCTTTGGATTACCACATATAGATGAAAGATGGTTCGAGAGACATGTGCCAATAAAGCCGCTTAGAGACGCGTTTTTGGAACCTGGTGAACTAGTGCGAGGAACAAAAAAGGGGACAAGACGAGATTCATTGCCAGTTCCATGGGGTGAGGTGGCGCTCTGTGTGTGCAAATTTATTACATGTGAAGGTCGGTTTAGTCTAGTATTTGCTTATCACTTTAAAATTCGGAACCATCTAAGACATCAGAAACATATCAATATGGCGTATTTCCTGTGGAAATATTTAGAGTTGATGAGCATAATGGTCAAGGGTAGTAAGAATCTAGAAACTAGTCTGGCATATCATGATTTGATCAGATTGTTGGTGGAAGATTTCCTACAGAAGCAGAACCAGACGTGGGAATCATTCATGGGCATATCCTTGAGCATCAGGAATACAGTAAGGAAGAAAAGGAACACATTGGAAAATACTCCAGAAACCCCAAGGAAGAAATTAGTTCATATGGGAAACAGGAGAAGTCTGCAAGCTAAAACGCCAACCAGTTCAATAGAAGGACCTCATACCCGGTTAATATTAAGGGATAAAAAAAAGCAACAAGATCAAGAAAAATTGCTTAGCCAAAATGATGAATTTGATGAAGGACGGGAAGCATTCACCATGCCAGAAAGCACCAGTGAAAATCGGGAAAATCAAGTTGGGTTGCAGAACATAGAAGAACAACAGAAGAAGAAAAAAAGGAAAACTATGGACAACCACATTCAAGGGGATGCGAGGAAACAAGATGAGGAAATTTTAGCATTTTCTGCTATGCAAATACCGAAGAGCATATGGTAAACTGAGGAAAGATTACTGGGAATTGAAAAGGTATTATCAGAAGCAAACAAAAGAAATGGTAGACTTGCAAGGGAAATTGCATAGGATAGAGGAACATAAGATGGATATCCTATTGGGAGCCATGGATTTGGAAGGCGAACAAGGGGAAGATTTCAGGGAGACATTCAACGATGAAGGGGCAGAGGTGAACATGCAAATAAAATGTATAGAACCTAAGGAGGGTTTTGAAACAGAAGAAGCAGAGAATCAAGAGATGCACGAAGATACCCCTTTGGATGAAGCCCAGATAAGGAACTTGGAAGAAATGGTAGCACAACTGTAAGCAACAACAAGGGAACTGGAAGAACAACTAAAGTTGGTTGGCGACCAGATGAAAGGGAACGAGCAGGAAACAATTACATAGCATCTACAGAAACACGATTATTCCTTGGCCATAAGGAGGCTTAGTCAAGAAGTGGAGAAATTGAAATTTGAAAAAGAATATATGAATTATCTGGCTCATTCTATGAGGAATCTAAGATCCCATTCGAATCTTTACTCTGTATTTTTTAAGGAACAACTTATATCTTTTAGACTGTCAATGGTAACCATGGGGTATAATGATCACATTGCGACAGATGATCAATTCATTATTACTTTTTCCAGAAGTAATGACGAGGAACAAGATTTTTTATGTGAATTATATATGCATAATTTAGTTATGACAGACTATGGGGATTGGGACCCAAACCCTCATGTAGGGGAATTACAACTGAGGGAATTCATGTCCTTCATGAGAAATCATTTAAGATGGAACAATGCTGCCACCACTGTAGAAAACGTTGAATTGGAAGATGCTCTTTGGGTGACAGGTTCCCCCTCAGTTGAAAAATTATTCACAGCCAGGAACCAGGCTATGCAAGATCAATCATTCATTACACTCCTGGAGACCTCCCAACTTAAATTTGTTTAGGAGTGCAGAAATTGGGTCCCCTTTCACAGGTTGGAGGCTTTGCTCTGTCTACGAAGGATGATTAACACCCTGAGTCTAGACTTGAAAAGAAAAGATCCCTTCTCTATCAGAATGTTCGAGCGAGCCTTAGATAGAGTACAAGCCTATCTTGACTGCCTAAGTGTGCATAAATCCAATTGGATCGAGCTTCGATTCCATTTTCCTATACTTTGGTGTCTTGTAATGGATGGAGGGACAATGAATTTTGGAAAATTGTTAATGAACAGATGGGCTTTTACAGTGCAGCGAAAGGTGCCTATTCTTCCTATAAGTGGAGTGATGAGTGCCTAAACAACTCTCTAAGTACCCCTGTTAGTGGATCACAGTCTTAGTTCGCATGAGGACATGCAAACCTTTTGGTTGGGGGGAGATGAAGGATTGTGTATATGACCCTTTTTGTTCCCATATTTGCCTTGTTTATGAACTTTTTGATTTGATCCTATATTACCACTTGCTCTCTTCATTTCATTTGGCAAAGTTTTGGCTTTGGTGAGGATTGATCTCGTTTTCCTTATTATTTGTCAATTGACGATGACTTGGATAGAGTTATGATGCCATGATTTCCTACTAAAGAAGTGGTGTTTCAGGTTCTATGTCATTTTACTTCCAAGTTGCAAAATCAAGGAATTATGGAAGCTGGACAACTTGTATCTCAGTCTCAATCTATAACAGATAGGTATCAAGTTTATATATGGTGCTCCTACTCGTTATTTTACATCATTTTGGTCATCTACCCAGCGCATACACAATGATGCAATCAATCTGGGGATCAGAGATTCTATGTCCAATTCAACATTTAAGGTCTTTAATGACTCATAATTCGTTGGGTTATCCAACGAGGTTGTTGACTGCTACAGTATATTTCTGTAATCATCTCCACTCTCCATGGTACTAGCTCCTAGGTTGGCTCGCATAATCTTTTGAGAATTAGAAGATGAGCCTTATTTGGAAATTTGTTATAACTGCACGATCTTTCGTAATTTTCTCATGGCCGCTGATGTATAAGAACTTGAATCTTTTATGGGATAGTTTAGCCATCATTTTGCATAGATCTATTGAACACTTCTGTGATCATACCTTTTTATATAAAAACTCTATGTTGTCCCAATTTTGTATGTGTTAATTAATTTCGTGTGAGTGAGTGGCTTGTTTAGCTCCTGTCACCGAAGATAGGGCCCCCTTCTGTGACACGTGTTGTTGTAGTTAGAATTTCTTTTCTTTATGCACGCAGTTGATGTTTGATGAAATTAATGTTTTATGCAATTGATGATTGATTTATTTGTTTCATATCTAGATTTGGTGTGCTGATCATAGTTAAGTGTGAATGTTTAAGTAGTGACACAACTGGATAATATAATCATCATTATTAGTGAACATAGAGGAATGTATGGATTATGGACATTGAATCAGGATTACTTCTGTGGTGAGTGGTCGCATTAGAAATATTGTTGGGATTCGATTGTTAGCTCATAATGGTAGAAGCAGGTTGTTGAATTAAATTAGCTCTTTCCAATTCTTGTATTGTAGTTGTTGTTTATTAAATCCCTTTCGTGTGAAATTCTCGATTTGTTAAATCTGATTCAGGCATTAATTTCTTTCTATAGTATAGCGGAACATTTACAACATAACAGAGGATTTGTTAAATTTGATAGTTAGTGCTTCTGGTTTGATTGCACGATTCTTTCTGTAAGTTGTGATTTTCTTAGAAGCCTATTCACCAACAGTTGCATTTTAAATCTAGTTCGGTAATCCATCGACCTCCTCTGTGTTAAAACCATTCCAAGTTTACAATGTCTGGCATATACTTTGTCAGGTAGCTCATAAGCCTTTGTGGCCTTGGGTTGATAATCTATGCACAACTTTCAATTTGCATTTTGTTAAAAGGTGAAAGAAAAGCTCGTAAGTGTAACGTCCCCGACCCTCCGACCGACGAAGAGGACGCTACCATACACTAACCATCCGGGCTACTAGCCCCATGAACATGTACATACATATAAACTGAAGAGAAATGCTTGGAAGTAAAAACATGCATACATGATTATCATACAACGAAAGCAAGACCATCCATTCCAGCATTTAACATGTTCATCATCATTCATTAAACATCAATTATGATTGTAGAAGTAAAATAGACGAGAATACTTATCTTATAAAGAACTCGTTCCGCAACCAGCTACATCGCTGCAACGTTCCACCCAACCATAGGCCAGTGTACTCCCTAATCTCTCAGCAACACTACCACCCCCGAGCTGGGCATGATTTCCCCAAGGAATAAGGAACAAGCAGGCTTACACATAGCCAAGGATACACAAATCAGCCAAGCCAACACAGTTGGGTTTATCAGGCCATCAACAAGACAGCCAAGCCAATGCGGTTGGGTTTATCAGGACATCAAGGAGCTGGGAAAAGCTGAATGCTAAGCTGGTGAGCTCATTGAAGAGCTAAGGACACCTGCACTAGAACTAGCTTGACTCCTAGGACACCCACACACACCCAACACAAGGAAATCAGTCCCTTCTCTGCTACATAGTCCCTCAGGCCCTGACCTCCCTTCCAGTATTATTCAGGGGTTGTGGAGAAGAAAGCCAGCCCTCTAGCTCTGTCTGTGTGGCTCCCAAACACACCAGGTTTATCAAGCAACCCAAGCCCTCATTCCCACTCCAACACAGTCCGCAGATTGACCACTACATACATGCAGCAAAACAAGCGATTTACAGCTTGGACAAGGAAAGTTGATCCCTGAGTCGTTCTTGGCCCTATCATGGCCAAAACGACTCACACATAACCCACAACAGCCCAAAGCGTAGGTGAAACCATAGCAACAAAAACATGGGGAAAGCAACCGCCCCGATCTTCAACACTGAAACAACGGGAAGACACACAGTCCGAAAATGGAAAAGAAGATCCGATTCTCAGCCTGGACAGGGGAAAACTTAATGCACCGAACCACAAGTCGGTGAGGGAAACACACATACACCTAGCCTCCGAGCGTGAATGGCTCATGCACAGGAAAAATCGTGGGTGACAGTAACGGTTTCTCCAGCTCCCTGCGTGAGGAAAATGATGAAGAATCCTGTGCATGAGAAGGTGAAGAGAGAACGTCTTTGCGTGAGAATGGGCAATCCCCCGCCTGCGCGTGAGGATGAGCAAAACAATCGAGAGTGGAAGAGTGGAAGAGTCCCCTCCTATTTTCCCTGCCCACGTAAAGGAAATGAGCCCACTGGTGGAGTGTGCGTGTGGGCAAGGACTGACAGTCCTGCCACCCACCACTTCCCAGCCACAACTGCCCCCAACTAACAACAGAAGTTTTAAATGGGTAGTTGACACATGGCTTTTCCCCATGGTTCAAGGTTCAATAATTCCCCCTCCCTATCCTTAGGAAAATCATGCCCTTTTCAATATGGTTGCATTGACATAACCGGTTGGGGTTCATTTAATTAAAATGCATATTTACATGATGCCAAAACTAATATGTGTTGTATATCACGATATACCATCGGCAACGATTCTAATCGCCGAAACATAACACAACCAAATCGATGGTGGGGCTTTTGCCTTTAGCTCCACACCACGATTCATTACAATATATACATCACATACATTTAATGCAAACGGGATCAAAACCGGGGTGTTACAATAAGGCACTGGCTTGCTTGGGCCCTTGGAAATGACTGATCAATTCGTCTTAGGGAAGACCCTATTGTTGGGGGTCCACTAAAGTATAAGTTTTATGGTGAAATGATTTTCCTCCTTCATTCTAATGGTTAATATGCCTTGAACCATATTTCAAAGCCATTGACATGTGTCAACTTTTCTCAGTGTTGTTTATTAGCTCAACAAATGGGGCTTAATGGTGTTTAGGGGATTAGATGGTCTAACTATATCATTGGTATTAAAAAAGGCTCAATCTTTCTCGATGAAGACTGTGATGTTCTAAAGTGGACATACAACAGATGTTCGGGTGAATTGACAGTGTAGTTGGCTTAGCAGTGTTTGTCTGAGGCAATTGTTTTTTATCGGAATTTGGTCTTGGCAAGTGCCTTATAAAATTTCTATCTTTTGTTGGCTTGCACTAGAAAATTGTCTCCTATCTTGGGACAACCTTTCAAAACGAGGTATGATCGATCCAATTTTTTGTATTATGTGTGGTGAGGGTGAAGAAACAATTTTCCATTTATTTGTTTCTTGTCACATCGCAAAATCTGCGTGGAAGAATATTCTTTGGTTTTTAAAATGCCCAAATGTTTGCTCAGGGAGTTCATTATCTCATTGTTTTCTTTCATGGAAAGAAAAAGCACCCTTATGGCAGTCCTTGCCTTGTTTTATCTCATGGGAATTATGGAAAGGCAGGAATAAGAGAATATCTGAAAATGCTCATTCTGATGCTCTCTCCATCTTCTACAAGGGTCTCGATGACTTTAAAGAGTTCTTTGTTGATAAGGTTATAAGGTCTTCATGTCATATTATCAGTGACCCTGAGGTTCATTTCCCAAAGGATTGCCTGTTGGGGTTTTTTTATGGGTCCTCTCAACAGGACTCCTCTTTATGTGGGGCAGGGGGCATTCTCTTTTTGGAAAAGGTTTTTTTTATAAGCTTAGGATGAGATGTGGTGTTGGCTCAAATACTAAGGGTGAGCTTCTCTCTTTATGGCTCCTTCTTCATTTTTCGCACAGCCTTGGCCTGGATAACATCAATATTTATGGTGATTATTGATTGAGAAACGAAAGTTCATGGCATTAATATACTTCACCTCACGACCTGTCTTAAACAGACTAGGTTGTTGATCAGTCGCTTCAAAATAATTCATTTGCGCATCTCTTCAGGACACAAAATCACATGGTAGACTTGTTGTAAAAAAAGGCTCTTATGGCGGTGGAAAGTTTTTACTTCTATGAACTTTGGATCAATGGCTCCCTTTCTTCTGAAGGGTGTTTTCAGACTTTTATGTCTTGAACATTGGTATTTAGGTGCTAGGTTTGGTGCTCGTCTTGGCAATTGTGGGTATGGCTCTTGTTGAGCTCTGATCTATGGTTTTTGGAGAGCTCTAGTCTATGGTTTTGGACTACTTTCTTTGTCTCCCCTTCGGTCTATTTGGTTTCCTCTCTATGATTTATGATCTTCGACTATTATTTTGATCTTTTATTATCAATTTTATATCAATGTACTACTTGTTCATATACTTCAATAAAATATAGTTTAGAAAAAAAAACTTCTAATTAAATAAAATAAAGTGAAACGAAAACAACTTTTCATTTTCGCTTTCTTTTCCACCCACCAATGTAAAGTATCATTTATGCACTTAGTAATAACAACTATAAATTATTACTTTGTATGAACTTCGTATGCGAGTAAAGTTAGTCACCATCTTGGTGTTCAAATATTATTTTTCTATGTAGTATTAAGGTCAACTAGATGTTTAATTTACTACTATTTTTTCAAGCTTTGGGTGATCTTATGATTGGGATGTAAATCAATTAATGATAATTACGTGGATAAAGGTCGGAAAGGTAATCCATCTTTTTGTTATGTACTAATTTTTTCTTTTACTTTCGATGACGATATAGTGGATGGATGGAAGATACGTTTTTTTTTAAGGGAATTATAGGTTTAATATGAATATTAATCATTATCGCATAAACATTGAGTGTATAAATATTTTGTATATTGTTATAATATTATTTTTATATTTATAATATATTTAATTAAAAAAAAAACAAATAGAAGTAGAAAAGTAAGTTGGTTTTTAGTTTGATAAAGTTGGATATTTATATGTATATTATTGTTGGAAATTAAAATAATTATATTTTTTTTTGTTATCAATGTTTTTTAAGTTATTGTTATTATTATTATTTATGTGGATAATTGATTATGGTTATAGATAATTAAACACTTATTGTTCATGGTTATGGTAAGATTAAATGTCAAAATATTGCAATCAGCGAATTTTAATTTGTATATTCTTAATAAAATATGATAATAAATTAGTATTTATTGATACTGCATCAATGAAGTGTTGTGAAGAATAAAGTGAAGTGTAAATTTATTAAATAATAATTTAGGGTAAAAAAGATTGAGATTTACATTTTGATTTGTTTATTATTTTTCTCCATATTTAATAGATCTAAGGTTAATATGGCTTGATGTTAGTTTTATGTCACTTTTGAAGCATCACATAGCCAACTTTGTCATGCTATTCATTTTTCGTTTTGCATAATTCAATATTTATTAGATAATAACAAAGATTATTTAGCACATATATTGTAATCAAAATACATATATGTTGTAACATGTGGTTAAAATTATAAAAACAACTTCATTGTCTCTTATTTGACATTTTATAATAGTTATATTAGATATTGTTATTACTTATTTAAATATCTATGCACTTTGAGATCTTATATTCATTATGAATCTTAGAAATGTGTTGTTTTTTTAATAAAGTTTGTTTAGTTTGATGGAAGTTGTTCCAATCCCTTAATCCAATTATATGTATGACCTCTTAATAGAATATAATGACAAACTATTATATATCCAGCTTGATTTTGGATTAGTAAAATGTTGTGAGTATAAAATAAGTTGAAGTGTAAATCTTAATTATTGTTAAATATTAATTGAGGGTAAACAAATATTGATGCTTTTATATTTTGTTTGTTTTTAATCTCTCTAAATTCTTGATAGACTTAGGACTAACATGACCTGATATTGATATCCAGGACATCAAAAAGAAGATGAGGAAGATGAATCGCCTGCTGAATCGAATGGACACAGAAGGAGGTCGACGTCTGGAGATTGTGGATCAGGACATGGCCCAACTGAGGAAGGAATTCGACTTCTCAATCAAGCAGACTGACAAAGCCCTCACGAGGTTTCTTGCGGAATAGGAAATCAAACTGGAGAAGTTAGAGCTCAAAGTTGTAAAGCTGGAAGTTGAGATAGGACAAGGCCCCCCCTCTCGTTAGGGCGGAAAGGCTTATTAATCCATGTAGTCTCTGAATTTTGTTTTTTGGCTCTTCCTAAACATAGTTGTCTATAGTTTCTAGCATCTAGTTTCTTTCTGCAATTGTCAATATGTAACAATCTGAACTATTTGGATTCGTTTTGGTCTACTGGTTGTCGCTTCCTTAAGGGCACCGTAACTCTGTGGTTACTCTTCAGTGACTACACCACTGCTTATTAATATATCCGTTTCTATCTAAAAAAGCATGACCTAATATTAGTTTTATGATAAATTTGTGTTGACTTGATATTAGTTTTATGATCATTTTGAGTTGACCTTATATTAGTTTTATGATAATTTTAAGTTATCATAAGTTTACACTCTCCCACATCATTTGTTTTTCATTTTTTTATAAGTTAAGGTTTGTTCCCACCAACTAATAATAGGCACTATCAATTGGGTCTAGTCCGGGTGATCCTCCCCACACAACATCAATTCCCGCGAGTGACAAGTTGAACCCTTAATGAGCATATTGTTGTATAGGTCTTGAGTCTTGAAGAATCTGGTTTACCCTAGGTAGCATCCTCAAAATGAGGGAAAATGCTTGATGGATTTCTCATAATATGTATTTATGATGCAGGAGCATCCTGCTATCGTCTAAAATTCTAAAGTTTGATCATACAATGAGGTCTATATGTTTTCCCAATGAGGGGTTGGATTGTAAACTCATTGGAAAACCTATGTAAATATCCATAGTTCATAAGCACGGAATTAGAAGGTTCTAGAAATAGAATGAAGTGTCAAGTGAGTGATGACTTGTTGTAACAAACTTTCAATTGGTGGAAGTATTCGATAAAGATAAAACATCTCAGTCATGAGTCATAGGAATAGAATAAGAAGGGAGTCCTTATTTAGAAACTGTTGCAAAGATTTAGGAATCAACTGTGGAAATTTGGGAGCTCGCTAATGAGCAAGAAATACTTGTATTCTTAATACAATTGCAAGCCAAGGGAAAGAAAAGGGGTTCAAGAGTTCAATAGAGGCGTGGCCTTGGAATATTGAATTAGGCCATAGAAGATGGAGTAGGGTTATTTGAGTATGTACATCTGCTTTTTATTAATGAGAAGAATATTCATCATTTATGGTGTTGTGTTTATGTACCTATGTGCATGTTGAACTCTGGGGCTACTTGACTTGATTAATTGATTTATATCGGTAGAACGCTAGTTGCAAAGAAATCTACATTTGATGGATTACTGAAGAAGGATGGAGACCAAATGGTTAATTTCATTGAGGAAAGGAGGGTTGGGTAGAATCTATGTGCATGAGATTCTCGTTCTGAAGAAATGGGCAGTAAATGTTAAGAAGAATCGATTGAGGCAGTTATGAAAGAATGTGTTGAAGAGTAGTTGAGTGGCTAAGTTAAGGATCGTGCCCATCAAGTTTGTGTCAAGAGAAAGGAAACCTCTATGTGAAATTGAATGAAATTATGGAAATGCTCCACGTTGAAACCTGAAGTTGGATTGAATTTCATGGTCAAACATTAGCAATCCCTAGTAAGCAAAAGAAAATTTTGAATAAGGCATAATCAAGTCCTAAATTGAAATCACTGCAAAAAAAGGCATTGAAGAGGTAAATACGATTACGTCTTTGTGTTGAAAATCTTACTGGCATTTATAAGAGACCGCAAGACTGTTTAACTAAGAATTATGTTTACATTACTATTGAGATCCCTCGATCTGAAGAATTAAGGGTTTGTGTCATGGATCTAGTTCTTAGAAAGAGAATAGTGCTCAACTTAGATCGTTGGCAAGGTATTGATTGTTCTCACCCGAATCCCATTTAACCCAATTGCTAAGTAAATGGGAATAACTCTCTGAAGCAAAGCAGTCACCCTGAGTAAAGAGTTTGTTTACTTGTGAAATCTGGATGTCGATTTAAAGCATGTTAGATGTTAAATGGGATGGATGGTCAAGAGTGTAACCTAAGAGATGCGTAGGAACTGAGCTCTGCTTAGAAAACATTGCTAAAATAGATGAAGGGAATCACAACATAACTCATGCTACAGTTGAAATTTGAGAGCCCATTGGTGAATGTGTTTGAGAATAATAGAACTATAGATATCTTGTGTGGAGAATCCATAAAAGAGTGCACCAAGCACTTGGTAAAATCTATGTGGAGTTATTAATTGAAATGTGAATCACTTATTGGAAGTGCGTGGAAGGTAATTGTGAGTTCTAAGCATTGAGGGGATGCATAGAGATTCGATTTCCTGACGAATCGAATACCAATTTCAAAGTTAAATTATGTTGTGAAGGATAACCCCAATATGAATGCAATTCAAACAAGATAAGTGGACCAAGAGTTTTGGAGATCCAACAACATTATGATGTTCCGGTGGAAACCATTGAGTTTCTTTAACATGGGAGGTAATACTTAAAGGTTGGAAAGCAGTGGCACAATGTTCCAAGGTAAGAACACTACGATGATTAGTAGTTGAATCCTATAGCATTTATTTGGTATCATGAAATTCAAGTCATGTAAAGGTGTGATTATGAGTTTACACATGGGCCCGCACTTTATGGGAAATTTGTGTTGGGTTGTTTAATCATTATGAATGCTACTTGTTGATTGTATTTTAACTTTAAAGAACCAATAATAAGAACCCTTAGGAAAGTAGGCCTATGGTGTTTGACTTGCATAAATTTCACCAATAAAAAAATAAAAATAAAGTAGGAATAGAAATTTATGTGTCGCATATCTCGTGATCAAAACATATAAATGCAATGCAACATAGAGTTCAAAACTTTGAAATCATGTATTCATTATACTTTGAAATCCTTTATTCATTATAATATTAGATATGTGTTACCATTGTTATTAAAGAGTTTATTTAGTCCAAAAGAAGTCATTACAAACTTATGTATCCAACTCCATTCAAAACCTTTTATGTTACTACCCCATTACCCATGAAGCTACGAAAACACATTACTCCTCTCAACATTTAAAATAACATTTGGTGTCAAAGTTATTTAATAGTCCAAAGCCTGGGTTCATTGAACTATGTTACTCCTTAACCTTGAATATTAAAAGAGGTCAATACTTCCATCCTTCCTATGGCAAAGTTTACTCTCATACCTTTTTTTTTCATTTTCTCTATCGCATACCCAAACCAAATCTCCATGTTATTTTATTTTATTTTTAGTCACTTTGGATGTTTCGTTTCTCTTTTTGTATAACTTCCAGCATAAATTTCACCAACAAAAAAAATAAAAATAAAGTAGTAATAGACATTTATGTGTCGCATATCTCGTGATCAAAACATATAAATGCAATGTAACATAGAGTTCAAAACTTTGAAATCATGTATTCATTATACTTTGAAATCCTATATTCATTATAATATTAGACATGTGTTACCATTGTTATTAGAGAGTTTGTTTAGTTCAAAAGAAGTCATTACAAACTCATGTATCCAACTCCATTCAAAACCTTTTATGTTACTGCCCCATTACCCATGAAGCTACAAAAACACATTACTCCTATCGAAATTTAAAATAACATTTGATGTCAAAGTTATTTAATAGTCCAAAGCCTAGGTTCATTGTACTATGTTACTCCTTAACCTTAAATATTAAAAAAAGGGCACTCCTTCCATCCTTCCTTGTAACAAAGTTTACTCTTGTACCTTTGTTTTCATTTTCTCTATCGCATACCCAAACCAAATATTTATGCATTTACTTTTCTGTTTGTGGAGTCGCTTTGGATGTTCCCTTTCTCTTTTTGTATAGCTTTATCTCCATTACTGAGTTTGGTTACTCATTAAATTATTACTATTGTTATCATCTAAATTTATGATTTTATATGTTTGGCAACCTTAAGCATTTTTATGCATTTTAAAAACATTATATACATACACACATATATATATATATATATATATATATATATATAGAGAGAGAGAGAGAGAGAGAGAGAGAGAGAGA
>LPNX010515211.1:39215-60525 GCA_001517045.1 Pseudotsuga menziesii
TTGTATCAAGAGAAGTGAGATGTATTGTACAACTTAGGTAAAATAATTTATTGACCACATATGTCACAATGTATTGACTTTATATTATCCATTGAACATGGTCACAAGTTTATCTAAACCTATGTCTCATATTGAATTGAGGGTCATAATGTTGAAGAAATGCATCTCAACTTTATACAAATAATCGACATTTGGAATATTAGTACTTGAAACATGAAACAATGAGTTTTGACTTTAAATTTGATATTAATGTACACATGGTATCAAAATTGTCAAAAAAAAGGGTTGAAAAAAAGACAAAGGAAGGCTTAAATTAATTAAAAAAATAGAGAAGTAAGTACATCAAAACCTGGGTTTAGGAACCAAAGAAAGACGAGGAGAGATAATGTGCAAATAGATAAGATCACCAAGCTTAGCTAGATGACGATGAGGAACCATGGAAATAGTGAGAATAATTGTCACTCTTACTAACACATCCATTTTAATCTTTTATCTTTTGAGCATCAAGGAAGATTAAAAAACCATGCAAACCTTTTGGTCCTTAAATATTACGGGATAATATGAATCTATGTTTTGTTTAAACGTAACAATAATTAATATATGCATGACATTTATTTATTTACATTAAATGTGATGTCTCCATGTTTTTTGTTTTTAGTTTATCAGCGTCACCTGTGCATATTGATCCAATCGCAACCATAGTTTCTTGGTGCACAACTTCACATGTGCTAGGATGGAGAGCCGGATATAGAGTGGTTCGTATCTTATGTAATCACCTCTATATGTGTTATTGCTGAGTAATATAAAGACTTATTGTTTCCTCATCCATTACTTGTCTATTGTTTGTATCATTGCATTTACTTAAGTAATCTATAATATGCATCACTGGTAACTATGCAACCCGCTCGACTACAACAGTTTCTAAGGAGGTTTATGGAAGGTTAACTTAAGATAAGGTGATGCTTTATTTCTCAAAGTATTTACCCTATGTGATTCGTAAACCACATTGTATATTATAATGGTTGACTTACCAAAACAAATCTAAAACTATACCTACTACAATAAGTCTATACTCAACTCTTCTTTTTGTATCTTTTTATCGATTTAACAAAAAAACAGACACACCACATAAATTTGTTGTCTACTAGGAAATATAAATTAAACTACAACACTAAGATGCATAATTGACAAATACTTACCTTAGGAAACTTGATGTGGAAAACCCAACCATATAAGAAGCCTAGGGCATTAATCAAAATGAGAGTACAAGCTGAGATATAAATAACATTATGGACGTTAGAAAGCTATGAGACAGTATGGTTTGCTATAGTCTCCTACAAAATGCCCTTTCTTCTTTGCAATCATTAACTCCTCTTGGCGGTAGCTTTGCTACAGAGCATTAAATTGCTATAACAGGTATTGAACCATTTTCCTCCCTTCAACTAGTGTTTTAACTCCCTTTTTTGGTCACGAGGGTTAGGGTTTTTGATTCTCTAAAGCTTTTAGAAGTCTTTAGTGGATCATCATATCTTATTTACTTCACACGAGGAGTCATGGTGCTGACATTGTTGCCACTTGGACATGTGAAGAATATTTGGATCGTAACCTTGCCAGGACATGCCTTTCATATACATACTTCCTTCAAGGAAAATGAACTATCGTTGGAAATCTATTGATCCATCGAATGCAACTAGGGCCTCAAGGACAAATTTCCTTGATGTAAGAGATCACAAAACTCCACTTATTTGACCCCAAATAAGAGGAATATCAATTTTGGTATGTTAGTGTGATTTTGAGGATAGACGCCAAAGTGACTATTCTAGGTCCTAAATTCCTTCCAGATTCCAAAGCATCGATTAAGTCATATTGTAGCTATGCATATGCATTTTGTATTATTGCTTTACTCTAACAAAGTATTTAATCCCACCTTGCCAAACCTTTGTGTAAGTATTTATCCGAGATGTCCAACATAGCCTTTCAATCCTTGCCTTATGCATTGGAATAAAATATTCACCCTTGGCAACCACCTCTTTGTCAATGAAGAGTTGAAAAGGAGATGAGACATTGACTTCTTCTCTTAACCGACATAACTAAAGTCATTATAAAAAGTTCATTGAAGATAAAGTCTTTTAAGACCTAATTTTTCGAAGTATTTACCCATTGAGGACTTTCCAATGTCTCAATGTAATCTCTCCAATACCTTGAAGACTTTCCAATGTCTCATTGTAATCCCTCCAATACCTCAACAACCAAAAAAGCATTTACCTCAATAAACAACTTTTGCAAAATGATATTTCAATATCTTATTCACTGAAACCAAGTATTTATCCTGACAACTACCTATTCCTCTAGCAAAAAATATATTCTAAAGCGCTCATGAATCCTATTTCCCCTTCTCTAATGCCTCCAACACCTCAACACAGGAAAAGGCATTTACCTCAACCAGCAAAAGGACATTTCAATGTCTTATTCACTTAAACAGAGTATTTTATCGTGACAACTACTTAGTCCCCTGGCCAAAGATATATTATAAGGCGCTTATGAATCCTATCTTCCTTCTATCTTCTTAGAAGACAACTAAAGATACTTAAACGTCGTTCCCGCGTACTTTAGAGACAAAATAGGGGACCCGTGTATCAATTAAACAGTTCATCTCTCTTTCAACTTTATAAAATTGTTTGGATGGGGGGCCAATGTCTCAATTCAACATTGCATCTCTATTTCAACTTTAGAAAAGTTTGTGTCGGACCACGAACGAAATGGGGCACGTAGAGTGGGACTGCAATTCACAAGTCAAAGCAGAACCACATGGTGGTTGAAACACCGAGGAGTAAATTCTAGAAGACCAACGAACATCCTATTCCTATGACTGTGCGTGGCACTGGCCTGCCTAAATGACAAAAGGCAGAAAGTTCATAATAACAAACATCAAAAGAATATACAAAACATAATAATTATATTATTTTTCGAATGTCTAAAAACCGCGGGAACCCACGAAATGCACATTCGGCTAATACAAAGCAGATAACATAAATAAAATATTGCAAAAATTAAATTCGAAAATCAGTACGTGCAGAGAAATTAGAGAAAAAAATACAATAAATTTGTATCCCGTCGGCGGTCCCGTCCCCCAACAGCTTTTAGTTTTGTTTTTATTATTATTTTTTAATTAATTTGCAAACCGAGTCTGCCGGGTGATTGGATACCCATCCCCTGGAGGGCGACCATAAAGGGCAACAACAAGAAGAAAAATACATAAAATTGATAATTAATAATTAAAACTAATTAAGTATTTAATGTATGAATGGACTTCATGTATGTATGTATGGATGGATGACTGCGATGGGATTTGATTTTGACCGTGGTTAAAGATCCGTGTTTGTTCGGTAGACAAGAGGATTCCCGTTGTTGGTAATGGTGGTTGCCGTCAGTTTTGGAATTCTGTAGAGGAATAGAGAGTGAGAATTGCAGACTGTATCTCTATCTGTAATTCTCATTTCGAGTTTCTTCTTCAACGGAGAAACCGAAATCTTCCCTGACGTACTCTCTTTTCCTCTGCATTCTTCTATTCGATTTCATTTTCGTTCCATTAAATTCAGTTCTTTGCCGGAACTGGCATTTCGTTTGCAAATCAAACCAGTCATCGCTCATTGCTGCCCTAGCTTGCGCTGGGATCTTTTCTAGGGTTTCTTGTGCTTCTGTGTCTATTATTTTGCTTTGCAGAGGAATGTAGGATCGCAGGTTATGTAATTTAGGCGTGGTGGAAAGAGGCATGGCGTTTGCAGGCCACAGGAGTAACAGCACCGGGGGTTCGAACATGGGACCTAAGGGGACTCTGAGGCTGGAGAAACCGCCGTCCATCAATTCTTCGTTGTCGAATAGAACAAGTACTGGTGGCGTGGCGTCGAGTGCTCCATCGTCGATGGTTCTGCCTGCAGGCCGGAAGTCGTCGTCTCCGTCGCCGTCTGTCGGGAGGCGCAACAACAACACAGGATCGCCGCGCAATGGCAAAGATGATTGCGGAGGTCCGTTTATTTCTCTCTTTAGTGCTTCATTTGTGATCCGACATTTTTTTGGATGTTTTTGTGGTTTCTTGGGGCCATGCTATAATAATTTCTGCGAATTATGCTAATTTTAAATTATGTCGGTCTCGTGCACGGTTCTCGACACGGCGTTTGGAAATCGGCAGTCGCGAGTTCAATCACTTCTCTCGTGTAACTTCGCATTAGTGTTTGCTTTGCTCTACCCGAATTGCATTTCCATTTATGGATCTTCGTCCAAATCGGCAGTCGCGAGTTCAATTCACTTATCTCGTGTTCCGTTGCATTTGTGTTTGCTTTGCTTTACCAGAATTGCATTTCCATTTATGCTCCTTTAAATGCAAATATTCGTGATTATAGTTCTCTTCAAGATGTTTTTGACATCCAAAACTAAGATGAATTAGGAATTTTTTTCTCTAACATGTTCAATCACAGAAGTTAGATACCAAAGTTCAACCTTGTTGATTAACTCCTGGTTAGTTTTGATTTTCAATCTTTAATTCCGAGACAAGAGGTTCTATAAACCGGGTACGTCTCAAAGGATGTTAAAAGCAAACATATACATAAATATATACGGTATGTAAATGCTATTGCTACTCAATTTTGCAAGTCACTTCTGCCGTTGAGATAAATATATATCCTTTCTTAGTATCAAACCTGGGGAAACTGGATTTGTACAAATATCTTGCATATGGCTTATCTGTTGTGGCATCTCTTTGGATTTTCGCCTAATTTAAATATAGCTGTCTATTATTTTCAATTTCCAGGTACGATCTCCATTGGCCAACATATATATTATTTTGAAATATTTATATATATTTAAATTTTTCAGTGAATGCCCCCCTTTATGAAACGCTGTCAAACTTGGCCAACAATTTAATTTCCATGCCCTATGCCTGCCGGGGTTTGAACCTGGGTCATTATCGCGGCGATGCTCCATCTCAACCACTAAACCTCCGTTGGCTAACGATAGCCAGTTTATTTCTGAGGGAATTGCATTTGATAAGGATTTGGTTGGACTGTGTAGCTTTCCCTTTTAATGTGATCTGGGCACAACTTGGCTTATGTGAATTTAAGCTTATAACTGTTGCTATTCCATCGAAATCATACCATCGATCATGAATTTCTGAAATCCTATTGGACCAACCAAAATGACAGCAACATTCTCACCTCTGAACTGAGGGTGCACAAATGGTTGAGGTACACATTGCCTAAGAAGGGCACACCGATGTCATTAGACAAGCTGTTGACCAATGAAGGCCTGACTTGGAAATTGGGATTACAAAAACATTCTTAGTTATGAAAAATTTCCGAACACTAAAACATAACATGAAAAAGGTTCTGAAAACGATTCAAATTATTATGTTCTTTGTACCGACACAAAGGCATTGGAAAGTACGTAGATGAGTCTAATCAGAAGCATTAAATCACACAAACTGTGGCATTATTGGTAAGTCTCAACTCTGCGTGTTCCTACCAAACATGTATAAACTTTACCGAAATGTTCAAGGCTACTCTGTCCCACCTGTCTGGAGTTTTATTTAATCATCTAAAATGGGATACTGTTTTTATCAAATTTGGCACAATAGGGCAAACGAAGTTCCCTTCCAGACAGAAGTGCAGCAACCTGTGCTTGATCTGGACGTTTGCCAGTACTCTCTCTATGCTCCATGTGAGTCTGCTCTGTTGATCTTAAAGAACCTGCTTGCTGGAATTTTAGGACAGTTTACTTTCTTCCCCCAGACAGGCACGAAACTGCTAAGATATCACATGTGTTTACTAGATTTTATGTTCTCTGCATTTCAGAAAACTTGCACCTGAACAGTAAAAAATATTCTGCATTAACATTCACCTGAAAATAGACTGGAAAGTGCTGATTGGTATCAGGAAACCAGAACATATCCACAATCAGGGAAGCTTTTTGCGAGGTACAAGCTCCAAATCTTATCTGCAGCAGTAAGCTACTGGGTTCAGCCCAACAATTCACAAATTTATGTGTAAATTTTTTGCTTGTGGTATTAAAAATTTAAGATAAAAAGAAAATTACACCTCAAGAAATTGGATCCTTCTCAGTGCTTGATAGATCCGGATTTAAGATAAATCTGTGCTTGTTAATAATGGAATTCTTCCTTGTTTACTAAAGCATATACTTAACTGATCTAACTAACTAATTCTTAAGAATACCTTTCTCATGTAAAGGGATATTTGAACTCGGCTAATTGCAAACAGCACTCAAATCATCATCCTCAATTTATTTCCAACAGACTAATTACTGACTGAACTAAATACTTCTGCTAGCAACTACACCAATTGTTCTTAAATTTAGCAAACAGCCTAATGACTGAACTAGACATTTCTGCCTAGATTTCAGAAGACTGCCTTGAATGTCAGCATCTGGCCAAAATCTCAGCAAACTGGAATTTTAGTAAACTGACTTAAAGTGGAGCAAACTGGGTTGTTACTATCAAACTGGTATTTTTAGCAAGGTTGAGTGAAATTTATCATTTGGGTAAATTGTCATAAATCCTGTCAAACTAGTTTGTCATATGAGCCAAAATTGTTATTTTCTGGTCTTTGACGTGTGGCAGTTTTGTCTAGTTTTTGTATCTTCTCGATGGAGTCTGATTTACCTATTGACATGAGGTGTTCCCTCCTGCCATTTTCAGTGTAAATAAAAGAAGTTTCGTTTACAGTGAAATTTATCACAGTAGGTCATATTATACTTGCCAGGGCTCCTAATATTGCGATTGCCAACTTACATCCTCAAAATCAGAATTGTCATTTAGTAGCCAATGTCAATAACAGTATCTATGGGTAATGTTGTGGTTCTTTGTGCTATCAAAGAAAATTCCATATATATTGGAACATGGATCATTCTTTGAAAGGTCTGCAAGGATCACTGGAGATCTAAAATAACCTAAGTCACTGGACACGTCCAAAACCCCCCTCTTGTCCCCTGGGGTCGTGTCGGACACAAACATGACGTCAACACGTGTTTTTTCGTGTCCTGGAATCGTGATACAAAAAAACACGTGTCGGACATGTGTTGATATCATGTCCCGAATGTGTTGAGATTCTCCATACCAGCAGATGCAGATTGTCAGATGGGTGGAGAGGAGGAGGAGGAGAAGAAGAGGGCCAGGGCAGTGAATCGTGATGAGTTTGTTGATTCAGGCATGGAGGAGGACTATTGACACATGAGATTCTTTTATCTTGATCTCATCTATGATCTACCCCTTTTTGTATTTACTATTTACTACTACTAGTTGCCATTGGCATTCCGACAGCTATGTAATACATTTTGATTTTGATGACTTAATGAGAAATATGGTTTCGACATCTTGAGCTATCATCTTTGTGTCTCATTGTGATTTGTGAATGACAGAATGTGTAATGTGTATTGTTTCTAATTAGTAGTTTCTATTGAATATTTGAATATTTGTAAATGTTCTAGTTTCTAAAAAAATTTGGATCTATATATATATATATATATATAAAAAATGTGTCCTCCGTGTCCTGATTCCAGGGGTCGCTGTGTCCATGTTGGACACTTGTATTTTCGTGTCCTTTGTGTCTTGTGTCTTCTTGTCAGGTGACTTAGAAAATAATTTATAAAGATTGGCAGTCAAACTTTCACAGTGTTTCCTGAAGCTACTGTTCAAACTTTGCCACTCTTGTAATTTGCAATTTATGGTGGTAGTCCTGGGATACCATTTGTGTGTGAATGCATATGTTTATAAACTGTGTAGGTTTTAACTTTATGAAGGTTGATAATATATAGACCAGTATAGTTTTTTTATTGATTATCCACCTGATAACAGTGCCAGGACGTGTGAGAGTAGCAGTAAGATTACGCCCTAGGAATCAAGAGGAGAAGGCTGGAGATGCAGATTTTGGAGATTGTGTGGAGCTTCAGCCAGAGGTTTGCTAACATCATTCTTTTCATAGAAGTTTGCTGAATTTGATAATGGAGAGCTGTTAATTTTCAGCTTCTGTTGTTGAACATCAATCATATTGTATTTGTCTGTCTTATATGTGAGTTTTGCTATTCAGCTCCAACGGTTGAAGTTGCGAAGGAACAATTGGGATTCAGACACATATCAGTTTGATGAAGTTCTTTCTGAATTTGCCTCTCAGAAGCGTGTTTATGAAGTTGTAGCAAAGCCTGTTGTTGAGGTATTTGAGTTTACGACGTCACATTATTATTTTAAAAACCCGAAATTGTGATGTGTCCTGTTACATCATTTTCGGTTTCTCTTGTTTCAGCATATGGGTTATTTGCATATGCCTTTGTTGTTCAATGCCATTTCTTAAGGTTAATTCTGGAAAATGGTGTTAAACTTATCCTACCTCAATTCAGCTATATGCAGGCTCATTACAGATTTAGCTTTCATGTTATATTTGTCTTAAACTTGATGGTAAAGCTTACATTGGTGCTACTTGTTTATAATCTTATATCACATTCCCTTTCCCTATGATGGAGTATGTCTTTTTCATGCAGAGTGTATTGGAAGGGTACAATGGAACAGTGATGGCATATGGGCAGACTGGTACAGGAAAAACATTTACTCTTGGTCGACTAGGAGATGAAGATACCTCAGACCGAGGAATTATGGTGCGGGCTATGGAAGATATTCTAGCAGACATTTCTCTAGAGCATGATTCCGTAACAGTTTCATATTTGCAGGTAGTACATTTGTATTACATCTTTTTTGAAGTTGTTATGTTATATATATATCTAAACATTAATATTAATAGATAATTAATAATTAATGATTAATAATAATTAAAGAGTAGTGACTTTACGTTCGAAAGTAATGAATGGACTTATATAAAAGTCCAACCCGTGTAAATGTAAATTGTAATCATCATCGAATATTTATCAATTATATTATTATTTTCCATACATGGAGTTTTTAGCTCATTTATGCCGGTTATTTTTATAAGAAACATATTTTACTGTTTCATGTAACTAGTACTTATCTGTGTAAAGTTGTTGACACGATACTCTGGCCATAATAAAATCTAACTTATAAAACAAAATCTCAATGTTTCATATACGGTATTTCAACATGCTTAGGCTTTTTAAGCTTGGTGATATTTTCTTTCAAGTTTAAGCATTACTGCTCATGTCACTATGTATCTAGTCCTAAAATCATGACTAGTGGACTATTTTAATGAAACACTAATTTACTTGATTTGTATTATTCATCCCAAGGAAGAGTTTGGCTTTGAAATGTATTGAAAAAATTTACAAAACATGGTGGATATAACAGATATGAGTATCAAAGAAATATATAATAGTAACGTTTGGTATCCTCATACTGATGTCTATGACGAGATTGGAATGTTTAGCATTAGACAGCCAAAACACAATAACTGGTACAACACAAATGAAGTTTTATTTTTGGAGCTCTTCTTGTTGAAGAATTGAGAGAAAACGAGGAAAATCCAAAAGTATCACCGAAGACTTAAAATTTATTTTTCCCCTGATTATAATTTTAAAATCTGGGCATGTCTCTTGGTCAACTAGAAAACTCTATTTTTTTTGACACAATGATGGAATATATGGAATGAATAATCTAAACTAAAAAATGGATGCTATTCATATGGAATGAATAATCAAAACTAAAAAATGGATGCTTTTGTTGTTATGTTGGGAATATGATTCTTCAGTTGTTCCTCTGGGAATAAAATTCATCTTTATGTCAGAATGTTTTCTCTCGTCTGGAACTGTTGGCCCAAGTTTTGTGCTATGGATGTCAGATCGAATTCAGTACTAATGTGTTGCATTGGTTATAATTGCAGCTTTATATGGAGACTGTACAAGATCTCCTTGCTCCTACTAATTACAACATTCCTATTGTAGAAGATCCGAAGTCAGGGGATGTATCAGTGCCTGGCGCAGCTGTTTTTGAAATAAGAGATCAACAGAGCTTTGTAGAATTATTGCGGACAGGGGAAGCAAACCGATTTGCAGCCAACACTAAATTAAATACTGAATCTTCTCGAAGTCATGCGATCTTAATGGTAACGATATTTCAATATTTTAGTGGAGGACCTGAAAGGTTCTATTTACTTTATTCCATTCTTGATGTAAATGATCATTCATCTGTTGAAATTTGTTAGCATTTTGTGTAAAAGAGTTCCACATAGAAGTGATAAATTGCATCAATATCACATCGAAGCGTAAAAGAGTTATACAAATTTCATAGCTTTGAACTTTGGAAAGATATAAATAGATGGAATCTTTCTTATGCTTTTGTTGGACTCCAATTCAGGTAAATGTCAAAAGAGCTGTGTTTGGAAGGCAAGACAAAGAGTCAAATCTTTCAAATGAGAATGGAAATGGTGTTAATCTGCTCAGGAATATTCGTGCTCCAGTGGTCAGAAAGAGCAAGTTGGTAGTGGTTGACTTGGCAGGTTCGGAGCGGATAGACAAATCAGGTACGAGGTAGATTTATGTGCAACTGCATATTTCTTTCTTTCTTTTTTCATCCACCTTTGTTCAAATCTCAAGAGTGTCTAAACCCTTTATAAATTTGCCAATTTCGGCTGAAATCTCAACTCTCATCTCTGATCTGAAAGCTGAGATCTCACCCAGTTGAAAGCAGGAGGCATCCCCATGAAAAGTGGCTCAACATCTTTTTTTTTCATAAGAAGAGGCCAATCTTATGGTATTCCATATACGTCTGTTAAACTGTTTGGTGATCCATCCAATCCCTAAAATTGGCTCCTTTTTAATAGAGGGTTGCCAAAGAGAATAGTGACTCAATGGTCACTGGTAAGTTGGTAACCCATTTCCAGATTAATTTGGCAACCTGAATTTCCAAAAGACATGCTAAACAGTCTCTGTTTTATGACAAATCATGTGGAAACCATCTCTAAGGTTTGAGGGGTGGACGCTATCCTTAACCGCTAGTTCCTTTTTAAACATTAACCATCCAATCACCCTGTTGCTGCCTAATACACACCTCGGATAGTGTGGTAGAAATCTTTAAGCCACTGGGTGTGTCCTTAAGTCACCAGTCAAGTTTCTGTCACTTAACACTTGACTCCTTCGTCTAGGCCAACACCTAGCGAAGCAAAGGAGGGTGGTCCCTAAGGAAAATAAGCTAAGGCTGATTAAGATAAAGCAGAAATGAAATCTTTCTGCTATAGCTTAATCAGCCTTAGCTTCTTTTTATTAGGGACACCCCCTTGGGCTTCGCTATGAGTTGGGCTAGACGGAGGTGTCAAGTGTTGCGTGACAGAAACTCGACTCGTTGACTTGCCTCCAAGGACGCATCCAGTGGCTTGAAGATTTCTGCCACGTTACCTGAGGTGTGTATTAGGCAGCAACACACCCTACAATTAAGGGATGGGGTTTACAAATATCTTATCACCTACTAACCTATCTAGCTTCAACATTTTGAATAGACAATTTTTTGTTTAGTCAAGCTGCACTTAGGGGATTTGGTTAGATTTTCTAGTAGAGTTCTTTAGTTTTGTAGTCCTTAATTTCTCATAGGATTGTTATCAGTCCTTCCAAATTGGTCCATGGGCATCCAAATTCATCTTAAATAGACTGGAATTAGGAATAGCCTTACAAAGCTTCATGAAGTCTTATTTGTCAACATGGAACCTTTGAATAATATTGTTAAATCTCAAAAGCAACCAACCACCTCTGCCTTTGTCCTAGAAGTCTGACCAAGTGTGGAAACTCTTCTTGGTTAATCTCTTCCCTGCCAGAGGAGGCGTTAATCCAATCTCTCCCGTATTCTAGGCAAAGGTCCAAAGGTATCCTACTGCTACATCGCATCTACTATTATGAGCATTAAAGTCCCAACATAACTCTCTAGACACTAATTGTCAAACTTTCCAACTCCTTGTGTGCCATTGTTTTGTGGGCCCATAACCCTCTCTTGCAGGGACACTTCACTTGAGTTGTATATAAACACAAAACTCAAGCTGCCATTTGTATCATCTCATCTTATAGTCTTCTTGATCTGACAAGTAAAGTGTTAGAAGCCTAAGGGCACTTTATTTTGGCATTCTCTCATGATTTGGCATGTTTCTTTTAGGCACACTTCTGTATCTATGTTTTCAGCACTTGCGCTTGGCTTTTGCACTCTCTCAAGTACATTAAATCCAACACTCTAGCACACTTGTGAGGAGACTATTTCAGAATTTGAAAATGAGATTTGGTTTCTTTGATTCTTTTGTTAATCCTTGAAGATGTCAACATGGTATCTGTGCAAGTGTGAACCATACTCACTCAACTCATTTGGTTCTATTGATTTTTTTGTTGACCCTAATAAATCTCAACATGGTAACAAAGCAGGTGTTAAAACCTCACTCTCTCAAGTCTTTTGGCTGATTTAAAAACTATTGGCTGGTCTTTGTTACAGTGTAGAACTAGGGTTTCAACGATCATCTCTTCTAGGGTATTAGAGATACAAACCCTAATCTAGGGCTGTGGCTCTCTTCTAGGGTGTTCTTTGGCACATTTTTTGCCCTTTTGCAGGGCCAACACCTCCATTCCCATGGTTACCTCAAGTTTTGCACCATTTGGATCTATAAAGGCATATTTTGAAGTCTTCATTTGATAAGAAGCTGTCATCCTGTTTTTGTTGAGCATATGAATTCAAATTGGCTGTTTCTGTAAATTTTTCCAGCCTAGGTGACTGCTGTCTTTATGTTTTAAATCCAATCAATTATTTACAGAATTTAAATAATGCAGAAATCTAAATTCCAAACATAGCATCAATCACACAATAGCTGGGAACAGTAAGTAGTGGAAGCCTAAAAGAAATTCACACTTACACAGGTAAGTTAATGTTCAAAATCAACTTTTTATTCCTCAATCAAAGCTTACAAGGAAACTTTCACAAATTGCTTAAGCTTAGCTGCTGTATGACTTATTCAAAATTCAAATCACCCTAGTATGGAGCTTGTGTCTGTTGAGAAGGTATGACTTGCACAAAAACTGAGGACAACAATTGTATGGCCTTGTATGGACTGATGTATGGATCTGTGCTGTACGGACTGCTTCTTCAACCTGCTTGGCTGCTGGTCAATCCTCTTCCTCCTGTCTTTGCTTTCTTTCCTCTGGTCGCTTAACTTGCTCAATTGTTCAACTGTGTTCGAATCTTTCTATCTTGTCTATATTTATGCTTTGTCCAAAAACTTAATATACCAAAACCCTAATCTCAACTTGAGATTGATAGTTGAGATTAAATCCTAGTCTAAGTCATTGACGTATTAAGTACACTTTATAAGACTGAAGTTTGAACTGCAAAACATAAGGCTTTTCACTTTTTCCTAAATTGGATGACAAAATAGAATCAACTACCCTTTCCAACTGCTTCCTGCACATTCATACTGAAGATGTTCAAGAAGTTCCTATTTGAGCTATATTTCTCAACGCTCCCTCTTACGCAGAAGGAATTCTGCACCAATCCAAGTTTTTCTTTGAATACTTCAAACTTCTCTTTTGCTAAGGGCTTGGTAAGGATATTAGCTACTTGCTGATCTGTGGGAATATATTGGTACTTTATTGCTCCCTTCTAAATCTTGTCTCATATGAAGTGGTATCTAATCTCTGTGTTTGGAACTATCATGAAACAGTGGATTCTCAAAGAGTTTGATATGACTCTGATCATAACAGTTAGTCACCATGGGATCCAAATCTTGATCAAACAATCGTGCAAGTGACTTCTGAAGCCATACGGCTTCACAACTAGCAATACTAGGTGCCATTTACTTTGTTGCTACTGAGCCAAGTGCCACAAAATTCTAATTTCTATTGAATCAAGATATCATCATTGATCCCAAGCTAATGCAACACCCTGAAGTGATCTTCTTGTCTGTTGCATCGCTTGCCCAATTTGAGTCTGTATACCCCTACAATTTCACTTTACCATCTCCAAGATATCTTAGACCATACTCCATTGTGCCCCTCAAATATTTGAGCACATGTTTTGCTGCTACTTAATGCTCATGGACTCGCCAGACTCCTCAAGGACATTTGCTACTATTGTAGTAGTACTAATAGAAGCATGATTATTGCCTACGATTTTTGGTGCTACTCCTAGTGGATTCGAATTCAAACCAATCTACCCCAAGTCATCAATATCGGGATCAAACTCTATTGGTAAGTCTCCTCAACCCATTGCAATCGTTGACGTTGGATCAATATCAGATTCTTATTAGGTCTTTTGTTCAATAATTTGGGTAGTTATTTTTATTTATAGAACTCTTATATTTTAGGAGTTGAAATTGCTATTTTGGGCATGTCTATTTTTTAATAGATCTATGTTTTGTAGGTGGCATGGAGCCAAAGAGTAGGGTGGCATTTGGCATCTTTTGATGGTTTACTATTTAGTGGACTTGTCTTTGAGTTTGATGCATTTTAGCTCATTGGAATTTTGAAAATTGCTAAGTTTGCTGAATTTTGGGTGAGATGTGAAATTTAATTTTCATTAGATGAGGTCCAATGAGGTTGGAACCCCTCTCAAACATCTTGAAACAATTAACGATAATATAAAAAATTTAAATGAAAGGGTAGAAAGGAAAATATAAAGAGGATAAAAACTTTTAGAGTAGAAGGGGAAGCAAAGAAAATGAAAACTTTAGGGTAGAAAGGGAAAATAAAGAAAACGAAAACCTTTTCTTTAAGAATTTTATTTTATCATTCTAGGTTGGCTTGTGTCACTGTATGTCAAGCAAATTGATTTTCCCCCAGAGAGCGCTATTGTCTGTAGGAAACCAAATAGGTATAGACTCTGTCGAGTTAGACTAGTGTGTAGCAAATCGGCCGGTTTAGTACCAAACTAGTTCCTTGAGCTGATTTGGTGGTCGAGGTAGTGCCCTTGATGATCAACTTGGTCAACTCGACCAAGTTTGAGTTTGAGTTGGTTGAGTTTTAAAAAACTGGAATGGATGTTCACTACAAACCATATATTTGGTCTAGTGTTGACTAAATACTTCAAGGAACCTATTAGTTTCCCATACAATGTATGGTCTACCATCTATGAATTTGAAGCTGTTACTTTTTTCAGATCAGTGATCATAGGTATGGCCATAGGTTTGCAGTTCTCCATCCGAAACCTCTTTAGGATCTCAATTGCATACTTGCCTTGCATAAGGAAAATCTCCCTTGGTCTTTGCCAAACCTCCAACCCCAAGAAGTAATGCATCATGGCAATGCTCCTCTTCTCGAATTCAACTGCCATATTTGCTTTGCACACTGCAATGAGCTTGTTTAAAACTATAAGAAACAAGTCATCTACTTACAACACAAAACAAGTAGATAAGTGCCAACAAATATATAAGTTAGGTTCTACTTCACTTTTGGTGAAGCTCATACTTTGCAAGTACCCATCAATCTTGGAGTACCATCCTTGAGTCCATACAAGGTTTTTCCATCTTGCAAACATGAGACTCCTTCCCACTTCAAAGCCTCGAGGTTTCTCTATTTTCACTTCTTCCTCTATTATCCCATTGAGGAAAGCTGTCTTCACATCCATTTGATGTATCCTCCATCCCAAGACTGAAACTAAAGACACAATTGCTCTAATGGAAGTGTACCTGGTGACTATTGCAAAGGTCTCCTCATAGTCCACTACCTCTTTTTGTGAGAACCCTCTCGCCACTAAACTCGCTTTGAACTTCTTGATGCTATAAACCCTCTCATGCTTGATCTTGTAGAGCCACTTGGAATTCACTATTGATTTCCCCTTCGGTCTTGGCACTATGTCCCATACATCATTCTTCAGGATGGAGGTGTACTATACCATGGCATCCTGCTAGACATACTATTTTGTTGTATCATGAAAGTTGGAAGGTTCAGAATCTATGATGCTTCTCATCAATGCCATGTAGTTTGGAAGCTTCATAGGAGATTTGCTCTCCCTAAATGTGTTCTTAGGAACCTCAACAATTCTTGAGTATCCTTTAATGCCTAAGTGAACCATTAAAGTCTCTTGACAGGACTGGAAGGAGTTACTGGCTCCTCTTCGCTTGAAGGTTGCTGCCCTGAACCAGAAGTCATTGGTGATCTTGGCTTAACTTTCAGAGCTCCTGCTCCTCATCCTCTATCATTGGAAGAGGCTGATGAGATTTCCTAGATTCAAAGTCTTCCTTGAAATTTACATCCCTGCTTAGCACTATCTTCCTCTATTTTGGAATACAAACTATGTAGGCCTTTGAAGTCTCACTGTAGTTTACAAATAAACCCTTTTTGTTGGAGAGAATCGAGATCCAACTGGGTCCTCTTCTTTGTTGGTACTTGGATATAAATTGTACAACTAAAGATGTTGAAATATATCACCTTTGGTTTCACACCAATGAATGCCCCCTCTAGTGTTTTGTCCTCCAAGAACGTATGAAGGTACTTGTTTTGAATGTAGATTGTTGTGTTACATGCTTTTTCCCATAGAAACGTCGACAAATCTTAGTCATGAATCATGGCCTTAGTAGCCCTTGTGATGGATCAATTCTTCAGGGATGCAACCTCGTTTTGCTATGGGTTGTATAGAATATTCAACACCCTCTTGATTCTTGCCTCCTTCCAGAAACGCTCGAACTCCTTGTAGGTATACCCCCCCACATTGTTAGATCTCAAGACTTTGATCTTCTTTGTCTAGTTTTCAATTAGAACTTTAAACTCTTGAAACTTGCAAAAGACCTCATCCTTAGTCTTTTAAGAAGTAGATCCAAGTCTTGCGAGAAGAGTCATCAACAAAGGAAACATAGTACATTCTTTCTAAGATTGGATGCTATTGACATTGGTCCACATACATCCGAATTTTCTTAGACCTATGCTCGTTGCTTGTGAAAGTGGTCTTGGTAAACTTGCTAAGCACACATCCTTTGCGTACTCCATGTTGCTTAATGTTGAACTTTGGAAGACTTATGACTATCTCCCTTAGAATAGGCAACACCTAATGATGCAGGTGCCTCATCCTCTTCTGCCACAGCTCACACAAGTTGTTGTTGTCATGAAGTAGGCCTTGAACAGGTTCACCTTGTAACTTGTATAAATTTCCTTCCCTAACCTCTATCACTTGTTGCTTTTTGAACTATATTGCAAAGTCCTTACCTTCCATAACTAGAATTGTAAGCAAATTTTTCTCGAGGCCTAGAACCAACAAACGTTGTCAAAATCGAAATAGTTGCTTGATTGGAGATGAAAGTGAATAGTACCAACTCCAACTATTGGATACTTGGCATCATCACCAAGCTCAACCTGAGCTCTTGAATTTTCCTCTTTTAGACTTAAAAATAACTGCCTAGTTGATGTTGTATGTTGAGATACTCCATTGTCCATATACCACACATTCCATGAAATTGTCTTGGAAGGAAGGCAAGATACCATTGAGAAATCCTTTTCGAACTTGGAGGCAAACTCATTCATTTGAGTTTTAGTAGAGGTTGCTACCTAATTTTGTTGTTGCTTCTCTTTACCCTTTTTTTTGTTTGGACATTGTAATGCATAATGTCCATGCTTAAGACATATGAAGCACTTGATGTTACCTATGTTGCCAAGAAATGTGGGTACTAGTATGGGGGTACATGGATGCCACTTTTGGAAATAGGGTACTTGGGTATGTCGAGGGTACTATATATATGTCACAGTCACATCACGCATGCATAAATAAGAACTCATGATTCATGATTGTTGATTCATAATTCTATAATCTAATTTTAATGATTCATTGAACAATGAACATTCACATAGAAAATTTCAAAATTTGAAACATAAAATTTCATAAATCATAAACTCATAGTAGATATCAAGTGGAAGAGTGGAAGTTATATGTCATATGGTTAATATTAATAATATTATATGTCAATGAATCCATGAGTCCATTGTCATTTGGCATTCAAAATTTGCCTAATGGCATTTCCAAACATGAAATAGAAAGTTCAAAGCAGTAAACAAAAACAATGAACAAGATAGTTGATTTGGCTTCCTCAAGCCATGTCATCAACATCCTTAGGATCAAATGTCATCATCATCACTAAGGTTTTCTATCAATAAGCTCTCTAGATAGGCATCTGAAGCGAACAATTATTTCGCTCACACAATAATCACCAAAATATCTGGAATATCGGATAAGCCATAGGGCAAATGTATATTAATGGTTGTATAGATAAAAGATAATAGATTATTACAATGGTTGATGTCTCGCCTATTAAATAAGGCTTGGGAATTGTGACTTGAAAGGTCATGTCCTTTCACTATTATAGTTAATTATTAGTTATTTAATTATTATTTTATGTTTGTTACATTGCCTTCCCCTTAAGGGAATCTTTGTCCTCAAAGATGTATTTGACATTAATGTCTGATTTATTTTAATCTGTCGTCTCGGAATTCTTTCCCTTTTGTATTTGCGACATTTGAGGAGATGAGCCGATACGAATTATGGATTCCCCAGGAGAATTGTCGCATCGTATTTGCTGTGGTCCATCCCAGATCTATGTTTATCGGAGCTCTGAGATCTTTTTGTGGGACAATTCGTCTCAATTGTTGTTTAGTATGTCGATATTTTCGCATGTCGACATAAGTCTTCTATGAATATTCATTTTGACCTTGTCGTTGGTCAAAATGATGATTATAATTAGGATGGCTATAAGGTGTAGGTGTTGTTTGTTCTTCTTTCTTTTGGACTGCGGCGAGGACTGTCTTCACTTCCTCGATTTGATTTTTGGATGTATTTTCCTGGATTGTGCTTCTTGGTTCTCCAGTAGATTGTTCATGATTCTGAATCTTTTCGATTCTTTCCTCTTGCGATTTTTTTCCAATTTCTAACTCCTTGATCTGATTCTGTAGTTCTTGATCACGATTATTTAAACACTGGGTTTCTTCTTGCTTTTCCAGTATTTTTCCTTCGAGGTCTTCACCGGAGTGTTCTCTCTTGTTACTGTTTTTCAATTTTTTGATTTTTGTAATCAGTGTTCTGTTATGATTACTTAATCTGAAAATTTCTTCAGAATTGTTGGATATTGTTTTATTACTCTTTGCGATCTCCAGCTTGTGTTCCTTTTTAGAGTCGTTGTTTTGTTGTTGAAGAATTTTTATCTGTTGTCGATACTGGTCGACCACTGATTCTTGATATTCTACTTTTTGTCATATATACGTCAGTTCTTCATCTTTGTCATTAATGATTTTGTTCGAGCGTATTATTTCTGCTTCATAATCAAATATTTCTTTCTTTAAATCTTGATTTTTTTGTCTCTGATTGAAATCATTTTCGTCTTTTAATTTCTTAATTTGGGCCGACAATTTTTCTATATGATTGTTCTGGTCGGAAATTTTTTGTTCCTTGCGCTCTTTTTGCATTTTATGTAATTTAATCAACATTTCTGATCTTGTATTTATGTCCCATAACTCTTCATAGTCTCTTTGATAATGCTTTAGCTTGGCTTCTAATTTCTCTATTTGTAGTTGCAAACCAAATTCCATGGTCTCCGACTTCTTTAATGATAGATGGCTATCGATTTCTTGACGAGTCTTCCTTTGACGTTTTGACTCTTCGTCGATTACTGATCTTCCTTAAATAACCCTTTTTTTCAACAATAATTATTATAAAATAATAANGCTCTAAGATACCACTTGAAGCGAACAGTTATTTTGCTCACACAATAATCACCAAAATATTTGGAATATTGGATAAGCCATAGGGAAAATGTATATTAATGGTTGTATAGATAAAAGATAATAGATTATTACAATGGTTGAAGTCCTGCCTATTAAATAAGGCTTGGGAATTGTGACTTGAAAGGTCATGTCCTTTCACTATTATAGTTAATTATGTTTATTATTAGTTATTTAATTATTATTTTATGTTCGTTACAACATCACTCTCAAGCCCTCTGCTCATCAATAGTAACTGGACGTAGCTCAACAAGGCCATCTAGATGTATGTCCTCATCCACACAGATAACATCATATGTGTATTGTTCCTGTTATCACACAAAGTTTAGCTACCCATTGAAGGTATTCTATTAAGGACGGTAGAGGTGAGGTAGCTAATTGGTGACACCTCAAGGGCCTTGTCTACTACAAATGAAAGGTAGTTGTTGTTACATTAAACATGCTTTTGTCACTTTAGATCAATCCAGAGAATGATCAAGGGGGAAACCCTACTAGCCTATGAGGGCTAGCATACCTACTCAAGACACTGAAGGGTGGATGAATGTTGTGTAAAGTGAACAATGAGTAAGAAGATTGATTTAGATCTAGGAAGATGCATGTGGCAGGTGAGGTTAGGTCCAAGTTGGGGAGGCTTAAGGTAGTGGAAAATTGCCCAACTTAAGGTGAAATGTACCACAGTGAGTATGATAGTGTGGATCTAGATAGATCTAGTCTAGATTAGAAATACCCTAATTAGACCCCCTAGGGTTTATGCAATTATGAATGAAGTGGACCCAAAAGGAGTAGATTTGGATGAGAACGACTAGATCTGGATGCTTGAAGAATAGGTCTGGTGATTTTAAGTGGGTTCAAGCATACCCAACTGATGGATCTGAAGAATTGTCCAAAGGCCCAAGGAGGGCACCCCACCTAGAGAAGACTAGTGCTAAATCCAAGGGTAAATGGAGTCGAAATGAGTTGAAACTTTAGATCTAGGGTTTAATTATTTATTCCTAAGTGGGTTTTGATGGTTGTCATCAAATAAGCACTCGTTCTATCAGATCTACAAAACTAGGGTTTGAAAGAAGAGGGTTTTAGGGTGACAATTAAATTAAGCCTCAGAAAAATAAGATAGATGCAAATGTCCTTGGAAATACTTGCTGCTAACCTTTTATGATGATGATCTTGCCTCAAATCAATTACGAGTGTTTTCTATGCCTCTCCAAGTGAAGTCGCTAACCCTCCAAGATGACAAGTGCCCCTCCTTCTGTAAAAGAGATCTACAATGTAAGAATTGATTTGCAAACAGAGAGCTGAAATGATAGAAAACGAATCAAGGAACATCAAGATGGCCACAAGACACAATAAAGATACTCCCTGAATCAATGGCGATTTGGGAGAATGCTATGGTGCTCAATCACAATAGCACCCCCAACCAAGTCGCTAACCCTCCAAGATGACAAGTGCCCCTCCTTCTGTAAAAGAGATCTACAATGTAAGAATTGATTTGCAAACAGAGAGCTGAAATGATAGAAAACGAATCAAGGAACATCAAGATGGCCACAAGACACAATAAAGATACTCCCTGAATCAATGGCGATTTGGGAGAATGCTATGGTGCTCAATCACAATAGCACCCCCAACCAAG
>LPNX010515211.1:68374-117492 GCA_001517045.1 Pseudotsuga menziesii
AAGATCCATGTATGTAAACTGAAGAAAGCCTTGTATGGACTAAAACAGGCTCCGAGAGTCTGGTATGCCAAAATGGATGGATTTCTCCATAGCTTGGGGTTCTCCAAAAGTACAGCTGATTCTAACTTGTACTTTAAAGTTGTTCATAATCATGTCTTGATACTTGTTCTATATGTAGATGACTTGTTTCTTACAGGTGATGAACAGTTGATAGACTAGTGCAAAATGGAGGTTACCTCTGAATTCGAGATGAAAGATCTCGGATTGATTCATTACTTCCTTGGCTTAGAAGTCTGGCAAAAGCCAGGTGAGATCTTCTTGACACAAGGAAAGCATGCAATGGATATATTGCAGAGATTTGAGATGTAGGACTGCAAATCCATGAGCGTACCAATGACTACCAACTTGACAAAGTTGCGGGACTCGGCCTCTAGTTCACAGAATGTGGACTCTACTCTATACAGACAGCTCATTGGTTCTCTGATGTATCTCATGCATACGAGACCAGACATCTGCTACACAGTGAATGCGCTGAGTTAGTTCATGTCAAATTTGAAGCACATACACTTGGTAGTCGCCAAACATGTACTCAGATATGTGCGAGGGACTATCACTTATGGGCTCAGGTATACTTCCAGCAGTGGAGTATTTTTATTTGGATATTCAAATTCAGATTGGGCTGGTAGTGCAGTCGACTGAAAAAGTACCTCTGGTTATTGCTTTAGTATGGGATCAGCAATGATCTCTTGGTCCAGCAGGAAGCATGGTTCCATAGCTCAGAGTACAGTTGAGGCAGAGTATATTGTTGCAAGTGATGCCTGCAAGGAAGCAGTTTGGCTCAGAAAGTTGTTATCTGATCTGTTCGAGGGAAAGCTTGACTCAACGATCATCCATTGCGATAATCAGAGTTGCATAAAGCTTTCAGAGAATCCAGTGTTTCATGACAGATTGAAACACATTGAAATGAGGTATCATTTCATCAGAGAACTAGTGCAGAAAGGTGCTCTGAAGTTGCACTACATTCGTACAGATGAACAGATTGTAGATATCTTGACCAAGCCTCCGACAGCATCAAAATTCGTGTACTTTCGTGACAAGCTTGGTATGGTAGAGAATGCCTCTCTCGTTGAGAGGGAGTGTTGATTTTTTGAGCAGCATTGAGAGCCCTTCTCTTTGTAGAATGGGACCACCTGGTTTGGGACCACGGTGAAGACTAAAACCAGTGTTGAGTGACCATTCTATTGAATGGTAGATATCTGGTCTGGGACCATGATATAAACCTAGATCTGCCCTGGGTAGACTCAACCTTGTGTTGAGTAGGCATCTGGTCCGGGACCATGATGTAGACTAGTCTGGGACTGGTAGACTCAACTTAGTTTTGAGTAGCCATTCTCTGGGAGAATGAAGACACTGTAAGCCCTAGACTGGGTCTGGGCATGTGTGTGGCATTTTGACCCTTGATCTAAGGGCTTGGTGTGCTTCTCCAAGGATTAGCTACCCTTGGTTAAGTTACCCTAGTACCAGATCTAGGTGTCACACAATGTGTGAGATAAAAGCATTAATAACTCTCTTGGTTTATGATGATGTACTTTTGAAATAAAAAAAAAGTACCACAGGTAATGACCACAGGGGCACTTGGTAAAAGGCCAAAGTCAAAAGTCAAAGAAAAAAAAATAAAAGTACCTTTTTGGTAAAAGTGAAAGTGAAATTAGGAAAAGAATAAAAATATTATTATTTTTATCTTTCCTAATCTTGTCCACCTAAAAGGACCACAAGTGGAAAACAAAATTAAAGAGGGACTTCTTATAAAAGTCAAAGGAAAAAAATAAAAGTACATTTTTGGTAAAAGTGAAAGTGAAATTAGGAAAATAATAAAAATATTATTATTTTTATTAAAGAAGGACTTCTTATAAAAGTCAAAGGAAAAAATAAAAGTACCTTTTTGGTAAAAGTGAAAGTGAAATTAGGAAAAGAATAAAAATATTATTATTTTTATTTTTTCCTAATCTTGTCCACTTACAGGTGAACAAAGGTTATAAAAGAAGATCAAGCCTTCTCATTTGTTACACACATAAGCCTTCTCATTTGTTACACACACTTTTGTTCTCATAAGTGAAGAAGACTATCTTATGTTCAAACCCTCAGCTAGGGTTTTATCAGCAAAGTCCATCTTCAGCATTTTTGCACAGCTATCTTCAACATTCCATTTTTTGGGCAGTTTTCAGCAGTCTGATATTTTTGGGTAGTTTTCAGACAGTCTGATATTTTTGGGCAGTTTTCAGCAGTCTGATATTTTCGGGCAGGAGAGAGAAAATCTTAGTTTTTCTGAGAAAGCCCTAAATTGATAATTTTCTGTAATTCTGGAAATTGTGGGTAAAATGATCAGTCTGATTTTTACTGATGAATTTTACAGTTACTGTGGTCAAAATCCAGATCTGGATTTGAGGAACTTTTTGAAGAAATTCTTAATCCATCTCATTTACGAGATGAGCTATTAATGCTTTTGGGTTTTTTGTCCTTTGAAGGTTTCCCCAGTGAAAAATACTGTGTCCATGTGTACTGATGTGATGAATGTGTTTTTATTGCACTGCTAATCTATTTATGTTTATCTGCAAATTTTTAAAGTTTATGCTAATGCTGAAAATTCAACACTTTTTGACAGCGGTCTTAAACCCCTTCACCACGTCTCTATCTTGGGAAGGAGGCCTTCTTCCTGTTGTGGAATCATACCATTTTGGATTTACTGCATGGGCTGCCATATGAAGTGGTGTGTTCAATTATTCCACCTCCCATGTATAAATGATTGCATTGTGGCCATAAAGCAAGATCTTTCTTATCCGTGATGGATTGGATCCTTTCACACAGAGCATATGTTCTTATAAATCTCACCTAAACATGCACCATTTGTGTCTTCATAGCGAAGCATATCACAAAATGGCTCTACAAATTCCACAAGGAATCTACCCAAAATTGATAATCCAAAACCAACCTCTTTACCTCCACAGCTGCATTTGAGGTAGATAGCCTCCATTGCTCCCACATGTCACTAATAACTGTGGTCGCTATAGCCCACTTCGTCTCTAGAAGTTGTCTAATCGGAATGTAATAAGAGGTAAATCTTAGTATCAGCGGGTTTAAGAAGCTCCATTTTTGCATGCATGCGGTGAATTGCTTGTGAGTGGCGGTGGTTGCATATGAACATTTGAATTTTGTGGCCATTCTCAACTAACAACCAGATACATTCAATTTTTGTAATGTCTTTCAGTTCATTATTCAAAGAATGCACTACGCATGGCGTCCAAAAAATTGCCTACAGAACAAATGAAATAGAATTAGATTTCTGATTTTTAATTTTAATTTATGAATATATATGAAAAATAGAAAACAAATCAGACTTGTAATTAAATTTTAAAAACCAGATTTGTAATTCTAATTCCTGCAAATTTAAGTTTAAAAAAATGAGATTTGTCACTAACTGGTTGCATATGAGCATTTGAATTTTGCTGCCATTCTCAATTAACAACCAAATACATTCAATTTTTGCAATGTCTTTCAATGCATTATTCAAGGAATGCACTACGCATGGCGTCCAAAAAATATGCCTGTGGAACAAATGAAAAAGATTTAGATTTCTGATTTTTAATTTTAATTTATGAATAAATACAAAAAATTAGAAAACAAATCAGAGTTGTAATTAAATTTTAAAAACCAAATTTGAAATTCTAATTCATGTAAACTGAAGTTTAAAAAATCAGATTTGTCACTAACCTGTACTCTTTCTGGATCATTACCCTTGTTGCTTTGCACACTAGGGCTGCATTGGTAATAAACTTGGACGACATTGGATGTCCCCACCTCAGCAATGGCATAGCATAATTGGTATTTCAAGAATATAGTGTTCATTCCCTGTCCGAAGCAATCAATGGCCTTGAGAAAGTATGGATCGGAAGTGGAAGAGTTAGAGACAATTATGTTTATCAATGGATGATTTCAATAATCATCCCAACCATCCATAACAATGGAGCATCCATCAACACCTCAAGATGCCTTCAATGATGGCAGTGTCTTCTTGAGGCGTGCTTTCTCCTTGTCCACCAAAACTGTTCGGAGCTTCTCATAACTGGGTGGCTTATACCCCATAGGTCCATTATTGATCGCACAGACCATTTGCTCAAAATATGGTGAGTGGCTCAACTGAAAGGAATGCTACATGCAATAATTTTTTTTTGCTATTGCAAGATCAACACCTTCCCTGCCTTCTACATCGAACATGTTACAAAGGCCACCATGTTTTGGTTTCTTGCGTGCTTTTGATGGCACATTTTCATCGCCAAATTGAACTTCATCTTTAGATGGATTTTCATTACCAACCTCAATGGAGTCTGGACCCATCATCCACATCATCACGGGGTTTACGGCAAGGCCTTGAGATTTCCTTGCCTGCCCTACCCTCAGCTCTTCGCTGCTCCATTTGTGCGTTAGGGAGTTTAATGGTATACTCGGGGTCCCCATTACAAAGCTCAACATTCGTCCTTGGGATTTGCATAAATTGGGCTTTAACTCTCGTATAAGTACCTTTCCATTCAGCCTTACAAAAATTGCATTTTATCGTGACTGTCTCCCTTGTATCCTTCTTTTGTTTTGTCCTCTTCACATATTTCCATAGTGGATATTGAGAATTTTGCTTTGATGATTTTGGAAATGTGGAGAGATGGGGAAACTGAAAAAGTTGAAAATAATTAACTTGAATTTGTAAGTCAAATTTCTAAATCTGGAAAATTTCAAATCACTCAAAGAGTCAAATGAAATATTTTAAAATTCAAATACTTTCAAGTTTCAAGTTTCAACATTTCAACTTTTCCACTACTGATTATGTTGATGTCTTCATTTGAAATTATAAAATCTGGGTTTGCTTATGATTTGCTTGAGCCTTGAAGTCTAGTCAAAACTAGAAAGTGAAACCTTGCAATTTGCTTGCAGTATGCCCAGTCCACCGTGGAAACCACCTTCACTGAAATGCTGCTGTCTGTTGCTGAAGAATGGACTGTTTGCTCAATTGTAGTGTCCGCTGTCAAGTTTTAATTGTTTGTCGGTTCTTCTGGAGAGCAATGAAAGTGAAACAATGAAATAGTTTGAAGGCAACAATAGGGATAGACTCATAGTGTTTAGGGTTGCGGTGAGGTCCACATTTAATTCTTTTTTAAATTATCACTTAAGTTAACCAAAACTATGCAAGATTTTTAAATGGTTGAGCTAGTGGTAGCTCTGGCGTACCCAAACAGGGGTGTGCTATACCATTTTGACCACAATTACCTTTTTTTTTGGGCCGATGTCTCTAGTACGAGAATAGGGTAGGTACCATACTCGCACTCAAGTACCTGGTACCTGTATCAGGTACGAGCACGTGTAACCTACCCCTCGGTACAAGTACCCCTGCTATACAGGAACTTACTCAAGTTCTTTCCTGGCTGTGAGGTTGACTCATAATTGTTTCCCTTTCCCTTGCTGGGTCCTTTACCTCTGCCCTTCTTTATTTGACCAAATAGGGCAAGGTTATTGTCACCACCCTTCTGCTTGGTCTTTGACTCCATTTGAGTCTCCTCCTCAATATAGTCATTCAAAGGAGGGAAGATGCTCACGAGCATTGATACGTTGGACAAATGTTTCCCATGAAGTTGAGAATCCATTTAGAGCCATGTTTACTAACTTTGTGTTTGCAGTCTTCTCCCTAACTGCGGCAAGTTGATCACAATATGCATGACCTACATCAGGTAATTGGTCACTATGTCTGATCTAGTCATCTCTATAGCTTTGAGTTTGTTTCACAATATCATCTTTCTAGTTATGTTCTCGCTTTGGTAAAGGCTAACTAGGGCATCAAATATGTCTTTCCTCGTCGTCTTCTCAGATATGTGAGGGATCAAAAAATACTTTATAGCATCCATGATCATCTACTTGGCCTTTAGTTCCCTTTTCTTATGAATTACCAATTTACCAGTACTTGCGGATTTGTAGTATCCTTGATGATATCCTAGAGATCATTCTCTTCGAATAAAAGTGGCCTTCACTTTCCAAGATAGAAGGCACCTTCCAATATGTCCTTGAATCTAAGGCTAGTCGATGCCATCTTTAAGATCTAATGCACAAACTTTAAAAATCCTTTAATTGTTGGTTCTTGTTTTTTGTGAGTTGATCTACTACTTGTTATAGCACTAATTGGCACTCTAGTGACCCTAATGGCACCCTAATGACCCTAATAACATTTTGGTGACCCTAATGACATCAGAGCCTCTCAAGCATCATCTAATTGTCCCTAATTTGGCTCCAAGTGTCCCTAATTCCACTGGAAGGGTCTCTAATAGCTGTTGGTGACCTTGAATCTCACATCAGGGTCAGCCAAGTTGATGGTCATCACCTCAGAAAAGGGTTTTAGGTCATTCCAACTCATTTTCTCCTAAACAACCCTAGTATTTGACCCTCACGTGCTTCTCCCTCTAGAAAGGTGTGTGGCCAGGTTCTTTCCCTCCCGACAAGGTGCATGGGCCTTGGGAAATGCACTAAAAATATAAAAATTCATGAAATCTGATAGTTGAAAGGGCAGTTCCTCAGTGTTAACCAATCAAAACGACCTGCTAACTATACCAACGATGTTAAGACACTCTATAAAAAGGCACATATGGGAAGGAGGAAGGGGAGATTGAAAGAAGAGAGAATACCTAGGTTATGATACTGGAAGAGCTTCCCTTATTCTTGATTTTTTTTGTTTGATTTCCTCCTCAAAGACCCTTGTCTTTGACTTATCTTCCCTTTTCCATGTTAAGGTTATCCTATGACCTTTTCCCTTATATGTGAGAGTAGATTGAAACTTTGGGAGTAGTACGTGTGAGTGGCTCAAGGTTGCTGCTTGCGTAAGAATCCAGACTTTGGTTTTGAGAGTGCCAACATCACACTAAGGTATTATTATGTGTTGTTTTCTACAAGGGGCTAGTGCCTATCCAATATTGGGCAAATTTCACTTTCACTTTAACTAGTGGTTCACTAAAGTTAATTTAGATCACTTTAATTAATTTTCCAAAGTAAACTTAGGAAAAGTAAATTAAATACAACTGGTTTCCTATTTTAAGTCTCCTGCATGCAAGAACACATGCATGCAGGAAGACCTTCCTTGTTGCTACTAGTTTAACAGACGCTACGCCCACTGCCACCTTGATGTACGTAGCTCTTGCTTAGGTTTGGTGCATGCCAACTCCAGGGGGTATACCTAACTGTACCTGCAACTTGTTATTTGTTTTGCTCTATGAGAAAGAACTGCACGTGCATAAAATTTGTATTGGATCTATAGAACTTGGAGGGAAGGATTACAGAAGACAAGTGTCTTTCTAGGGCTGATGGGGTCAAACATGGGATAGAATGATCATCCGAATGAGGGGCAGAGAATAGAGGCAAAGCTTCTTAGATGGAAGAATCTTGCTCCCAACAGGGTGTGGCTTTGAATGAAATGGTTTTAACAGATGAAGACTTTATCCTAGTCGTTATGAGGGAGCTAGGGGCTGGTGTAGCACACTGCAAGTCCTGAGGGGCTAGGGAGTTCACTATAACCTGCAATAATTGATACAGACCAGCGATGCAATCGTCCAATCTGCCAATTAACCTAACGACCTGCACGAGAAAGTAATCAAGCATATATTATCGAAGCATTTAAAGTTTAAACACACAGGAAAACAAGAAAGCAAATGATGGAGCAACGAAAAAGCTTTATCAACTGTCAATCTGGAAATACAATAAGTGGTCTCCGAAAATTACGACCTTTGACAGTGAAGGTCTAACATTATTTTATAGTCCTTAATTGACCTAGGTCAGTGCACCCTAAACCTAAGAAGGTATGCGCCCTCACTTAACATGGCTATATCTGCCAGACCACTGCCCCAATGATTGGCGGAGGTTGCTTGTCACTCTCATGCACCTAGATACTAAAAACCTTGCATGTGCAACTCTATAGTTAACTTAGAGCATATCTTTGGTTGCATTGCGTGCAATCTTGACTTAACTGTTTGTATTTTAAAGGCTGCACTTTGTTTAAAGGTAGGATGCATAAGTCTGCTGTTTGAACTCAAGTAAACAGACCTAAACCCAGCTGGTGGTTTAACTCATGTAAAGTTGACCCTTAAATGTTGTTACTTGTATGAGTCCAAAAAGTAGATCAAGGCGTATTTGATGCATGCAAACTGGAACTGAGGTGTCTTTTCAATTCACTGTGCACTGCATGTTTGCATGGAATAGTTGACCATGCTTTGTCTTGAAATAAAAGCCTAACTCCATCAGAACTGAATCGTACTGCTTTTCACTTAATGCATGCATAAGTCTGAGCTTAACAGAGGTAGAAACCACTGTTTTGTCAGCATGCCCTTAATCACTAGCATGTGCCTCAATGACTCTCCTCCATAAATACAAGGCAGTGCACTACAGGCTGTTGTTACAAACATTGTCACTGTTTAATCACACTCCCATTTGCGATGTGACCTTTCCTATGCTGATAAGCCTAAGGATGTGCTGCTTAAACGCTGGTATAATTGCTTAGAGGCTGCTATTTGTGTGCTACTGTTTTGCTCACAATTTCTGCTGTTCCGTTTGCATTTACAGGATGAAACAGCACTGCTGCATGTGGTGTTATTACAGTAGACTGATCTGCTGGATCGTCTTCATAGAACTGATATTTTCTGGTCATGACTTGGAAGTGTCAGTATTCTCTTCTGACAGCCTTACAATTTGGCCTCACATTGATAGTTTATGCAGCTCTGCAATAGAAGGAAAGCGCTGCCATAACTACAGGTGGCCTAGTCATTGTCTGGTGTTTTAAGGACAAATCTTATGACTTTTTAGATGGAGTTAGTCCTCTATAGGATATGCCACTATTAAATCTAGTCTAAGCAAGATCTATTATTCCTTTCTGAACAGAATCCATTGCAAAAGGATCCCAAATATCCAATACTCTACACCAATTGAGATTTTCATTTTAAATTTGCTTTGGCCTTTTTATTGTGAGGATGATCCTGTTAAAGTTTAGGGTTAGGTTAAGTTTTAACATAAATAAAATGCTTTAATGCATGAACAGAAATATAAAACAAGATTAAGAATAGTACTGCTCCAATCAATTTAAACTGCAATAAAATCACACATAATTTTCATTTCTTTCAACTTTAACACTCCATTGATCACTGTGTTAAAGTTGGTCCTCGAGATGATTCATCAAATGCCATGTACAGTAACAAAATGATAAAATAATGCACAGGAGATATCAGCAGTAAAAAATCGGAACAATTATTTTGAATCAGCCTTATACTCAGATACTTTTAGGTTTGATCTTGTCACTGAAGGGACAAGTCAACTGGGTAAACAAATGACGTACCTTGAGAGAGACAGGGTTAAAGCAGACAGAAATAGACCTCAGAATCTTAGTCAACTGGAATAGAAACTTCAATCAAATGCACAGGCTTTAGCAGCCCAGTCATACCCAGTACAGTCATGCTATGCAGAGATACACAATCATACGGAGCAGTGACACACAGTCAGAGATAAATTTCACGCTGGGTAGTGACCCATAGTCATACAAGTAATGACAAACCATTCACGCTGCAAGGGAGAGCAGTCATCACACGGAGTAGTGACAAAAACAGTCACGCTGCAAGGGAGAGCGGTCACTGCTGCAGGTACAGAGGTGGTCACGCTAGGGCAGAGACACGGTCGCACTAGGGCACAGACCACAGTCACAGTCACGAAGAACCCATAGTCATAGTTACGCTGAAGGAGAGTGATGGTCACACTAGGGCAGAGACACAGGGTCACTCTGGTGCAGCACCACATAGTCACGCTGCATGGAGCACAGAAAGATGCGCAGTTACGTTGAGGCTGAGAAACGTAGTCACGTGGAGCAGAGGATTCAGTCACGTGGAGCAAAGGATGCAGCCACCCTGGGAACGTGTGGATCAATAGAGGAGAACCTGATCACGTTGAGCAAGCAACGTTACGTGAAGCAGTAGAGGAGAACCTGGTCATGCTGAGCAGGAAGCGTTATGTGGAGTAGCAGAGGAGAAGTCGGTCACGCTGAGTCACACTGAGTGAGAGAACCCGGTCATGCTAGCAGAGGTTAGATAGTCACGAAAACAACAGGAGATACAATTTCTTCTTGGATGATAAAATTGAAGGATAACCTTTTCTATTATAAGGGTTAGGGGTGGTAAGCAATACAACATAAAATACATTAGGTTGACTTAGGATAGGTACCAAAGGTCCTTGTTATCATAGATCTTGTAGTTGCCTCGATAGATAAATCCTATACAGGATGGCAGAGGGGACAGGAAACCAAAGCTATGACCTACGAAAACCCTAACCCCCAAAAGATGGACGGTTGTCACGTCAGTTAGGGATTCCTTCACTTTATGCCACTAGAGAAGCCCAAGTGAAAGGGGGAGACCAAGATCAATCTTGAAAGGAAAGATCCAAGACAAATCACCAGATCAGACTCCTGTCGGAGAATTCGTAAGGGGAATGTTTGAAACCCTAGATTTAAGGATGAGCCACAAATTAAGGATACCCTAGTGCGATGGTTACATTTAGATTGGAAATGTCACTCGGGTAATTAAATCAGATGGCTTGCAAAGAATGAAGTCAGATCTAGGATTTTAGTGTGTTGGTTCAAATGATTAAACTTGGACCCTGGGGGGTTTTAAGCGGATAATTGAGAAATTCCCAGGACGTAGTTGATATTGACAATTATGGCTTCCTGCTCACTAGCTAGGATGAAAGATTCAACAGTGAAAAATACCCAGATAAAACTGGACAAAAACAGAGGGAAAAAGGCTGACTTGTTAAAGGAAAGGCGTTTTCTCCCATACAGAGATCCGTGCCTGGAGGGGGGTAGAGGAGTCCAAGCTTGGCGTTTTTGAGGGAGAGGGGGTTTCTAAGTATGCCGCACAAACCCAGATCGACAAATTTGCAGATTCCCAATGCAAATTGGTTTGATGATTTTTCCTAATGCTAAATGAGGGTTTTTCAATGAAAATTATTGACAGGCAATGCATGAAAATCAAAAGATGGAGAACTTACATGAGAAACATACCTGGATCATTACTGATGGCCTCCTGGATGATGAAGAATGCCTTTCTTGAGATCAACTAAGATTTTTGAGCAAGCTTTTGATGAAGTGTTGCTTCAGCCAGTGTCCCTTGCGCCCCTGTTTGCCTGCCACACCAATGAAAATCAATCAGTATGGCAAATAAATGGGAAATGCAAGCTAAAAGAAGTACACGAAGAAATCATAAAGAAGTTCAACTCCCTGATAACCAATGCCGAGATCAAGCAACAGGGTAAGTTCCCCCACCAATGCGCTTCTCTCAGAATCGCCTCCTTCAACCTTCAAGTTAAACGGGTACAAGGAAAGATACAAAAACTATGCTGGAATTATCTTAGTGCAGAAGAAAAGCAATGCCAGTCATCAACTCATTCATTCATCAAGCAAGTAGACAAGTGTGTAGTCTTAGACAAAATCTCTTTATTTCAATTCAAGTACCAGAGCTCATGAATTACAATGGGGAGGTCAGGAGCTCATGAATTACAATGGGGAGGTCACCTCTTTTAAATAGTTTGAGAGAGACACAAACCCTAACTTTCCTTTTCATCTAACGGTTGAGATTATAACATCATCAACGGTGGAGATCAATAATATATCAATCAATATATAGGTCAAGTGACTAAGTTAAAGAGGGGGTGCACTTTGCTCAATGACACCTCTCTAAAGTGAAATGTCACAACATAACAGAAGATATGACATGATACAACATAGGAGGGGGTCATTAGGGGCTTAGTTTACCTTATGCCCCTTTACAACTTCATAAGATAAGATATAACAATGAAATACATCAATAGCCAATTAGGAGGGGCGCCTTTTGGGGGGTTTTTCTCACTGGCTGAGCCACAGTAAAATAATCCGGACATCTGTTGACTGAAAACTGCTGGAGGATTGTCCAAGATGCTGAGAAACATCATCTGCCAAAATTCCAAGCCATTTCCTTGTCCTAGGAGGCCAAATCGATTTTTTCAGTGATTTTCTAGTTCATTTTTTTGTTGATACAATCTCTGGAAACTGATAAATCCATCATAACTTTGTCTAGGGTGCAAACTGGGGCAAACTGATTGCTCTGGATGATCTAGAGACATAGAGGAATGGTATAAGTGACTACTCACACCCCCTGGAACAATGCTATGCTCTAGGAGAACCAATCATACTGCCATCTGGAATAAAAATTGATGATTTGACCAATAATTAAGTGATAATAATCACTTTTCTGGAGAACCGAGGCCAAACTTTGAAAACTGAAATTGCAGTATTGGTCGTGGGCATGTTTGGAACAAATATAGACCATGTTGTATTTTTGAGTCACTGCCTTGGGAACCATGATTGACTTGGTCAATTGGGTTGACCAGGTCAAAGTACCCAAAATCAAGTTGAGATACTATGCCAATATGATTCTGCAACCATCTAAGGTAAGAAATGCTCCGATGATGTATATCAAAACCAAACTTGAGTTAGTTATTCATAATCATGGTGACCAACAACAACAACAATAATAAAATATACCTTTGCTTCTGAAAAATCTTAATCCTCTGGAAATCCGCTTGTTCATGCCATACTTACAAAGAGTAAAAGATGTGCTACAAATGGGTGAGGATGGAAAAACAAGGCTAAGGTAAGGGGAAATGGCTCTTGCCTAACTTTGACTCAGTGATCTATCCGAATGATAACCAATACACTCAACCAAGGTGACATATGAATGTTAGATAATCAGTAGGGAATGGTGGTGTCTCACAGGTGGATGAGTTGATCTCAAAAGTGTCCATTCAACCTTGGCAATCATGTCTATGACTCACATCCAAGCTAAGCACAAGCTCCTTGAGGATCTTCTCTAGGACCCTTGCGTTGAGTACACAAGAAACCGTAGTAAAGAGATCCTAGGGGACACTTAGAATTAGTCGTCCCTTACTCTATCTCACATCAAAACCCTTAGGCTCCGTGAGGAATTAATCATTACATTTCAATAATAAGCAAGTAGTCTTTAGATTTAGCATTTGCTTATCCAGTGCTTTATTTGGGCCTTTCACAATTTCATTTCATAACCTTTCTGATTTGTGTCTAAAGACACGGTTTGCAATTCCATTTGCAGGCTTGCCTTTCATAATTTATATAGCATATAACCCATAATGCATGTAATGATGGTAGACATATTGCTTTAGGCCTTAGCTGACAACTTCTCAGGCAACTAGTGGAAATATCCACAGTGAGGACCAAACATCAGGGGCAACCGACCAGAGAGGTCAAGGCTCCAAAACCTAACTCGCCTAAGCTCAGGAACCAGCACCAGTGGGTTCTCCTGGCCCAGAAGGATCAAGGATTCAACAAGTTTTGTTGCACAACTCAGAGCCGAGACACAAAACAACATGGGATCCAACATGCATATGGGTTAGAATGGAGAAATGATCTTCAATCTCACAAGTTTCCATCAGTTTGAGTCATGGGATAGAAACAAAAATGAATGAACTGAATGGCCGAGCATAAATGACATGGAACCAGTGTAGTCAGACTCTTTGAATACTCGCGAGTCTTGCCGAGCGACCACCAAGACGAGTACTCTTGACATACTCGTAGGGTAAACTCGCCACTCGCCGAACTCGTCATGTACTCGCAGCATTCGTCATTTACTTGCTGAACTCGTCACTTACTCGCGAGTTCGTTGACTGTTTGACTGTCGCTTTTGTTTTTTGGAGGGAACGCGAGAAGGGAATAAGCCCCCGAAACAACACTGCTCTCCACTGTCATCTCATTGAATAGTTTGGTGTCCCCCGAGTTGTTCTCATTTGCCCCTAGCTATTATCAATTTATCAGTTGTCTGTGTGCTTGGAATTTTGGGAGTGTGCATGCACTGAGGAAGGTCGCTAACACTGGTCTGAGCACTGAGGATGTGACTGGTCTGAGCATTTTCAATTTTTTATTGTTTTCATTGAACTTCTATACTTTGGATTTTATAAATGTAAGGCGATGACGCTGCCATCGGTAGTTTGGTTGAAGAATGCGATTGCTCGTGGTTAGGATAGGATGATGATAGTGTATTTTTTACAATTTGCTTTTTCATTTTTTTAATATTTTTAATAATTGTTAATTAATGAAATTTTTTTATTATCTTTTTTTTTAATAATTTTATGGTTTTTATAATTTGTAATTAATAATTACAGTTTGTGATTTCAAGTGAGAAAACACTTCTCGTTAAAATGCATGCATTGCTATGTCTTTTTATCAATTTTTTGAATTGTTATATGCTTATATATTAAATTTTAATTTTTAATATATATGTTTATTTATTATTTTTTAAGTTACTACTTTTTTTATTTTTTTCATATTTGCCGAGTCTTTGCTAAGTCTTATCCGAGTCACCGAGTCTACCGAGTCCCAAGCCAGTCGAGTATTTGCCGAGTCCGAGTCTGACTACACTGCATGGAACCAACCTAGCACTAAGGTTTACACTTTGTTCGAGTATGGCATGGGCAACAGTCTTCACATTGAATTCTTTGATAAATCATAACACATGTTAGAGCAATACATAACATATAAGCACAGGTCACCATAATCACCATAATCATCCTAACATGACAAGCATAGGTTTTTAAGATACATCACAGACCAAAACTAAACCAAGGCAATATACTTGATCTCACCATGTATACTTGTCTCCAACTAATAAGCCCCTCTATGACTGTGTGTACCAACTCTTGATTTGCTGCTATGCTCTAATGAACTAGATCATCACCAAAATCATCTCAATGGACTCCTGAATCTCAGTCTTGGCAAGGAATCTGAAATGGATGAAGCTGCAAAGTTCCATGCTGATACCCCATGTAAAAAGTAGCCCAGAATGGAAAAAGAGACATGTTTGCATGCTGCGTCATGGAAGCCTTGCTGAAAATGTATATGTGATAACAGTCCTAAAAAATAAAACAAAAAATAAAGTGGTCCAATGATGTAGTGAATTAACAACCATAAAAATAAATAAATGGTGTAATAATAAAAAGTGGTCAAAAGGTAAAACAATAGATGGTCCAATGGTTTTATAATAAAACCATAAAGTAAACGGTCCAATGGTTTAATAATAAAACCATAAACAATAAACTAAATGCACGTAGGATAGTGTACCAAAAATAAAACCCATAAGGTAAGAGTCATCATAACGAAGGTACACACAATAAGAATGCTAAGACCAAGTAAGATAAAGGACCATGAGTTAACCAAAGGGGTCACAATAAGACAACCCACATACCCACAAGATCAAGGTGAACCATAAAGGTGGACAAACAACTCCTTTTACCTATAGGACCAACAAGACCAAGGACTTTAATCTTTTCTCTCTCTCAAGGTACATTGTTTCATATATTTAATCATCACTCTATAAGGGGAAGATCCAAACTGGATGGTACGATCCTTTGGTCCTCAATACTGCTCCTAAGGGCTAGGTGCTAGTGACATTATCAAGGGGTGGCCAGTCCCTTGAGAAACAACCTAGCAATAACCAATTAGGAGAGAGGACATCATCTTAGTCAACATGACCAAGATTCACCTGGTTAATTGACTAGGGGTGCTCCTGCAGGAACTTCTTGGCCCAAGACCAAGAATCTGTGTGGTCCCAGACCAGAAAGTCTCTGTCTCAACCTGCAGAATCTGCTTGGACTTCGTGTCCAAGAAACTGTTTGGTCCCAGACCAGAATACCCTAGAGACATATAGGGGCCCTAACCACATGTTAGGGACTTTGCCATGGCATCAACCTAATTGGTCCCAGACCAAGAACCCCAGGAGACTATTGGGGGCCCTAGGGTACCTTCTAGGATCTTACTTTGCCCTAATTAACTGACTAGGGTACCATCCTCCCTGAGAATGGGTCTCGCAGTTGCACTAAGTTTAATGGATCTTAGCAATGACCTTGGCTACAACATGAATATGGTCATTTGTTTCCTTTGTATTTTGTATAAAATTATGTAGCTCATCTTTGTTTTTACAAAGAGATCCCTTCTTGGTGCAAAATAATCAATGGAATGCTGCCACACATCCTCAAATTCGAAAGGAAGTAAGCATCCTTGAATTGTTTAATAAGAGTAGGGATTGTTGGCCAAAGATCTGCCTTATATTAAAATTATAAGACTTGTTTCATTAGTAGAAAGCAGACTTGTCTGCATTAAATAAACCCCCTACATTAGAAACAGTGCCTCTCATAACAAAAGATAATTCCTGCAATTCCTTGCTCCCAAGTCTTGTGAATAGTATCTCATAATTGTAACTTCTGAAGTCCTTTATATGAGCCAACGAACAAAGTTTCTCTTATGGTAGTGTTACCTCAAAAACTAGCATTCTTCCATGATTGAAGATAAGTGGACCCAAACAAGATAAACCCGTTAACTCAGAAGGTTAGGAGGAATGTTGAACATGTAATCTACTAATGTTATCTTTTGCAGTAAAAACCAACAATATAAAACATGAGATATCTCTCTCAAACCAACCATCAAAATCACCGCAAACTTACCTCTTGGGAACCAACTAGGTAGGGTACTTCAATCCCCCTAGGGCACCCCTCTTTTGGTGGATGAAAAGAGTGCTTCAATGTTGATTAACGCTTCAGCAATGTAATTTACTGCAGTCAAGGTGAATTAGAAATATTCTTGGATTCAAATCCCCCAGGGTCTTCCTAGGTAACCTAGAATTTGACCAAAACTTCCTCAAACCCCTAGGGTTTGAATTTTCCATTGAAATGAACCTACAATAACACATCAACGACCTAAAACAAACCCTAAGGGCTGATGTCACCTAGCCTTAGGTTGATGTCAACTCCTTTAGGACACTTTTAAGTTTTAAGGCTAAAAAATTGGTTTTGTGGGATATTTTTCAACATTTTTGGTCTTTTAATATTCTACCAAGATATGAAATTTATTGCTGCAGTTAATTACAAACAATCAGAATTAAAATAGCTAGGGCACAAAATAAAATATGTTGTATTTTTGTGAAAACTATAATGTTTTTAGGTTTTTTACAATGTTTGATTATTTTGTAATTTTCCTTATATAATACAAAAAAATTGATTTTGAGCGAAGATGAGGGAAGACCTAAGTCTCTTCCCTACAAGGTCATTGAGGAAACATGATTAACGTTTCTCTCAAGAATTGACATTCCAATTTTGATGAATTAAGGCAAACTAAGAAACCCTAGGGTTGTGTTAGTTTGACCTAATTAGGGCAAAGAGAGGTGCCGACCCAACAAGAGAGACTTTCTAAGAAGGGATGTCTCATTTACAAGACAATGCTATCATGCATAGATAGCCTAATTAACTCTTATCTTGGATGTCTTTGATAGTGCAAGACAAGAGAACCAAAAATCTTAACACAAAAGAAGAGCAAAGAAGAAGAGAGTATGCCTCTCAAGAATTCTTTCCCTTAGAAAAGCCTTGCAAGATTTAGTAAAACTTTCAATCACAGAAAAATCACGACATTAAAGCTTTCAATATGCCAAGAAGAGAGGTGCGCACCACTTAACCAAGGTAGACAAGTAGAAAAAGAGATGATTTTATTTGATTCCATGATCTTGAGTTACAATTGAAGAGTCTAGCCTTATTTATATATGACTTAGGCTAACTTAACCTCCTTTTTAGGTCGACCTACCTAAAATAACATAAATTACTTTGTTAGGGTTTGTCACCCATAATTCGGGGACTAGACCACATAATACATAAAATAATGACAAAAATGATAAATTGCTGCAACTTGACAAAATGTTGAGCATGGAAGGAGTACGTCACACCCCAATTAACCCCAACAATTTGCTTTTGCCCTCAACGCCATCCCTTTAGGTGGTATAGCCTGGCATACTTGAGCCAAGATGAGGGTGAATACATGAGAAAAAGAGGTCCAAGTGGGCGTAAATAAGGTGTGCTAAGATGAGTATGACAACCCTTACATGCGTAATCACCTCTACAAAGCCTAAAAGAAGTGTGGTTGGGAGCCCCTACATCATGTGTCCTAATAATGCCATCCGAAGAAGCATCAAACACCAACCCTAGGCATAAGTATCCAACAGGATGGGGGACTTCCACCACATCAAGGGGCAGTCAACAAAGCCACTAAGCTAATACTCCTTGAAATGACTACCAAGAGAACTTGCATGATTAGACCATGGGTCTTGAACCCCACTAGACCAACAATTTTGCATAAAACAAACCCCATCTTGTCCTTTACATTGAAAAAACATCCCTCCTCTCAAGCACACCTAATATGGCACATTGCAAAGTATCTGGAGGGTAATATGCAGCACGATGCAGATTAGTACACAAGCTTTGGACAACACCCAATTCTTAACCGCTTGAACTAGCCAACAAAGCCCTTGTTATACAAAGAGTGCTTCACATGAACACTTGTTTATCATTATTACAATCTTTAATTTTGTGAATATTCTCCTTATTTGCTCTAGTTTTTAGGGCTAAAGCTTGAATTGAAGAGAGATGTGATCAATTACATCAATAATTTGCAATCCATTCAAACAATCTTGTATGATGCATACCTCAATAATGTTACCATCATTATGCTGGGGTTGCCTCCTTGTCGGTGGATTATTTGTTAACACTAGGATATAACCTTCAAATGGTTCAATGTCCCAAGTGCCAACTCATCAAAGAGTTTGCAAATGCTAGATCGATGGAATAAGGAGTCCACCAATCAAGATAGTGGCATCAAATCAAGTGCAAGGTCTCCACAATAGTCAACCAACTCCATGAGGATGGGGACGACCCCATCCTAAAAGCAATAAATGTATGATCATGCATCAATATGTGTGCCAAGAGAGAAAATTAAGGGGAGTGCTCTTCTAGAAATAATGGCCCACCATGCTCTTCTAGAAATGATAGCCCACATGCCAAGATGCCAAGCTACCAACATCGTGATGTATCGCGATTTTTCTTGCTCGACGATAATATTGAGAAACATCGGGTCGATATATTGGCAATTTTTCTTAGTGATGTTTTCGCGATTTTTCGTTAAACATCATTAGTTGACAACCAAAGACTGCCTGCGGGTCAATAGAACTCAACAAACTTGTTTTTTTGGTGATTTTTTCTATGTTTGAGGCCTGAGCTGTTGCAAACCTTGTTTGGACTGTTTGGAGGAGAGCCTACACCAGTTATCACGTGGAGGAGGAGGGTTCAAACTGTCACACAGTGAAACGCCATTCCGTGGAGCTGAAAGTTGAAACACTAACTTTGAATTGTCGATCCAAGGTAAGTCCAGACCCTTGTCTCATTTTCTGTGTGTTACTGTAGTTGTAGTAGTAGCAATGGTAGAGGACTTGATGAGGGTCTAGTACCTCATCATTCTTCTAGTTTTTCTAGAGTACATAAGTTTCTAGGCACTTCTGGAGGGCGACATAGTGCACAACGACCCCCACGAGTGCCTGGGCTTTCTAGCTCTAGAGGCAGACCCATTACTAGAGCGATTACCTTTGCCCATAAAAGGGGTAGAGGGAATCCATAGTTTACTTTATTTAGTTGATTTCATTGCATATGAGATACATTGATTGTACTTTTTTGGTGATTCATGAGTCGCGGACTCAAGATCCAGGACACGATTCATATTTGATGTGTGATGTATCACTAGATGTCTTATACATCTTATATATCGTTTTCCTTTCCATATTCATGTGGCAATGTGTTTATTTGATGTTCTTCTTGCTTTAGATGTTTAGAAAATTGAAACAATGGATATTTTTGTATTTTTTTAAGTTTGCTGACATTTTCGCCAATAAATCTGATAATTTTGTTTTGGAACCTTGGTGATATATTCGTCGACATGGTATTTATAACATTGGTCTCCATACAAGCAAGGGCATTCAAGCAATGAGCACAAGAAGAGTGCACCCTAGACAAATGTGTCAACCCTCTCAAGCAATAAAATGTGTGCATGCCTCAATATATGTGCTAGAAGAGAGGGCACTCCAAGGAAAACAAAAGATTATCTTGCAATAAATCATTACCAAGTGTGGAACAACTTCAAAGAGCTAGGGTGCTCTAGCAATGAGGTTTTCATGTGGTCAAATAGAGTCAAACCAAAGACAAACAACCCCCAAATCACTTTATTTAGTGTGCACAAAGCTATCCCTCCATTAAGGGATGTCAAGTATGTCATGAGCAAGTGGCATATGAGTGAATTCCCCTTAAATCTCCTAGGGCACTCACTTTAGAGGCCTCCAAACATAGGAAATACATCAACTATTAATGTTGGACCTTTGCAAAGAATCAAATTGTTAAGGTATTCCACCTCCATGAAGATTCATCACAATAAAACCTTAGGAATCGTAGAAAAACTTCTTAATCATAACATTTTAAAACTTGGGGAAACCCTAAGTTGATGGGCTCCCAGTCCATAAAATGCACAAATTGTTAAATAATTTCATCATTACTAAGCAAAAGTATTCCAAGCATGCCATTATCACCAAGAAGGAGAGCATATTATCATCAAGATATAATCAAAACACCATGAAGGGACCTCAACTAGCAGAATCCCAGCATCAAATCAATCAAAGGAGAGGAACAACTCTAAACCAAAGCTCACATGTACCCTTGTCCATTCAATGAATTGTCCTGCAAGCTCGATCATTGTGATCAAAATCACAAGTGTTACCCTCATACAATATGAGGGCTAACAGGTCCCATTGACTACTCTTGTCCATCTGAGGATGGCAAGAAATTTCAAGTACATTCCTAGCAAGGTGTTTGTTTAGCAGGCCCTTACCTTACCTGCAACATTTGATTAATTATTTTCTCTCGCTGGAATGTTCCCATGGGAATGATATCTGATTCTTGTCCACAAGCATACCAGCCATTGTTAAGAACCTATTGGTCTTTTCACATTGAAATTTTTTCTGTGCAGATATTCGAGTCTAAACTCTGATTATTGCAATTTCAAGTGTACATGTCGTCAAGCCTCTATTATTTCCTCTTTAGTTATGGCAGTTAACCTCACCTATCTCAATGAAGTGATTAAGGTTTTTGCAGTTCCTAGATGTGTTGCTATTTGAGTATGATCTTTTACAAAATTGTTTTCCTGACGTTGTAGGAACATCGGTACTTTGTTTGATCCAGGAAGTGAAGGGCATGCATTAGAGGAAGCCAAGTCCATCAATCTATCTTTAAGTGCGCTAGGAAAGTGCATTAATGCTCTTGCAGAGAACAGTTCACATGTACCTATTCGTGATTCGAAGCTGACAAGATTGCTTCGTGATTCCTTTGGAGGTTTGTTATAATCCACTTGTTACATTCTTTTATATTATTGAATAGCAAAAATATGCATCTTTTATCTTGGTTTTGCAAATGAATTTCCCCGATGGACGGTAGAACTGGGTTTATGCATATTTTGTTGTTTGAAAGTTGTTGCATAATATATTCAGCATATTTCCTTCTCAGAAAATCTTTGGGTCTGTTTATTATTTTTATTTTCTAGAATTCCTCTCCAGTTTTGCCAACTTCTCAGTCAGATGTTGCCTTGCTTTTGTGCTGGCAAGCATTTTTTGGATATTTGCGTTTCAAGGCACAAATGAAAAATCCTCAGGCTCTATTATGTAGAGTTGAAGAGCATCTCTTGTGCTTATTTAGGCCTAGTTGCATGGCAAAAGTGACCTTGTCTGTCATTCCTTAGTAAGCTATCCTCTCCTAGTAGCAAATAGCAGTGCTGACAAGCATACTGTTATTTTTTTCTGCAACGTATGAATGTTATACCTAATCCTGACCTTGCAGTACTGCTGGCTTTTTGTGTTAAATGCATTATAAAAATTAAATATAAATACATCATCAGATTGCTTTCCATCTCAGGAACGGCAAGGACTTCATTGGTTGTGACAGTTGGGCCTTCACCACGTCATCGAGGAGAGACAGCAAGTACCATAAGTTTTGGGCAAAGGGTGAGTGTTCTTGAATATGTTGTTGAGGCTTTATTTCTGGTCTGGCTATATGCAGTGCAGGTCTGACTACAGCTTCATAATGTGTGTATGTGTGTAAGCCTTAGATACAACAGTCAATGCTTCTGTTCACAGTTCAAGGCTCAAGTAAACAGACTCTTACCATGCGAAAAAAAGTCGGAATCTTTTCATTTTACTCTTTAAATTTAAGACAAAATTTGAAATTTTATGTTTTTCATGTGTTACAACTGATCAAGCAAACTTGCTATGTTTATTGAAGTCTGTTACATGCCTGGACTGTGTGGTCAGTGTCTCTCAACTCTATGTACATGCATCAGCTTTCTGTTGAGAACTACCGTTTGTTAAATTATGATTTGAGCATTCATGGAATAACTGTGGTTTGACCGAAGTATCAGATTTAGAGAGGGTCATCATGCATACCCGGGCTTTGTTGGACCACCCAGATATATTGCTCGAGATAGGGGTGGGGCCATATCCCAGCTGTGGTCTAGTAGTCAAGTGTCCATAGCCAGTTTTCTTTCTTCTTCTAGGGATTCTTCTGCCTCAAATGTTAGGAGAGCTCTAATGGGTTGCACCTGACTGCTCCCTGTTGAAATTTTGTGTCCCGATGAAAAATTTCACCTCAAACGCCATGATCTATATGCAAAAATGTTTCCGCTCTAGGATGGATCTGATTTCTCCAAAACCTCTATTCAAACTTACAAATCTGCAACAAATCATCATAAGCAACTTAAAGAGTGTAGACACTGCAGATACATATTTGTTAGATCATTGCAGCAGCCAGCCTTTAGGGCAAGGCCTAACCCTCAAATCAGATCCGAAAACGTTTCAGAACTAACCTGGATCTGTTTTGTTTCGAAACCTTATTCAAACTTCCAAATTTGCAACATATAGAGTGCAGACCACAAATACATAATTGTTAGATCATTTCGGCAGCCTTTAGGGCAAGATGTAACCCTCAAATTAGATCTGAAATTTATTTTAGAAAACAACAGCTAAACCAGAAACAAAATCAGATCTGAAAATGCAAATAAGCATGCTAAATTAGACCAGCATCAGCTTGGCTGTTCATTAAATCAGCAGAATATTCACCCAAAAATCAGATCTACAACACAATTTTGGATGGCAAACACATCCCTTTCTATTTCGTATGAAAGATGGTTATATTACAACAAATCAGTTCATTCCAAGTTGGGAAAAAAATCCCTTTCAATCCATCCCTAGCAAAGCTTTACATCACAACAGTTTAGCTCAGCCCATGTTGGATATGACCCCTCATCCATTGTTACTAGTCAATTCTATAAGTACAGTCACATGGCATTGTATCATCATTCTATTTATTCATGTACTTATTCAATTATTTAGTAGTGTCCTATATGGATTTTTGTCTGTTGTCGTAATGTTGAATATTTGTTAGTAAATGAACATTTGCTCATTTCAAAATGCAAAACCCTTGCAGCTTATCCCAAGCAAACTTTCTGACAAGCCTAGTAAACACTAGTTTGGGCACTGCATGCTAATCATTAACAAACCCTAGCTTCTCTTTATTCACCAGAAGCTACATAAACCCAAATGAAGAATTACACAAGAGGTTACGTTCTTTCTAGGTTTTCTCCCCTATCGTGTTAATAATGATGAAGTTAGGTGCTCCTCCTTCCTTTTATAGAGTAAAGTGAGCGAGTTACAAGCAAGGTTAAACCTTAAACCTTAGAGTATGTCCACAAATGGGGAATGGGTCCACAAGTGGAATACTCTTCACGTGCCAAGTAGGTAGGCACATCCCACATGAGACGGCCCACGTACTTCACATTTGAAAATGCAATACCACATTTTTAGGCACCCACAATTGCCAACTCACCCCCTCCACATATTTTTATGCAACACGTGCTCGCTCCTATTCTAAGTGACAAAATAGATGAAAAGTGGGCAATTAGGCAGAATGCCTGGAATTAGATTCTCTCCCATTGGTGTCTTTTCTCCAGCAATGGCTAAGCAATCAACAACTCAACTTTTGAAGATGAATGGAGAACATGGTCAGAGCCAGGGTTGAAATTTGACGGGTAAGTAACTGTCATTTGCCATTTTACACGTCAAAATACTGCCATTTCATAAAATTAAATTTGATTAATGAAGTGTGAATTTTAATTTCACTGGTCATTTTAAAGTGCATTTTTATTTTTACACGTCATATATATATATATCCCTAGCCCATATATATATATTCTCTTTATTTCTATTTCTAATATGAAAATTTTGATTTTTGTCATCGTCTCATTGTCTCCCTTTGTTAGTTAAACTTGACTTGGTCATGGTTTTTTGGGCCCATGGTATTTGGTGGCCCATGGTAAAGGCCCATTGTATTGCTTGGGAAGAAGCCTATTTAAAGGTTTTAGGATAAACCTTCTTTGTCATTATGTGTCTGCTTAGTTTAGTCATTATGTTTATTATTATTATTTTTTTTATTATATATTTGTAAACCTTTTATTTTTGTATTATATGAGGCAAGATATGGGAATTCAATGTTTCATATTGTTATTATAATTTTTGTTTAAAAAAATCAACTATTATTATGATCGGTAAACTTAAGATTTAAACGTCAACTGAAAAGTAATGTTAAAATTAAAACGTCATATAAAAATTTCTCGACATGCAAGGTAGGATGTCAATTTTCAACCCTGGTCGGAGCAACTAGGTAAACGAACACCCCCTCCCCAAAGGATAATCCGGCCTGGCCCACATAGTCCTTGCCATTCCCCAGAAGACATTTTCAGGCTCTGTATTTGTACCTGCTCCATGGTCATTGATGGCGCTAGCTCCTTTTCTTTTTTTGGTGCAGTCTACTTATTTTGTTCCAACTATGTTCACTTGCTACCTTACTTTTCTATGTATCTGTACTTTTTGTGTTATAACTGTGAAGCAGCTTGATATTAGTATTAGTTTGACAATATAATTTTTTTTCCAAAAAGATGAAATATGCCTCAACAAAAGTTGAAGTATGTGCTGCCAGGGGCATGGCTTTCTTCTATTTTGTTACAGTTGATTAATAAGCAAGTATTTTGGGTTATTTTTTAGCTTGACATAAACAGTGGTCAGTTGATAATTTTAATCTCAACTGGCAATGATGCAGGCAATGAAAGTTGAGAACATGGTAAAGCTCAAGGAGGAATTTGATTACAAAAGCCTTTGTAGAAGATATGAGATACACATTGATAAGTTGGTTGCTGATAATGAAAGGAAATCTAAGGCTTTGCAGAATGCTGAAGAAGAGCGGGATAGAATTTCCAGAGAAGCACAGGAGTCTGCCATTGAGGAACAAAATAAAGTTTCTAGTGAATTGGAGGTTTATTCATTTTCTAGCTTTTGTAGTGCTCCTTAACCAGTTTAAGAAATTCGTAAGCAAAATGAGCAATGGCCATTTAGGTGAACTTGATGAAGGGTGCAAATTAAAGTTTTTAACTGCTGCATGTATGTGGCCTTTTTCATAGATGGATTCTGCTACATTTAGTTTTTGACTCTTGTGCTATTTGGATTCCCTGGTAAGATCTTTGGCATGTCTGTTTGTATATAAAGTTGTCATATAGATATTTTGGAGTAGCTTAGAAAAGACAAGATATAAAAATATATATACTGTAATTGGTGTGATAAGGATCAATACTATTGTTTGTGTGGTGAGAAGGTATTCTTACCATATGGTCACAATGGCGTCTTCGGGCTGTGACCTAATATTCTAACCATATGGTCAAAAGATCTCCTTTCTTAAATTTTTTTTCCTCAAAGCACGAGTAGGAAAAAGGATGTTGTGCTTGAAGAACTTGTTCTTCCATGATGCTTCTTCATCAGGTAAGCTTCCATATTTTGTGAATTGTAGGGTATCGCTTAGGTTGACTCCATCTGTCCTGTAGCTGTTACTAGCAAGATTCAGTTGTATTGGCCTTTGCCGTACGACAATTTGGCAGCAGTATGAAATTTGGTGAATTTGTTGTACAGTATGATTGACATATTTTTGATGATGTTTGATAATTTACCTCATTTCTTTGATACCCATGAACCCTTAAACCAAAAAAGAAAACCCCAAAACCTATAAATATAAACTAAATAGCCAAACTTTTAAGGAATGAATTATTTTTATTTATTTATTGGGTGTCCCTAATGTTAATTTTTCTGAGTAGCATCGAGAGCCATTCTCTTAGGATAATGGAGACACTTGGTTCGGGTCCAGGGTGTGGACTCAACCTGGAGTTGAGTGATCATTCTGTTGAATGATGATATCTGGTTCGGAACTACGATATGGACCCGTCCAGCATTGGGGGGACTCAACCTTGAGTTGAGTGACCATTCTGTTGAATGGTGACATCTGGTCCCGGACCAGGATGTGGACCTAGTCCAGCACTGGGGGACTCAACCTTGAGTTGAGTGACTAGTCTGTTAAATGGTGACATCTGGTCCGGGACCAGGATGTAGAACAAGTCTAGCACTGGTAGACTCAACTTAGATCTGAGTAGCCATTCTTTAGAATGGAGGCCAGGATTTTACCTAGTCCAGGACTAGGGACTCAGCTCGGGGCTGAGGGCCATTCTCCGGGAGAATGGAGGCGCTTGGTCTGTTTTCAAGTATTTGACCTAGTGTCAAATTATGCAGCCTATGGTTGAGGCACCTGGTCTGTTACCAGGAAGACACTATAAGCCCTAGACTGGGTCTAGACATGTGTGACGCTCAAGCCCTCGATCAGTGGGCTTTACGATCTTCTCCAAGGCTTAGCTACCCTTGGTGAAGACACCTTAGTACCCGATCTTGGTGTCACACAGGGTGTGAGATAAAAGCATTAGTAATTCTCTCTATTTATGATGATGTACTTTGAGTGGGTTTCAAGGACCTTATGACCACTTGTTTTGGACCACAGGTAAAAGTAAAAAATACATAAGGACTTTTGGACCTCAGGTAAAAGTAAAAAATACATAAGGACTTTTGGACCACAGGTAAAATTAAAAAATACATAAGGACCTTTGGACCATAGGAAGGCTAAAGGTAAAAGTTCAAAAAGACCTTTAGTACCACTAAAGGCAAAAGTCAAAATTAGAAAAAAAAAATATTATTATTTTGATCTTTCTAATTTTGGTCCACTTACAGGTGACTCAAAGGATATAAAAGAAGATCAAGTCATTTCATTATTACACACACTTGCTCTCACAGGTATAGCTGCTCCAACTGAAGATCTCATAGGTTATTGAAGAGAAGGAAAATTACTGTGATGCCCTAGCATGGATGAGTCTAACTAGTGCATGCACATTTATCTTTTGTAAACCCTAACCTAGGTTTTCTCAGCAGCTGCGAGGTTTTATCAGTCTTTTGTGAGTTAGGGTTTTTACCCTAACCATCCTCTTCAGATCGGGTAGCTGGTTATTCTTTCGGGAAGCTGATTGTTCTCAAGGGCAGCTGTTTATTTTTTCGGGAAACCTCTCACAGTTTTACGGGAAACCCAAACTCTTCCACGAGCTGCCCCCTTTCTTCACAAGGAAGCCTCATTGAGGGTTCGACCCTCTTCTCTACCCTTGGGCAGCCCATTACAGGCATACCTGTCAGGGTTTTGGCCTATGGCCAACACTTGGGTAGCCTCCGGGATAGCCCGTGAGGGATGCAGGCTGTTGCAACAGCTCCAGACAGACCCGTGAGGTTTTGGGCCGCCAGTAGAAAGGCTCGAGAGGCCTTGGGCCGCCACAGACCTGCTTAGTAGGTTTCGGGCATCCAAGTTTGCCCTATGGGTAGTAGATCAGGGTTGCGGGCAGTAGGTAGAGGAATGCTACAGTACGGTCGGGAAGTTGGCAACAGGAAAGCAGCTGAGCAGCAGATCTGCCCATTCAGGAAGCAATACAGACACGGCATCAGGTACGAACGGGCAGTCGGGCAGCAGATCCAGGCAGGAAAAACAGTCTTTTTGGGCAGCCTGCTAAATCTGGGCAGGAGAGAGAAAATTGGGGCAACAAGCCCTAATTTGTCAAAAGCCCTATATGGGTATGTTACTGTGAAATTGGATTGTTTGATGTAATTGTGGATACGTGGTACAAACTCAGTTAGAGTTTGTGGAATTTCTCAAATTCTCAGTCATTTTATTTACGAGATGAATTACTAATGCTTTTGGGGTTTTTGTCCTTTAAAGGTTTTCCCAGTGAAAAATCTTGTGTTCAATGTGTTGATGTTGTTTACTACATTTATCATTTGTTTAAGTTAGTTTGCAAAATTTTAAAGTATTCATGCTAATGCTAAAATTCAACATGGTATCAGAGCTTAGCATGTGAAGACACAACAAAGGGAGATTGTTGTTGTCTTCCTAGACCTTGGGATAAGTTTTGAAGACTTAACAATTGACTAAGTGGCAGAGATGGTTGTCAATATCTTTAGACCAGAAGAGAAGCTACAAGGTTCAACTAACTATAACTCTTGGAAGGCTAGGTTAACAACTATTCTAGAAGAAAATGACTTGGATGACATTGTGTTTAATGTCAGTGAAGAGCCAACATCTAATGTTGGTAGACTTGCTTACAAGAAGAAGCAAGCTAAGGCTAGATGTCTTATTTATGATGTCTTATATCTTCCTGGTTTGAAAAATAATCTTCTATTTGTTGCTGGCTTAGAAGGCAAGGGCTTCAGAGTCCTCTTCATGGACAAGAAAGTCCTTTTATGGGCAAAGGATGAAGAGCTAAGCTCAACTATACAGATTGGGGTTCAAGAGGGAGGCCTTTACAAGGCATCAAAAGATTCCACTCATGCTTTTGTACTTCATTCACTTGATCCATGTGAGCATTGGCATAAGAGGCTTGGACACCTTCACTACACAACTCTTCCAGACTTACAGAAGATGGTCAGCAGAGATGTGGTCTTCCATGAGGAAGCCGTGTTTCATCAAACACAAGAGCTTTCAAAGGAAGATGAAGTACCTTCCCTTGGAGTTTCCAGATTCAAAAATTCAGAGGGAAGAAGAGGAATTTGAGGATCAACTTCCAGATGCACCTGAGGACACTGAAAGTTCACCAGAAGAACTGCTTGAAGTTCCTCCTTCAAAATTTTCAAGCTCTAGGTGCCCACGGTAGTGTTTTCGAAATGCCATTAATCATTAATTTTTCTCAAAATAGAATTTTATTATAAAATTCTTATAATATTAATTTTTATCAAAAGTGAATTTTATTATAAATATCATCTATTTTTTAATTTTTAATTTTTAATTTTATTATAAAAATTCATATATTTTTTAATTTTCAATTTTATACTATGTTGAATTTATTGCTGAATTTTATCGACAAATATTCCATTGCCAAATTTTTGTCGAACTTCAAGGTGGCCAGACTTGAACATGAATTCGAACTAGGTGACATAGAGCGTAAGTGCTAAAAGTACATCTAAATCACAATGTTTGAAAATGTATCATCAATACAATTGCAGTAACAAGTGACTCATTCAAATTTAACATTTAGGACAAGTGCTGAGATGCTGAAGATGAAGTGAAATGGAAGAAGTGTTTGCTTGAGCTGTAACAATTTCACTTATGGATGATTTCTTAACTTGCAAAAAGGTAAGTGTTGGCCTTGAGCAAAGATCTTTGTCTTACGGTTAAGACTTAGGAACCTTTTTGGCTAGTATAGAAAATGATTAATGTTGAACTTATTATATTAGTTTCGAATTATAGTAAACATGCAGAGTAATAGTAATAACTTCAAGAGACTTCCTACCTAACATTACACAATGTTGGAAATATAAAAGACCATTCAACACATGAAATAACTTGCTGTAAAAAGAATATGCAAGGTAAGTAGATCAGCAAGCATAGTGGAGTATATTCACCGTGATAACCAACGCAAGATACATATCCATTTAGTTTAGTTAGTTCTTATCTTCTTAGGTGTTTGTAGGTGTGTTTATCCCTGCTCTTAGATCTTGTGATTAAGTACAACAAGGAAAAGCATGTATAGCACTTTCGCAGAAGGTGAATCTGGGTCTTAAGGCTAGTTATAATGGTGAAGTAGAAGTTGTTGAATTTTAGCATTAGCATATAACTTAAAAAAATTGCAGATACACTTTAAACAATTCAACTGTACAGTAAAAACACATTCATCACATCAGCACAATGGACACAAAAATTTTCACAGGGGAAACCTTCAAAGGACAAAAACCCCAAAAGCATTAATAGCTCATGTCGTAAATGAGATGACTCAGAAAATTCTTCAAAAAGTTCCTCAAATCTAGATCTGGATTTTACCCACAGTAACTGTAAAATTTATCAGTGAAAATCAGACTGATTATTTTACCCACACTTTCCAGAAATTGCAAAACGTACCAGTTTAGGTTTTTAACAGGAAAAACAGAGATTTATCTCTCCTGCCCAAAAATATCAGACTGCCTGAAAATGCCCGAAAATATCAGACTGTCTGCTGCCCGTGTCTTTCTCTGTCCTGCCCGCTGCCCGAATTCTTTCTCTCCTGCCCGCTGCCCGATCTTCTTCTCTGTCCTGCCCGTACTTTATTTCTGCTGCCTGGATCTGCTGGGGTGGCTGGGCAGCTTGCCGTGGATTGGGCCGAGGCCTTAAAGGCTGCCCTATGCCTCTTGAGGCCTGCTTTTTAGCAGCCCGTGGACTGTACAGTCAGCATGGGCTTGCTATCTAGCAGCCCGTGGCCACGGCAGCCCTGTTAGGATCTGCCCTAGGCTGCGAGGGTTGGCCATGGGCCAAACCCTCACGGGTATGCCTGCGAGAGGCTGCTCGAGGGTGCCTAGAGGGCAGGGCCTTCTATAGGCCTGCCCGTTGTATGTAAGAAGAGGGCCGAGCCCTAAAACACTTGCCTGGAGAGAGAAAACAGACAGCCCCTGAGAAGAGAGAGGTGGCTTCCCAAAAAATAAGAAGAGCTGCCCAAACATTTTGAGATAAAAATGCTGATGAAAACCCTAGCTGAGGGTTTGCTGAGGATGCCCTAGCTGAGGCAAGAGAGCAATCTTCTTCAACAAAATAATATCTTCACCTGTGAGAGCAAAACTTGTGAGTAATTACTAATAATGAGAAGACTTGATCTTCTTTTATAGTCTTCATTCACCTATAAGTGGACAAAATTAGGAAAGATAAAAATAATATTTTAATCTTTTCCTAATTTCACTTTTACTTTCTTACCAAGAAAGGTCTTTTATTTATCTTTGACTTTTATAAGTTCTTATTTATCTTTGACTTCCACCTTTGGTCCTTTTCCTGTGGTACAAAGTCCTTATTTAATTTGACTTTAGCCTTTTTCCAAGTGCCCTTGTGGTCATTACCTGTGGTCCTTTTTTATTTCAAAAGTACATCATCATAAACCAGGAGAGTTATTAATGCTTTTATCTCACACACTGTGTGACACCTAGATCTGGTACTAGGGTAACTTGACCAAGGGTAGCTAATCCTTGGAGAAGCACACCAAGCCCATATATCAAGGGTGAGAGTGCCACACATGCCTAGACCCAGTCTAGGGCTTACAGTGTCTTCATTCTCCAAGAGAATGGCTACTCAGAACTAAGCTGAGTCTACCAGTCTTAGACTGATCTACATCGTGGTCCCGGACCAGATGTCTACTCAACACAAGATTGAGTCTACCCAGGTCAGAGCTGGGTCTATATCATGGTCCCAGACCAGATATCTGCCATTCAACAGAATGATCACTCAACATTGGGTTGAGTCTTCACCGTGGTCCCGGACCAGGTGGTCCCATTCTCGTAACAGGAGGGCTCTCGATGCTGCTCAGAAAAATCAAACAAAAGTTTTAGAATTAGTAGTAAGAAGTGAAAGGAGAGGAGAGAAACAAGATAAGATAAGGGGAGAAACTAGTGCCTTAGGAGAATTAATATGGCAATTGGAGTCCATAGCACTCTTCACTGTATCAACTTTATAATTCTTCACAAGAAAAGAGGCTTCTTGGCGATCCCTTGTCCCACTTGAATCTTGATCAGCCTATTTGGTCCCCTTCCTCTTGTGAACCTGCAATGTTAAGGAGGCTTCTTAGCAATCCAATACCTAAAACAAATCCACAGGAGGGTTAGATGAGCTATCAAAGCAAGATTAATGATCAAATAAACAAAGGAGGCTTCTTGGCAATCCAATATTCATCTAACTACTAAACAAATCAGGAGGCTTCTTGGCAATCCCTATTACTTATTTACTTTATTAAAACAAATATGACAAATTTTACCTAAGCTTTGTTAAAAAAAAACTTGGTAGCTATGGAAAGCAAACTTGGAAATCCAAACTCAATATTATCATTAAGTACAAGAACACTTAGCTTCATAGTAGAAATCCTAGATCTTTATTATTATTCCAACATAATATCTCCAATCCAATGAGTTACATTGAGGTCATCCTCTCGAGTCTCCTTTTACAACACAAGGAAGGCAAATAGGGTTTGGACCATGTCCACGGGTACAATAATGAGTGTTGATCTGAAGAGATGAGCAAATTACAAATCAATGGCACAAGATCTTTGATCCATGTGCAAGTTGTAACCAAAAAAATCAAGAGAATGCCAAGTTGTTGCCTCTAGAAGGGCGAAATATCTAGAACATGTCAAAACAATAGTAAAATAATGGCAAATACCATGTGCCTTCTCAAAACCATGAAGCTAAAACCATGTAGCTAAAACCATGTGCATAGTTCAAACCATGTGGTATTATAAAGAGTAATTTTGCATTTTGAGTGCAAATACCATACCCAATAATCATAATAAAGTAGAGGACTTCAGTAGGTCAAAACAGTGAGTAAAGTTTTGTGCCAAGTCCATATGGATAAAAGTGTATTGCCACTATCAATGGGTTTCATCACCTTTCTCTCAACAATATTTCTTATATTCACAGAAAAAGATTTACATGAACCAAAAAGGAGAGCAGAAGGGTTTATACAATGAAGTTACATCTTCATCCTTAAGGAAACTGTGAAATGAGAATAGGCGTCGGAATTTAACATTTTGGAATCCTTAATCAGCAAAGTCCTTTTGCCAGCAGCTGCATACATACCTCCTCTCTCCACAGCTGACAAAAAATTAAAAGCAACGAAAGAACTAACTTCATTCTCAAACACATTTGTAGTGGAGTTTCCAAGAACAAACAAGGCCGGAATTCTTAAACAATGCTAGATACTAGCAAGTGAATCTTAAATCACAGATCTGGAATTCCCCAACAACACTGCCATCCAATGCAGATGTTCCTGTAGAATACTTGTCTGTTTTGACCAAACATGCTCCCAACAAGACCCAAAAAAAGAGTAATATGGTAAAGATGTTTCACTGTTTCTGCCTTGAGGCAGCAGGGGCAAAGCTCATCATAGAGGCTGCTCTTGGCCAACTGGGCCTTGGTGGGAAGGCCCTGATAAATCACCAGTCAAGCAAACATTCAGAACTTATAGGAAACTTGCACTGACCATACACTATACAATCCCCGAATCCAATGGGTCTTAGCAGATAAAACCCATTGTGCATTAAAAAATCGGCCCAGTACATGCCCCAATGCAAAATGGAGTACAACATACATGATCATACTGACTCAAAGGACATCCAAATCTTTAGTCCTCATCATCCTAGAAGGGGCCTCACATATTGCTGTTCATCTTGAACAGATCTTCCTGCAGATGGAGTCCAATGATCTCCAAAAAGTGAGCCAATTTGCAGGGTACAAGGCATACTCTAAACCATCAAACGCCTATCTTTCCAAAAGTGAGAATTGGCATCCCACAAGTCCCTCCAGAAATGTTTTTATTGTTGACTCTCTTTTCCCAAAAGCTGGGAAGATCAAAGACAAGTGCCCTTTAGCTTCCAACAACAAATCGACCTTCTGGCCAAACCTCACCCTGCTCAACTACCTCACATTTGCCAACAAACCGAACCCCCCACCTTCCTTCAAGTTGCCCAGATACTGCTAAGAATAAAAGGGCTTACAATTTAGAAAATATGTGGAGCAGAGATGATATCAAATAAGCCAAATGAACCATTGATTTTCATTTTACTAACATGTTGAGTCAAAAACATCATGTGCCGCAACAAAGCCTACCAAGGAGTAGACCCCTCCAAACATTTTACCACCCCATTTAGCTGCAAAAATACTTCCTTGATTCATGACATCTATCAAATCAAGGCCTCCTTCATCCTTGGGCATAATGTCGACATCCCAAGGAACAATGGGGAGACCTTGAGCCCCACCATACAAGGCCCACAAATACTATTGCAAGAGTTGGTTCAGCCAACGAAATTGGAGCTTTTGCTGGTGTTACCTCACAAATTAGCACCCTTCCGATTAGGTCACGAGGGCTGGTGCTAAGATTGACAACTTTTCAGGTGATACACCCACTGTCACCTCAATGCACTCTCCTCTCTTTTTAGGCCTGCTCCTTTGGCCATAGGAGGCTTTCAAAATGTGGATAGAAATAGCCCTGTAATATATGCAACAAGAACAATGCTATCTCTAATGAGACCTTTCTGCTGGATTAGTACATTAGTGCCTTCATGGAGTCAACGAGATATTTAATAAATTGTCAATCACTAGGAAGGTTTAGGAGGAATGTAACTTGGTACTGTTTGATTAACAAAATCAATTGACTTTCTGCAGTAGAAACCAGCACCTTAACTTGTAAAATCTTGAAATTAACCCGTGAAATGGTCACGAAGAATACATCTATGAGGACTCTATTCCCCCTAGGGTGCACTTGATTTGATGGATGATTGTTGCAGTTTGCGACTGTTTGTACTTTCAGATCTGTAGCAGATTGCATAAACTGTAAATGCCTCGTTTAATTACTTCACAAGCTCCCAAGTCAACCCCTAATGCTCAAGGATGAAGTAGAGACCTTTCCAAATGTTAGGGTTTAGTCCTTTCCCGAAAATGGACATGCAAAACTCTTGAACAAGACCTGCAACAAGGCTGTAGCAGCGCCTAGAAGATGACATCACCCTATTTTAGGGCTTATTTGAGCTGCAAAACAACTTTTTTTTTGGTGGAATTTTTTCACTTTTATGGATTTTTGCACAATATAGACAACTCAGAAATTTATAACAACTGTAAATATTTTGGAACTTTGCATGTGAATTCAATACTTTACAATTACAAATTAAATATTTTTGGAATTTTCAAAATATATTTAATTTTTAGGGTTTTTTGTATTTTTCCAATATATGATACAAGGAATTTTGTAAAAAGAGATTTGGTGAAAATGAGGGAGTTAGACTTGGGTCTAATTCCTTCTAGGCATTGAGAAATTGGGGTTAATGTTTCTCCTAAGAAGTTGGCAATTCAATATTTGAAGAACTAGGGGAAGGCTAAGGACCTAGTTAGGGCAAAGAAAGATGCCAAAGCATAAACAAGAGAGACCCTTCAAGAGGGATGTCTCACTCAAGGCTAGACTATTATGCAGAAAACCCTAAATTACCCCTAACTTGGACGCCTCTAGTAGTGCAGTGCAACACAAGAGATTTAGAGATTTTACTACAATTGAGAATAAAAGGAGACGAGAATAGCGCCTCAAGAGTCCTTTCACCTTAGAATAACTTTGAAAGATAGTAAAGAAGTCTCGAACATCAACCTTGATCCTTGAAAAACCAAGAATTAGCCAAGAAAGGAGGTGAGCACCACTCAAAAAGCTCATGTACACAAGAAGAAATAAAATTTTAGTCATGTTTGATCCCTTGATGTTGATTACAATTGAGAGGAGGGTACCTTATTTATAAGGAAAGAAGGCTAACTTAACCCTCCTCTAAGACGACATACCTAATTTGTCTTTAAAATGACTTTTTAATGATTTATTAGGGTTTTCCACCCATAATCCCGGGACTAAACTTCTTAAAAGATAAAATAATGATAAAGTATGATGAAATGATTGAATGTGATGAAAAATTAAGCTTGGAAGGAGGGCGCTATGCCCCATCTAACCCCAACATGAGTTTTTGCCCTCAACGTCCTCCTTAGGTTAGTATGGCCTCTAAAAGCTTGCTTTCGAGGTGGAGGATTTGCTCTTCAACACCAAGATGACCAAGAGGGAGAGATGATACAACGAGATAAGGTCCAAGGGGATATCAATGAGGTGTGCTAAGGCGGGTGTGACAACACTTGCAAGCACAATCACCTCTACAAAGCATGAAATCATAAGTTTGGCTAGGAGCCCCTGAGCCATGTATCCTAATGGATTCATTCCAAGGTTCCCAAACACCCACCGAAGGCATAAGTGCCTGACATGATGAGGTGCTACTACCTGTCAAGGAGTAGTCAGCAGAGCCACTAGGCCAACACTCCTTGAAATGAGGACCAAGTGGACTTGCCATGACTGGACTAATGGTCTTGAGCCTCGCTAGACCAACACTTTTACATAAACAAGCCCGAATTTGGCCTTTTACAACGGCAAAAAGATCCCCCTCTTGGCACATTTGGTAGGGTGCGTCATAGAGAATTTGGGGCGTAACAATTGGGAAGCCAATAGGATACATAATAAATGTGAGAAGGCCAGAGGATTTTGCTAACCACAATCAACTTGCTTGCAAAGGGAAGATCCTTATCTTGCCAGAAGAGAAGCCTATGGTGCAACCGCTCTAGGCACCAATCCCACACATCAATTGAAGAGATTCAAACACCAAAGTTGATGCCAATATATCTTACAATAACACTAGGACAAATGAAATTCCAAGCATTTGGAATCCAAGCAAGGGGCTCATTAAGGCCAACCAGCCAAAAGTTAGTGTTGTGATCATTGACAATAGCCCCATAAGCCTCACAAAACACAAAAAAACAAATCTTTAGCAGTGGAAACAAACTCCCACTCAATGCTCATAGACAAAAGTTAATCATCCTCAAAATGGTTATTCATCATCTCATCACCCCTTAGTGAGGGAAATACCTTTAAGACAACCCTGTAGGTGAGTTGGCTCTAGTAGATAACCAAGGGCATCAATAGTCAATACATAAAGATAGGGCACCAATGGACACCCTTGTCTAATAGACTTGTGAAGGTGGATTTGGGGAGACAAAATTATTCACTGAAACAAATGCGGAGGCACATGAGAACAATGTATTAATCATGTTGACACATTATGGGCCAAAGCTAAGGAAGGTCAATATTTCTATGATAAATTTCTAGTCATGACAACATGGAGAAGTGAAACAAAGCATTAATGCAAATACATGCAAGTGTAGTAGAGAATTGAAGGTCAGGAGCCATTGACCCTTCCTAGGAAATGTCTCACCTTGGGGGCAATCAACATCTCTTGAAGTCCTCTCTCTTGACATCTGAAAATGTTGCAAACCTCTTCTAGCTTTTGCTTGGCCTCCCAAGCTTTTTCTTGCACTTATGCACACACCCTCTAATAAACTTCACAGTGGGACAAATGTACCCTCCACCACAACAAACAACCTTTGCCCCCTAGGATAGGGGACAAGGTTCCAAACACGATGCACAAGAGTATGCAAGTTAGGAGTGTCTAGATGAGATATATTCATCTTGAACAAAGATGAGAGTGTGAAGTCCACCACATGCCACACTAAAATGGAAGTTAGAATTGGTAGGTGATTCGACCTTGTAGTGGTAATCAACATGTTTGCTAGTTGGATACTACCAAAAAAGGAAATGCCATCCCATGGACAATATACCCGACCATGCCTTGCTTGTACCTTGGCATGTTTGTCCTTGAAATTGACTAGGTGAACCATCCTCCATAGTCCAACCCTTTTTTTCTCATTTGGGATCAAACAACTGAAGAGTTGCTTTGTACATCAACCACACCTGCTTCTCCAAGCCACAAACTATTGAACCAATGCTACCCCCATATTAGTCTCCCACTCAACCATGTTAGAGTCCCTACCTAAGCAACCGGACACGCTCCTTATGGGCTACGTGTCTCGTGTCGGACATGGACACGTTGACAGATTGTGCCCGACACGGTTGTGCAGCATGTCCCGTGTTCGGACATGCGTGTCCCGGGACTGTCACTACATGTCCCGAAAACAGGACACAAACTGTAAAAAAGACGACCGGGCCCTCTTTAAAATCAAATTTTCATTTGTATTTTGTCATTTGCAAATTTTGGGAGAGCTCAACGAGGTTTTTTCTTTTGTAGGTGAAGAGGATTTGAAGGCTTTGGAAGGGTGTTAAAAGTCCATTGAAGGTGGATTTGGTTGGGTGGATTGCAAGCTCAACCATCAAACAAGAAGAACAATGTCTCATTCAGCCAAGGTAGGAGCTAAAGGGCAAAGGAAAGGGAGAAATGCCCCATCTATTGTCTCCCCTCCCATTCCTCCAAACACAAGCTCTTCTACTCCTCTTGCTAGTGGAGCTCATGCTCCATTGAACCCTCTTTTAGCAAGACAACAAGCCTAAGAGAAAAAATACCCTTCGTGGAGGTATGTGACTAGGAAAGAAGGGCCTGGGGCAAAGTTAGGCGGGGGAGGCAATGTGTCTTGGACTTGCAATTTTTGCAAGAACGAGTTTAAGAGCACATTTACTGAGTTAAGGGCCATTTGTTGGGCCTTCCTTCTTGTGGGATTTCTTCATGTAAAGGTGTGAGTGTTAACCCAAAGGAGAGAAATGGGAAAGGAGGATCAGGAAGGCTTATGCAATGTAGTAGCAACAAGTAAGAAAAAGGATGAGGATCCTCTTCCATTCATAAGAAAACCCTCTACCGGTCGGCCCCCATTTCCACCTAGTAGAGGTGATACACATCCAACAAGAAAGGGCCATCTTCAAGTGGTCCAATGGACAAGATTTTCCAACAAGAGGCACGAGAAGAGGTGGACCTCACCATTGCTTTCTTTTTCTACCTCAACTTCATCTCATTCAATGTTGCACAGTCACCATTGTATTTTGAGATGTGTCTAAGTATCAGTGAAGGTGCTCCATCTGGTTATGTGCCTCTTGGTTTGGAGAAGCTTAGAACCACATTGTTGGTTAAGGCAAGGAAGGAGGTGGACAAAATTCTTGAGCCAATTAGAGCAACATGGCCCTCATCGGGAGTGAGTATTGTTTTCAATGGATGGATGGATCCAGCACGCCATCCACTCATCAATTTTATGGTATCTTCCCAAAATGGACTGGTGTTCGTGAAAGCGGTGGATGCTCTTGGGAAATACAAGGATGCACATTTTATGGGTGAGTTATTCATCAAAATCATTGAAGAAGTAGGTGTTGATTCTTGTGTACAAATTATCAAGGAAAACGCACCTGTTTGCAAGGCCATTGGCATGATTGTGGAAACTAAATATCCACAGGTATTTTCATTTTGGACACCTTTCATTGCTAATTTGCTCATTGTTTGAACTTTGAATTTATCACAAAATTTATCTAGGGGAAAGGTCATTTAAATGATTTGAGTTGTTAGTGTTGTAGACTCATTTATACTTGTTTTTTTTGCTCTTACAGATTTTTTGGATACCTTGCATTGTCCATTCGTTGAACTTAGCACTCAAATTCATTGCTTCAAATGTGACATGGATTGGTAACATTATTGAGGATGCACGCCATATCCGTAACTTTGTACAAAAGCACACAAATGCCCTCACCATCTACAAAGAGTACACACATCTTTCATTGCTGAAGATTGTAGATACTTGGTTTTCTTCCTCATTCATCATGCTCAAGAGGTTGAGGGAGGTCAAAACCGCTCTTGGGTCCATGGTGATTTTAGAGTATTGGTCTTTCTGGAGAAAGACAGATCAAAGTGCTTTAAAAAGGTGAAGGACACAATATTAGATGATGTTTGGTGGGAGAGGGTGGATCTTTCTATTAAGATCATGGAGCCACTCATTTCTTTGTTGTGCTTTGCAGACACAGACCAACCCATCCTAGTAGATGTTTATGAGGGGTGGGATTCCGTGATTGAGTCCATGAGGACCATTGTTATGGAGAATGAGACATCAACAGAGAACTTATGGTCCACCATTCAGGATATTCTTATCTCCAGGTGGGATAAGAATTGCACACCTTTGCAATGCTTGGTCCACTCCTTGAACCCCAAGTTCTACAGTCAGGAATGGCTCAATGGCGGGCCCTCACATAGAGTCCCTCACATGGACGGAGAGATTTCATAAGGGAGGAAGCTAGCATTTAGGTGGCTATTTCAGGATAGAGACTTACTTGATGAGGTGGAGGAGGGCTTTTCAGAGTTTTCCACTACTACTGGGAGATTTGGAGGCTATGATGTGGTTGGAGACAAGGGAGTTAAGAAGCCCTATAATTGGTGGGCAACTCATGGGGCAACATGCCCTCTTCTACAAAAGCTAGCCTTGAGGATCATCTCTCAAGTTATATCATCCTCTAGTTGTGTGAGGAATTGGAGCACATATGGCAACTTGTACAGTTTGAAGAAGAGCAGGCTTGGGCAGTCCAGACCAGAGACGATGGTGTATGTGCACACCAACCTTTGTCTCATTTACAGGAAGAGGAAGGAGTGGGTGAAGGGAAAGACAAAGATGTGGGATGTCTTTCCTGATGATATGGGTTTGGACAATAGTACTGAGTTGGCGTTAGCCAACCTGGATCTTAATGATCCAGTGCTAGAGCCGATGACATTTGATAATAGTGATCCTTTGAGAGGTCATCCTCCACGCCAGCAGATATTGATCCTCAGATTTTTGAGGAGGAGGGGGAGCAGGAAGAGGAAGAAGATAGCAGTGATGAGTTTATTGATTCAGGTAGGGAGGAGGACGAGGACTATTGATAGATGAGACTCTTCATTCTTCCATCTTGATCTACACCTTTTTGTATTTACTATTACTACAGTACTGGTCTATTTGGCATTTGCCAGTGGCATTCCTACATCTATATAATACATTATACATTTTGATTTTCATGACTTAATGAGAAATATGGTTTTGACTCCTGAGTATTGACATCTTGATCTATGACTATCATGAGTATACGGTATCATGAATTATCTACATGTCTCATAATCTCATTGTGATTACTGATTTGATTTGTAAATGTGTAATACGCATCTAGTAATTACTAATGTTAAATGTGCATTGATTCTGATTTTTTTTGAATATTTGTAAAAATTTGGATCTATATGTCTATAATTTTAAGATATATAATTTTTAATATATATATATATATAAAACGTGTCCTACCTGTCCTGATTCTGGGGGTCAGCGTGCCCGTGTCGGACACTCAAATCCCCGTGTCCTTCGCGTCCCGTGTCCTTGTGTCAAATGACATAGTTCCCTGCCAACTCTCCACTCCGTATTCGGCAAGGAAGACTCCATATACTCTTAGAGATGGGTGTTGACCGAACTGATGTTTGTTGCATAAACAAAACAAAATCCTAGCAGTCTCCTGAATTAAAAGATTAGTCTACACATACTTATTATTATCACATTTTGTCATTTAAATTTTGGTGTTCTTTGGTTGTGATACTAGTCATGGGAGCTATTGACATTGTGGATTGTGTTTCTATGACAGGAGTCTTGTTTATATGGGTATTTGTTTGCTTTTCGTCATTGTCACATTCAAGAATGTTGTCTTCTTAGTCCCTCTCTAGGGCGTTACTGTTTTCTTTACAGATATATGACATATTGAAGTCTTCTTCATTGGTATGATAGCTACAACTTCTTTAGTTTGTTATTCTTTCTTTTCTTGATATTTTTAAGTTATAAGGCTACATATGTAATAAAGTCACTTAAGTGACTTAGGTCAAATATTTGGGTTTTAGATGCATTAGGGTGTTGGTCACCCAAGTTCTTTATAAGAGCGAGGCCATAATGTATTGTTGTATCATCTCATAATAATATTGTGTTGTGTGTTATTGAGCTTCAATGTGTTTGGTGAAGTAACCTATCTGGGGTTTCTCGGAATATGGTAACGGAGTAGAGTTAATCGAAGGCCAAAATCATGAAAATTAGTGGGTGTTGTCATACCCACGATTGCTTCATTCTCAAGTTTTGGTATGGGTAGAAAACGATTTTGCATAGCCATGATTTTATACACCTGTAGTAGAATTGGGTTGATCTTGTCATCAAATAATAAAGAAACTGTGCCATGATTGGAAGATCAACCGCAATTTTTGAGTATGCAGCTGTTGAACCGTTGAGACTTGAACAGTCGTTGTAAAGGAGTTTCCATTACCAATCGTTGCCAAGATTGTTGCCACTGTACGACACATCATTGCCAAGACCATCATTGTTGCTTTCAAGTCTGTTGCTATTTTTGAGTTGCTATATTTAAAAAGGAGCAAGTCACAGAGTGCCATCGAGTAGCTGCTGAGGAAGATGAAAGAGGGATCCGCCCCAAAACATCTAGTCATAGAAGCTGCTCGATTTGTTGTCCATTATTGAGTCGTTGATTTATATGTGAGGTCGATGATAAACCAATGATTGAAGAAGACATCACAAAAGTGTGATGAGGGGAGATAACATAAGATAATTTTATTAATGTCCAACAAATGACCACACGAGTAGGTCAATGGGACTAGATAATTCATCCAGAATGATTACATTGTGGGAGTGCAAACACGACTCCTAGAAAGTGCTGAAACTAAGATAAAATAAAGATACAAGCAGTAGTAAAGCCTCTTAAACATGTATAAAGCCAGATCAAAGGTTTTGTACGGAAGAGGAGCCATGATTGTTTATAGCCACACATTGAAGAAGCCGCCATGTTGAATGTACAATAATGTAGTCACGACCACAAATTTCTTGGAGCAGTCAGATATATAGTCGTATCGCCATCTGATTAAAAGTCCGCAGATTGAGTTAATCGCCAAGTTGTTGGAGTTGCTTCCTCCATATTCATTGCCGCTAGCCTCGAGAGCAAGTTCTGAACTTTGCAGGGAGCACTGATCTTAGCATATGGTCAATAAACATGCAGCGTTGAGGAGATGCCTAGCCTGAGAAATATAGAATTTTGTACGATCCATATACCGTACTGAGTACTCTGTTGAACGATCTATACATAGAATACTTAGCTTTGACAACCTGCACAGATTTGATGCCCAATGTTAATATCATCAATGGTTCTCATCTGTTTCTAACATTTTGATTTCAACAGAAGCACTTCATCTTAAGAGAAACATAATAGTAGATTTGTAAGGCATTCTATTGAGATATTTAGTGTGATTGCAATTTCTAGATATTGGGTGGAGAGGCTCGGATACTGTATTTATGTTAAAACCACATGAGAAAGTCCTTTTCAAGCTTGGTATGATTTCTAGGTCTCTGGATGCATTAGATGGACTTCAACTACGAGATCACAACCTGAAATTTGGTTTTGTGGATGGTGGTGAGAATTTAGTTTTGAGACTAAGTTGTAAGAAAATGGGACACATAACCTGTGCTGTCAGGCTTATCAAAGAAGAACCATCGAACATTACCACTGGTGCTGTCCTCACTGAAGAAAACTAAGTTTCTATGCATTTTAGGAAGCCCACACTTTGAAGCTAGGAAGGGATCAATTAATAATTCAGTATGGATGGTTGCCCAATTAGTTCAGTAGTTGTGGATCTAGGGAATGATCCCTCATTGGTTGAGACATGCATGTGGATTGGATTCTACTAGTGAGGTTATGCAACATGCATGTGGATTGCTGTCAAGTAATTGAGTGTGAGAGATTCATGATTCTGGAGTTCGGGAAGGTGGAATCCAGGAATTCAATTCAAGAACTATACCTTTCCAAGGGTTACAAGGTAGCTTGATGGATCTCAACTTGGTTCAGGAACTGTGTTTAAAGAAGCTTCCAACATATGTTTTGTGATGTTTAGATGGACTTCAACTACGAGATCACAACCTGAAATTTGGTTTTGTGGATGGTGGTGAGAATTTAGTTTCGAGACCAAGTTGTAAGAAAATGGGACACATAACCTGTGCTGTCTGGTTTATCAAAGAAGAACCATCGAACATCACCACTGGTGCTGTCCTCACTGAAGAAAACTAAGTTTCTATGCATTTTAGGAAGCCCGCACTTTGAAGCTAGGAAGGGATCAATTAATAAGTCAGTATGGATGGTTGCCCAATTAGTTCAGTAGTTGTGGATGTAGGGAATGATCCCGCATTGGTTGAGACATGCATGTGGATTGCAGTCTACTAGTGAGGTTATGCAACATGCATGTGGATTGCTGTCAAGTAATTGAGTGTGAGAGATTCGTGATTCTGGAGTTCGGGGAAGTGGAATCCAGGAATTCAATTCAAGAATTACACCTTTCCAAGGGTTACAAGGTAGCTTGATGGATCTCAACTTGGTTCAGTAACTATGTTTAAAGAAGCTTCCAACATATGTTTTGTGATGCTTAGCTTTCAGTTTGTGTTTTCATTCAAGTATATGTATTTAGTTTGTTATTTTTCAGCAATGTATGCCTTATGGGGTAGTGTTAAGATATAAGGCTACATATGTAATAAAGTCACCTAAGTGACTTAGGTTAAATATTAGGGTTTTAGATGCATTAGGGTTTTGGTCACTCAAGCTCTTTATAAGAGCGAGGACCCTCAATGTATTGCTGTACCATTTCATAATAATATTGTTTTGTGTTATTGAGCTCCAATTTGTTGGTGAAGTAACCCTATCTAGGGTTTCTCGTTTATTGATTCTCGGAATAGATATGCTGACTGGACAGAGATGGTACTCTTCCAGTTTCTATTGTGCATCCCTTGGTCGTTGCTTCACATAGAGGTTGATTAAGTCAAGGGTTTTAACTTATCAGTGGCATTTGACTTTTTTTTATAGCCCTTCTTTGCATGTCTTCTAGGTAGATATGAGAAAAGGACTGTTGGTTTACTAAAGCCCTCTTGTATAGTTAAACATTCTCTTTTATATGTATATATATTTATGAATATGTGGCTTATTTAATTGCTAATTTGTTAGTAGAATTATTTTTGCTTACAATTAGAACAATATATATGTATGGCACTGATTTTTGTGTAAAAGATTCCATGGTTGTTAGGAAAATGATTATTATATGCAAAAAGGATGATGTGTCTTAGAATTAATGACATGTCTCTTCATCTATCACGATTCTTCTTTTTTAAGCCTGAAGACCACCTTGTATAAAATTGTAAATACATGCACAATCTTATTGTATTGTGTTGCATTATGTCTTAAGAGAATATGTAGCTTAGTTATCTGGTATATTTGTTGTCTATTAATTCTTCTTGCTGTCTCTGTGTATATTAAGAGACGTTCAGACACGATATATTGTCTGCTATATTTTATTGTTGCAGAGAATAGCTGCAGAAAGAGCAAGTTATGAGAAAGACTACATGGATGCATTTCAGAAGCTTGAAGAACAACGGCAACACCTACAGCTACAAAAGCGAGTGATGGAGGCTGAGCTGAAAGATAGAAGTGCAGATTATTGGAAAAAGGTTAGCAGAATGGGGTTCTTCCCATGTTTCCTTTCATCTTGTGCTGTTGTTTTCGAATTATATCTTGAATTTACTTTTCCAATTATAAGATTAAGCTGCTTATAAATTGATATATATGCATGAGAATTAACCAGCATAGATCCATCTCAACTCTGGCTCTATCAAGCGTCGAGAGGGATCAAATCCTCGAGGTTAGCACTTTGATTTACACATGAAAGGATTTTATCCCTCTCAGCACTTGGTAGAGCCAGAGTTAAGATGGATATATGCTGGTGCTAATAGAACACACAATTTTAAAGTATTTTGCTATAAAAGTTTATGAGCATTAATATAACATTTTACTTGTTAGATTATTACATAGATTAATTCAATATGGATAATCAACATAAAAGGTTTGAAATAATGAAATTTTACCATATTTATTTTAAAGTAATAAGTATGTATTCTGTTTTGTGTATTTTTAAATATTTAAGATTATATTATTACATCTCTTATTGAACAACACATTCTAAATATTTTAAATTTTAATTTTTAAAATCAAATATTTAAGTGAAAATTGCATTTCTATTTTAAAATTATTTTAAACTCATTACAAATTACATTAAAATACCATCTTAAACTAAAGATGAATCCACTTTTAAAACACTACTGAATCGAGCCTTGGATCATGGATGGGATAATATTTGGTTGCTTGTCAGGATTTCCTTGGATCATGGACGAGATAATATTTGGTTGCTTGTTAGGTTTTTTTTGGATAATATAGCTTTTTTATCTTTTGATTCCACAAAAAATTGTGTTAGATTTTATTTTTTGCCAGATTGTGGAGTTGGTAGGCCATTTCTAGTTTGAAATTGGTTAATTTAAACTTGCAACGGACATGTGCTCAGTTTTATATTTATTTTCTAGAATTGACACCTGCTTAGTTCTATATATATTTTCTATTTATTTTATAAATCCGATATGTGCCACGAGCGTTACAGATGTGACACATCTCTCTCACTTGGACTGTAGAAAGCACCTCTTCGGCACAATCACTATTTTCATCTGTCCAAATTCCATTAGCATTCTGTGTTAGCTACTTAGTTCATATCAAATGCTGAGATATTAAGAGACGCAAATGCCAATGAACATGGATACTCCTATCCCTTTAAGATTTAAGTGGAGGTGCACATTGTTCCAGTATCTGACGTCCATTGTTGTTTATACTGAAGAATAGTGTATCAGTGTCCGTTTCTATTAGATGCATGTGTCTCCTCTTTTGATTCAGGAATTTGTAGAGCCTTGTTGCTCTGACATGAGACGGAATCTGACAGTTCAGGATATTTTCTTAGTTTTCAAGAATAATGCAGTCTTGAAATGGATTTAAGCTTCTGTGAAGCTCAGCCCTGCTTGAAGTACTTCCTTAGCTCCATATCTGCTGCTCTGCTTGTAGGGGAATGTTTCCCAACTATTTCTTTGAGTTTCCCTGAATATGATGCTTCACTAATTGAATTTTTTTTCGGCTTACATACTGAAGCCTTTCCCCTTGAGTGTTTTCTAGCGTTCCATGGTAAGCTGTTGGGAGTGAGAGCGGATCGAAAAGTGAAATTTTCAAATGCTTTCGTTTCGAGAGTGTTTTTTATATAGTATATATTTTAATATATTTTGATAGATTTATGTCTAAAAAACATGTAGGATGTTGAATTAGCTATAGAAAACATGGATTAAACTATATAACATCAATCATCTAGTACTTATAACTTATAAATTATAACATTGCCATCAAATGATCAACCATGACAACTTTTATAGGAGCTTGGCAAAGAAGGGAGGTACCATAACATTTTCATCAAATAATCAACCTCGTATAGGAGCTTTTAGTATAGGAAAGGTAGGGAGCACTTCAAGAACGCCTCGAGAGCGTTTTGGCAGCGAGCTTTAGAAGGGAGTGAGAAGGGAGCAAGCTTCGAGAGCGGGAGCGAAGTGGGGGAGGGGTTGCTGATCCAGGGGGATCTCCCAAATAACCAAAAAAAAAATAAAGTCTTCAAATGTTGGCAAGGAAGTTATAGTTGCATAGAGCTCGTTGAGGGCTTTTCGACGATATTCATTTCATCAAAATCGGACTTCAGACGTGAAAGATATCGCGCGTTCGAAAGATTCGACAATTGGCACAAGGGGGTGCCACATGGCACCTCAGGAAGGGTGACATGTGGCCTGTACAGCGCTTACGTGGCACACCCACAAAGCAGATTGCGGATGACGTGGCAGGTTTACAGTGTCAAGTGGCAGTCAAGTTAGCAGCTACATCATTTGACACATGGCAGAATCTTTGCGCAGTTGGTAGTTGAGTTGGCAGTGATAGGGGCTTAATGCCAACTTTTGACTTTCGAAGTCAGGATCAGAATAGTCGAGGATCGAGAATAGGATTTTCATTGGAGAAAATGTTAAGCCCGTGCCGACTTTTGACTTACCAAGTCGGGATCTACAAGTTGGCAGATTGTTGTTGTGCTATTTGGTAGTTCCGACTTCTAACGTCAGAACAGTTGGGATTGGCACAGTTGAGGTCAGCACGTCAGAACCGGTAAAATGGACAAGTTGACATCGAGAAAGTTGAGATCGCACAGTTGTGATTGGGGCGATAGATTACAAATCGACGGATCATCATAACAGACGATGGATTAAGATCAACGACCAAGGATGAATCTGGAAATTATGCTTGCGGATTTGGTTTTTCAATCTGATAGAGATATTTTTTCGTTTGGAATTGGGATTTTTGGTTCTTGATCTGCAATTTTTGTCACTAAGCCTATGCCTTCGATCTTGGAGTTGATCGTGAAGGATAGTTTGGGCATGGAATCAGATTTCATACCTAATTGGACATGACCCCTGCGGATCCACAAACCAATTCAGTTTGTTATTTAAACATGCAATTTGGACATGAAATAGGGGAGTGGCAGAGAGACAGTCAGAGAAAGAATTCGTTGGGAAACATAGTTTAGATATGTAAATTTTCTTTTAATACTCAACTAGGGCCAAACAGTGCATGCAAAATATCAACTGAACAGTGAAAACCACACATGAATATATTTTACAGTATGTAGCGAATTATAAAACTGAGAAATAACTCACAACATCACATCACAATATTGACACTATTATTTTGGGTATGGAAACCCTCGAAAAAACCCAAGATGGGAAAACCGGTGCAGTAGTCAAGTATAGATTTTATTATGAAAAAATATCGAATTCGTTGGGAAACATAGTTTAGATATGTAAATTTTCTTTTAATACTCAACTAGGGCCAAACAGTGCATGCAAAATATCAACTGAACAGTGAAAACCACACATGAATATATTTTACAGTATGTAGCGAATTATAAAACTGAGAAATAACTCACAACATCACATCACAATATTGACACTATTATTTTGGGTATGGAAACCCTCGAAAAAACCCAAGATGGGAAAACCGGTGCAGTAGTCAAGTATAGATTTTATTATGAAAAAATATCGAATTCGTTGGGAAACATAGTTTAGATATGTAAATTTTCTTTTAATACTCAACTAGGGCCAAACAGTGCATGCAAAATATCAACTGAACAGTGAAAACCACACATGAATATATTTTACAGTATGTAGCGAATTATAAAACTGAGAAATAACTCACAACATCACATCACAATATTGACACTATTATTTTGGGTATGGAAACCCTCGAAAAAACCCAAGATGGGAAAACCGGTGCAGTAGTCAAGTATAGATTTTATTATGAAAAAATAT
>LPNX010515211.1:117577-132822 GCA_001517045.1 Pseudotsuga menziesii
CGAACTTTTACAATCACTGCAAATTCACCCAAACCTGGCGAATGCAGTACTCGACAGAATCATTGGGAAAATCCCAGCTAAACCTCAACACCCTCTTGTGTGAGTGTAAGGCCTAGCTGTACGAAGCTCGATGATCCTGTTGCTCACTCCTCCGTCTTCTCAGCTAAATCCTGTCTGTCTTTCTCTCCTTTTCTTTATCCTGTCTCTGTTGGAATACAAGTGTGTGTTCTCTCCACCAATTGATCTCTCTTTTATAACTTTAGGTTAAGCAAAAACCCTAATTTCACTTTCACTTTAACTAGTGGTAAAGAAAAAAGTTAAAAACCCTAATTTTACTTTCACTTTAACTAGTGGATCACTAAATTTAATTTAGATCACTTTAATTTATTTTCCAAAGTAAACCTAGGAAAAGTAAATTAAATACAACTGGTTTCCTAATTTAAGTCTTATGCACGCAGGAAGACCTTCCTTGTTGCTACTAGTTTAACACTCCCTTTCAACGAGGAAGGGATTCGGTAGCAGCCCCAACTTATCCCTGAACTTCACAAAACTCTGTCTGTAAAGTGCCTTGGTGAAAATGTCTGCCACTTGCTCATCTGTCTGTATGTACTCCAACCGAATGGTTCCCCTCTGAACACAATCTCTCAAGAAGTGGTATTTGATGTCTATGTGTTTGCTCTGGTCATGGAACATTGGATTCTCAGATAGCTTGATGCCACTCTGATTGTCACAGTGAACTATTGTAGCCTCTAGCTCACACTCGAACAACCCTGCAAGTAACTTCCTCAACCACATATCCTCACAAGCAGCCATGCTGGTTGCCATGCACTCATCCTCTGCCGAGCTCAATGCATCCGACCTTTGCTTCCTGCTGAACCAAGAGACAAACCCTGATCCAATGCCGAAACAACAACCTGAAGTACTCTCCCGGTCCTCTACACATCCTGCCTAGTCAGCATCTGTGAAACTTGCTAACTGTACACTCCCCCTGCGCTCATAAACCAATCCATACTCCACTGTACCTTTGATGTAGCGAAGTATGTGCTTCATAGTCGTCCAATGCACTCTCCGAGGGTCTACCATGAACTGACTCAAATAGTTGATTGCAAAGCTGATGTCTGGTCGAGTGTTGACCAGATACATAAGCGATCCGATCAGCCAACGATACAAGGTAGGATCAAATCCGTCTGATCCTGATGCATCAATCTTCCTCCAGTTGGACACTAGAGGTATGGCCATAGACTTGCAGTCCTCCATCCTGAATCTCTTCAGGATCTCTACTGCATACTTCCCCTGTTTGATGAAGAAGCATCCATCTCTTTGCCAAGCCTCCAAGCCAAAAAGTAATGCATCATCCCAAGGTCTTTCATCTCAAACTCTACTGCAAGGTTGGACTTATAGTCTCCAATCAACCCCTCATCTCTTCTCAAAAAGAGATCATCCACATATAAGACTAGGATGAGAGGCACCTCACCTGTCAAGAAGTATAGGTTGTGGTCAACCTCACTCTGCTGAAATCCCATCTCCCGTAGATAGCTGTCAATCCTCGAGTACCATGCTCGAGGTGCTTGCTTGAGCCTGTAAAGAGCTTGATGCAGTCTGCATACATGCGTCTCCCTGTTCTCCACATCAAACCCCTTTGGTTGCTCAATATACACCTCCTCTTCTATGGACACGCCAACCCATCTCAACTACCAGTGAGATAATGGTCCGAATGGAAGAATACCTGGCAACAAGGGCGAAGGTCTCCTCATAATCAATACCCTCCTTATATGAAAACGCCTTTGCCACGAAGCGTGCTTTATACTTTTCCACACTTCCGTCTGCTGCATTCTTCACCTTGTAGATCCATCTGGATCCTACCACCTTTTTCCTTGTGGCCTTGGCACAACCTTCCATACCTAGTTTTTCATAATGGAGTCATACTCCTCAGCCATAGCTCCCTGCCACACATCATGTTGTGCAGCCTCCCCGAAGCTGGAAGGTTCAGAGTTAATCAACTCTGTCATCAGTGCCATATAACTAAGCCTCTTTGGTGGTACACTTTGTCTAAAAGATGTCTGTGGAGGATCTACTTGCCTGGAATCCTGCACTGTGGATCTAAACCACTTAGGGCTTGGCCTAGTGTCAACCTGTTGCGGCTGTTGGATATACGTCTCCTGCTGCAGCTCATCCTTCCAAGTCAATGACTGAAGGATCCTGTCCAGCTGACTCCCTCTGACCACTAGAACCTGTGCTCTGTGTCTTTACCTGTACTTATACATCTGGCTCCTCCAACTTGACTCTCGACTTCTGTGTTGGCTACTGCTTTGCTGGAAAGTCCGGAGATCTCTGCAAGGCCCTGTCCTCATCGAACTGGACATCCCTGCTCACAATGATCCTCCTGCGAGAAGGAATGTAAACTCTATATGCCTTCGAAATCTTGCTGTAACCAACAAGTAACCCCTTCTCTCTAGAAGGGTCCAGCTTCTTCCTATTGTCAGCATGAACACGACAATAACATACACTGCCTAATATGCGAATGTGACTCACATCTAGCCTAGTGCCTGTGAAGACCTCCTCTGGTGTCTTCCTCCCCAAGGCTGTGTGGGGACACTTGTTCTGAATGTATACTGTAGTGCTGTATGCCTCGGCCCAGAGGAATAGTGGTAATCCCTGATCAAATAACATGGCCTTGGCTGCTCCAACCATAGTCCTGTTCTTTCGCTCTGCGACTCCATTTTGCTGTGGGGTATGGGGCACATTGTGCTCTTTCTTGATTCCCTCAGCCGAACAATACTCCATACTCATTGGAAGTGTACTCATCCCCATTGTTTGTCCTCAACACCCGAATCTTCTTTCCTGTTTGGTTCTCCACAAGGGTCTTGAACTCTCGGAACCTCTCAAAGACATCTGACTTGGCCTTCAGGAAATAGATCCAGGTTTTCCTGGAATAGTCATCAATGAAGGTTACGCAGTAACTGTAACCACTGAACGAATGGACACTTATAGGTCCGCATACATCCGAATGCACTAAGTCCAAGGGCTCCTTAGACTTGTGCTCACTTTGTGGGAAAGGCTTCCTGATGTTGTTCCCTAAAGCACAACCCTTGAAGTGGTTATGCTTTTCCTCCTGTACCTGAGGAACTCCAATGACTGCCTGTCTCAAATGCTTCAGTGCTCCATGGTGTAAGTGTGCCATCCTCTTATGCCACAACTCACCTTTACTGCTGCTGCTGCTGTTGACTAGAGCCTTTGTAGGCTCAAAGTGTAATCTGTACACTTTCCCGCTCCTTCTGCCAATCACCCGGTCCAAGCTCGTATCTGACCCCTTGGGCCTGATATACACTCTACAGTCACGGAACTTCACCTAATATCCCTTGTCCTCCGAAGTTGAGACTGATATAAGGTTCTTGGTCAGTCCTGGAACATATAGCACATCAACAAAACTGAGGGGTTTTCAAGATTCCCTCTCAAATGAAACAATGCCAACTCCCTGTGCTTGATATCGCGCATCATCACCCAACTCAACGTGGATCCCTCTTTCACCCTCCTGCAAGTCTTTGAATAACCTCTTTTGTCCAGTCATGTGACTAGATACTCCATTGTCAATGTACCATATGCTGCTCCCTGTGGTGCTTGCCATGCAAGCTATCAAACAAAACTCCTCATCGAAGTTCCTGCTAAACTCATCCACCTCTGCAGATCCAACCATCTGAGTGTTACTCTTCTTCTTCCTGTCTGGGCACTGGGAGGCAAAGTGTCTCTGCTTGTGGCATATAAAACACTTGACCTTTGACACGTCAAGGTTCTTCTTACCATCCTTCTTTCTCTTTGCCTTCCCCTTGCTCTTCCTTGTAAGGGCTAGAGCCTCCTCATCCACAATTTGTGGGGCACTGCTGGATGATCCTGATCCTTGACCCTTGTGGGTCTCCTCCTGCACAAAGTCATCCCATAGTCTTTGCCAATTAGGGAGCTTCTCCCTAGCCACAACATCTTTGACAAAGGTGTCCCATGGCTTAGAGAAGCCATTGAGGGCTATCCGAACTAGCTCCTCATCATCAGTTTTAGAGCCAACAACTCCAAGCTCATCCCTGATCTGTGTGAGCCTCGTGAGATAAGGCACCACTCCTCCCTTGGTCATCTGGGTGTTGTGCATCCTCTCTTGCAACACCATCCTCCGGTTCTCGTTGTTGCTCTGGTACAGACTTTCCAAAGCCTTCCACATCTCCAATGCGGTCTTCTTATCAGAAAGGTGAGGGACTATATGGTCCTTCACTCCATCCATGATAATCAGCATGGATCTGGAATCAATCTTCTTACAGGCTATCAGATCTGCCGGATCTGTGGGTGCAACTTTTGTGGAGTCAATGTGCTGCTCAGCATCACTGACGTCCAGGATCCTTGTGATCCTCTCTTTCCATGTAGGAAAGTTCTGAGCACCTTGGAGTCTATCCTCAACTCTCAATTGCATGGCCATAGTGAAGTGTACCTGTCAAACCCTAGATCTGGAAGTCTAGGTTTATGTCTTCCTATAGATCTGCCCCTGATCTATCACTGCTGTTGCAAATCTCTTAGCTTTAGCTCACCAGAGCTCTGATACCATGTAAATTTTCCTTTAATATTCAACTAGGGCTAAACAGTGCATGCAAAATATCTACTGATAACCACACATGAATATCTTTTACAGTATGCAACGGAATATAAAATTGAGAAATAACTAACAACATCACATCACAATATTGACACTATTATTTTGGGTATGGAAACCCCCGGAAAAACCCAAGATGGGAAAACTGGTGCAACAATCATATAGATTTTACTATGAAAAATACACGAAAAATATGGAACTTTTACAATCACTGCAAACTCACCCAAACCTAGCGAATGCAGTACCCGGCAGAATCACTGGGCATATCCTAGCTAAACCTCAAGACCCTCCTGTGTGAGTGTACGGCCCAGCTGTACGAAGCTCGATGATCTTGCTGCTCACTCCTCCGTCTTTTCAGCTAAATCCTCTATTTGACTTTCTCTCCCTGTCTGTATCCTGTCTCTGTCGGAATACAAGTTTGTGTTCTCTCCACCAATTGATCTCTCTTTTATAACTTTAGCTAAAGCGAAAACCCTAATTTCACTTTCACTTTGACTAGTGGTAAAGCAAAAACCCTAATTTCACTTTCACTTCAACTAGTGGTTCACTAAAGTTAATTTAGATCACTTTAATTTATTTTCCAAAGTAAACTTAGGTAAAGTAAATTAAATACAACTGGTTTCCTAATTTAAGTATTCTGCATGCAAGAACACATGCATACAGGAAGACTTTCCTTGTTGCTACTAGTTTAACAAGATAAACAGTTCGAACTAAGGAAGTTCAAAATTGACAGTGAGAAGGTTGAATGTGATAGTCACTGTGGTTGTTGCAAGTGCGTTGAAGCTGTAGCATGGTTCTGAGGTGATTCCATCCAGCACATGACACAAATTCTCATACGGCATGTCAGGTGAGGTCCTCGGCAGAGCTAATTAGCATTCTTGTAGTCTGAAAGTAATAGACAGAATCCCTAAGAGTTCTCTATATTGATGTAAGTTTGCAACATTTGAAGAAAATTAATTAAAATTCTCCCATTGGAAGCCAAGCTCCAGAGACGTAGTCCAAACTGGAGGAACTCTGTTATCAAGTTGCATTCTTCAGTTTATGGTTTGCAGTTGTGTTAATTTGCATTCCTTTTTATTTCCGTATTCTGTTTTAAGAATTGTCATTTTAAAATCTTCCTCAGAGAGTTTACTGTTTAAAAATCCTTCACATAGAAATTCATGGTTAATACGATCCTGTAATATTCAGATCATGGGCGCTCCCACGCAGCAGAGGTTCCATGTGTCCCTTGAGAAGGGGTGTGTCGTCAGGAATATTTCCTGCCATCCTTGGTATGTTGGGAATGGCAAGGAATGTGGATAGGAATGTTCCCCTTTGAAAATGGCGCATTCTCAGTTGTAGGGGCACCCATGAGTACCCTAATACCAATGGGTAGTCCTGGTCACTCCCCTCCCAAAACATGCCTACAGAGATTAAGAAACAAAAAATTTAAGAAGGTAAAAAATGAACTTTTAAATTGTTTTGTAATTCACAAGTGTACCTTGAAATTGGAAATTGGAGAATACTGAAATTGAATTTTAACAATTAAACAACATAGAAAAAGAATTTAAGATGATCCAGGGAAGCATGCACTGGTAATGAACTTTGCCACCTAATTATTACACAGGTTTCATTCCTTCCTAAGCTTTGCTAATTTGGTTTTTATTAATCTATACCGATTGGCAGATTGAAAAGTCAAGTCTAGGAATTTAATGAACTAAGCTATCTAAACTTAGTGGTTAATCAATAATTTAATAGTAATTATTATTTTTTTTCCAAAAGGAAAAATTGTATATCAAGAAGAAAAAATGTACATTTAGTACATGCTATCATGCACAAGATTACAAAGGCCCTATTGTTCATAAAGTTACTTGAAGTCAACTTTACTACTAGCTAAAATGAGCCCTACCAACTGAAAGAAAAAACACTTACGAAGGGCTGTATGGAAAGTGTATATATTCAAGTATGTAAACAGTCCATAGAGGAGCATAATATCCAGGGAATACAGGCCATGGCAGCAAATAGCCCTATATGCTTTAACATCTTAATACAACCTTTTAGAATTGAAATCACAGAGAGATCCTAAGGAAAGAATAGCCTGGTAGTTTGAGGGAAGACCTCTTCATCTGAGTGAGTATGCAGCTCCAGGAGACCTTCAGAAAGATGAGTTCACTGTTATGATTAGCTGTCTGCATCCCTTTGGAGGGTAACCTGCTCTAGAACAGGCAGAAGATAGATGTTATGCAAAGCAGCTTTCCCATTTAACCAGTTAATACATAATATGGAATCTCCTTGAACATGCAAGGTTGTTATTCCTTGTTCCAGAGCAATTCTAAGAAGGGCTACTGGAGCTCTGAGCTCTGCTCAGTTTAAACCTCTCCCAAGTCCTAACTTGAAAGTAACATAATGAACATATGAAAAATATAACCCAAGCACCAACTTGAAAGTAACATAATGAACATATGAAAAATATAAAGCACCCCCAGCTACATGGTCCCTTGGATTGTCCTTTCTAGCACCATCAAAGACACTTCAGGGGGTGCATTTGTTAATCATCAGATACCCAGGCTGTCTCGCTGGATTTGGCTGTGGGAGCTTTTTTACTTCAACATCATATGCAATTGATTTGATAAAAAACTTCAATGGGTGAACACCTTCAAAGATAAACATTATTTCTAGAGATACAGATGTCCCATGAGGCAACCACTGAAAGGGATCTATGGTCTGTGATGGACAGGGCCTCTGTCCAACACTTGAAATTGTCAATTAATGAGGATCCTTCCCATTTAGAACATTCCAGATAAGGACCTTGTTCGACAAGGCTAGCCAAAACAATATTTTTTACACAAGGGGGCATTGATCTTTGAGACTGGTTTCTACCACCATTGAACTTGAGATTACTCAAGAAAATTTGCAATATACCCAATTTTGTTGTGTATTACCCCCACTGGATTCTTCGACCAAACCAGGGAATCTTCATTCTCTGGTAACCTAATGAAATTTCTTTGCAATTTTAGAGTAAAAGGGTCCCACTCCTCAGCTAGACGTGTATCCAAATCTAGAAACCTCTCCATCCTTCCAGCCTTGGTGCAAGATAGAAGTAGATCCAGAGGTTGCAGCATCTGTAAGAGAGAAGATGTCCTGCATTCTTAGGGATATCAATAGTTCCTTGGAGACTCTGTTCTTCCTTTCAAAGTGTATCTAGGGGTCCAGACCTAATGTAACACTCCTCTGATTCCCTAATTTCTAGTAAAGCCAATTTTGAACACTAGGGAAATCCAGCTGCAGTGCTTTCCATACGATAGAAGAGTTTGCTGTCGGTTTATGGGGAAATATAATCCATTCTTCCAAGGACAATGGGGCAATGTATTTGGCTTTCATACCTTGCTGCTAAAGCCCATCGACTGTAAGCAATCTACAGAGACTTTTTGCAATGCGAGCCCTGTTGTTGCACAACCTAGCAGCCCTTAGATTGCAAGGAGGAATTTGATGCTAAACTGATAAATCCTAAGGACTACCCCTAAGTGTCACACAGGCAGGGTCCTCTCTCTTTAGGTTTCCCAAGTCCACCTAAGTAGACCTGGACTAACCATGGGAGGTGTCCCTAGTCAAACTTTTCCAAGTACTTGCTAGAAAAGACCAGCTTTCCCACAGTACTGTAATCGATTTTTAAGAAACAATCTTCCTTGGGAATTAACAAAGGGCTGAAATGTGGCACACTGTGAGGAATGTTGAAGGGGTTTTAAATTTAAAGGACAGAAATACCCCCTAAGCAAAGTGTGGAAGAACAAAGTAACCAGGTGAGATTTGGAAATAAAAGTGCAAGCTACTCTTAAAATGAACAATGATACTGCTTATGATCTATGCTAAGAATTACATCTGAGAATTTGTTTCATTGTGACAAAATGTGCCTAGGTTATGGTAAATATGTGTCACCGTTGGGACTAGGTGTTGAGTCTAAATGATTACTAACTTTAGTTTAATATCAGATCTTGGTGAATCAATACTATGGAGTTCAAATCTGAAGGTGTAAATGGCTTAAAAGTGGTGGGTTTAGGTTGAAAAAAGGCCCAAGACATGGAAAAACTTGCTGATTTTGATATTATCTGATTTTTAATGCATAAACCACAAGCACACAAAACACACCAAGTAAAATTAAGTACAACCCCAGCTATATGCTATGCAATATGAAGATTACCGGTGCCTTGCCCTAGGGTTTTTAGTAGAGATAACTTTAGATTATTACATGCAAGACTTATTTAGGTTTGATACATAGGATGCAATATGATAGAGCCTATTGAATTGCAGATTTCTCCCTATTGCTTAATGAGCTGAGAAAATCAAGTGTTGAAAAAATGGAGAAAAAGAGGTACAAGAAATCCTGATCCGGTGCCTTGGTGTTGGTTAAAGGAGTCGACTCACCCCTCCTAGCACATTGATATGAGATTGAGATTTTGAGAATGCAGAAGCCCTGGAACAATCTGCAACTTTGAACTAGTTGAGGTGCCCCCATTGTGCAAACTAAGCAAAAATCAAAAGATGGAAATCGATTTGAGAAGTTTCAAATCCTATAACATGATCAACAATCAAGTTAGAAAAATGAATGTATAAGAGGTAAGAAATAAAACCCAAAAGGAGAAAGCACATGCAATAAAAATTCTAAGTAAATCTCTTACCAGAAACCCCAAAGTGTTTAAACAATTGAAAATTCCAAGCTTATACATGCACAAACTAGAATACCATTACCTCAACATAGACTAGATTTTATAAACATATAAAGAGAGGCAGGCAAAAGCCAAAATCCAGCCACAAAACGCGATTAATGCAGTAGATAAACTCAGAAAACCAGAACTGTTGTATTGCTCAAAACTGCATCTTTTATAAATGAGTGGCTCAATCTCTTTTATAGAACAAGAGAGAGCAAAATCCTAGCTACAAAAAGAGAGAGGGTTGAGATCTTCATTTGAGTCTCCCCTTTACATCCAGTGCTTGAGATTAAAACATTCTGTTGAATTTACATGTAGAGAAATCGCCCTTTTTGGTGGGCCGCACTTGGCCAAGACAGAAAGAGTGGGACCAAAATGCTGAGATTAAACATTAAATTGTTGAGTGGATAAGTGTTGAAGTTGCATTTGTTGAGTTGGATGTTGATTTTGATGGTTGGAACAATCAAATGAATGGCTGGAAATGGAGAATGTGCCCCCCTCTTCGTGATTTGGCTGAATGGGGCCCAAATACACGTGACATTTGTCTTCTAGTTGTTGTTTTGTCATCTCAATCATTTTTAAGAAGGACCCATTTCAATATTTGCCCAATTAAAATTTGTTGTTGCCATTTAAATGATGTTTTGCCATAAACAATTTTAAGTTGGACCTTTTAAGAAGTTTGATGAATAATTGCCAATTAATAGGATCTTGATGCAACCATGGGAATTATACTTAGAAATTGCCTTGGATGATGTCCATGATGCTTTATAAACACATACCAATCATTACCTTGCCAAAATTTGATTCGAAATGTTCAATTACATGTTGCTCCAAATGATTAAAGTTGGACTTGCGCGTTTTTAATTTTAAACTCAAGAAAAACCATCAATTTTTGCCTATTAGTCCATATAAGCTGAAAATCATATTTGGAAGGATCAAATTGGCTTCAAAAGTCTTCAACAAGCTCAATGGTGATGATAGGATTACATATGTTGCTGGCTGGTCCTATTGATCAAGTCAAAATGTTGAAAATTTAATTTTGGTCAAAGTTGGACAAATTTCTCCAATGAATGTGTGGACCCTTCTAATGCCTTTGAAAGGAAAATATCACATCTTAAATGGCTTAAAATGATGATCTACTAGAATCATAATACGCACAATGATTGGTCAAGTGAATCTTTACATAACTTCAAACATGCTACTTAAAGTTAATACAAAGCATGAGCTTAGTTTTTTATAAACATGTCATCATCAAGTCAACATAGACCATTACAAGGACTATTTCTCCTTTGGTTGAAGTGGATAGAAAAGTCCAAATAGGTAGTCACGTGAAAGTTTGGTCAAAGGTGACAAATTGACTCAAGATGGAGGACAAGGGAAAACTTTGTGTTCTTCACCAATAGGGAAAACATTAGGGAATGTGTCTCATAAATGGGTGTTGTGTGTAATGAGATATTTTTCCTTTTCCTTTTGACCTTAGCAAGTCTGCGTTTCATTATTTTCCTTTTTTTTTCTTTTTCTTTTTCATTAGATTTTTTCTTTTTGCACTTTTCTTTCACTCTTGTTTTGATATTTCTTTCTTTTCTATTTTAGTTGGATAATGGTTGAAAGGTATTGTCCTTGGACACCTTTTGGGTACCAATAATGACTTCGTCTTAGTTTTGCTGCCAATGACCATTGATAGGCTTGATGGAGTGACCATCATAATCCTTGTTTAGAGCAAATAGGAAGTACCTATTAATTCAAGGAGTACCTACCCTTCCAACCACTAACTAATTTCAGAGATACATAACATAGGGAGACTTGTTTCAGGTCTAGGAAGAGCATTGTTCAATATAAACTCTTCTTGTTTGATAACCAATTAACCCCAACAATTTACAAGGAAGCCTCTTGAATCGTTGCAGGATTCGTCACAACACAAGCATGTTCGAGACCACAAGGGAAAACAAGGAGGCCTTCATGGTGAAGGGGATACAGAGGGGAGGTCGAGAGTCAATCTGTCATTCTCTAGCTATTGGGATTTTGAAACAAGGGTGGATTGGTATGGAGATGGATATAAGGTCATAGGTGGAGCCTACGGGGATTTATAATCCTCGTAAAGAACTATTTATGCACAACCTAGCAGTCAATAGATTGGCAAGGAATCAATCACTAACTCGACATAACAGTAGACCTCTTTCTCAACGTGTCCCTACTGAAGGGAGATCCTCTTTTAGGTTTCCTAGGTCCAACAGTGAACAAACCTAGAGTAACCAAGGGAGAGAACCTAGCCAATTTTTTTCTAAGGCCAACTAAAGGAGATCTAACTAACCCCAAATTCTTTCCCAGCTTTATATTTTAGGAAGAGGTGTCTAATTAGGGATGTTTAATTAGATACAAGACACTCTAATTCAGTATTTCAATGATGTAACAAAAATATAACCTTGAGCATAAATACATAATACCATAAATAAATGAAAGAAAAACATTATTTTAACAATTGAACTTTTTGAATAGTAGATCATTGAAGGGAGTGTCAAGCTACTGTAGCTCTTCTATCTACTTGCACGGTCCAACAATGATCCTTAGCCCAATCTTTCAGAGCACTAACTAAGGAGGATAGATCCTACCCTTGGCCACACCACTCAACTTCCCAGGTATTTGCTTGAATGTTGTTTTTGGTGCACTACACTAACAAATCAGTCGATAGGATGGTTTCAGGATCCCTATGGGGATGTCGATATACACAAGGTACATGGTCCATTCTTGTGTTCAATGTTTTCTAATGTGGTAGTACTCGAGGAAGGGTACTAGATTGGATTCAAGGGGGATGTATAACATGTTGCACCAAATGAGGATGCAAGGAGATGCGTCCCAACAATGGTCACTATCTAGTAGGGGTCCCTTCAACCACAATTTTACCCACCTAACGACAAGCTCCTTGTGTTATTTATAGATGTTGGAACATATCTTCTACCCAAGAATACCCAACAGTCTTTTCACCATATATGTCCATTAACATAAAAATTCAATATAATGTTTCTAATCAAAATTTTAACCAGTCTTTCATGTATATTAAAAATACACTCATGGCATTAATCAATAATGATTCAATACATCAATGAAACATCATTCACAATAAAGATAACAATAACTTGTGAATAATGCGAATGGCTTAATGAGTAATACTTCCAAGCATGAAAATGTCAACTCATCATCATAATTAAATCCCAAAGGGTACAAATTGATTTAATGAATTAGGCATCCACAAGTTGTTGTTGAGTTATATGTGAAATTGAGCATTAACATGTGAGAGATAGATTCTATACCATTCATAAAACCACAATAAGTGAAGAATGCAAATTGGCATCGGGCTACAATATCATAAGAGATCCAACTTTAGATACTAAAACATTAATGTAGCAAATTGATATTTGATTATCAAGAATGGCAAGAAAACTTATCACATGTAAGCAAAGCATTAGCATACTTCGTGTTAAGCATATGTGATAACAAGTATAGATCAAAGCATGCTAAGGAAAGATCTAGAAGAATAATTTAGTATTGAACATTAGTGTTTAACCAACAATAGTGAGCATGCATTGACTTATGGTAAACAACAACTCAAAGCACAATGTTAGCTTGCTTTCTAAGTAAGATTTTTAATGCTAAAGTTTGCTGCAGTACATTAGATCTGAAATAAGGAGTATAGAATAGTAAAAACGAGCATGACAAAAACATATCTAACTAGCTTGAATGATGACTTGTAATAGTAAGCATGCTTCTAGACTTTAATATTTAAGAACCAAACCCTAGATCCACAATACTAGTGTGTTTTTGAAGCTAATTTAGATATGATTTCTTGTAGATTTAGATCTGCAATATAACAACGAAATAAACTTGCAAGAATCATAGATCTAGCAATTTCAAATAGCTTACTAGTTAGGCACTTGAAAGACTTGAGATAAAAGACCCAAATATACCACCAAATGCTTGATTAAAAGTGCTGGTTTTTACTTAGTGGTGGTGTTTGTGAGTTTAGGCTCCTTAGAGTTTATATTTAGAGTTTAAGTTCATCAAGGAGGGGGATCAAATCCCCTTAAGGTCTTTTCTTGAGTAATAGATCCAAGTACCTACATAATCAAAAGAAAGATGAGTAGATTGTATAAAGTGGTAGAAATTGAGAATGAAACAACATAAAACTACCAAAATCATAGATCTAGTGCCTCGAGGGAAACTTTCGTTGGGAAAATGAGGTCAAGCTAAATTCACATTGAGGGTGAAAGATCTCAAGGTAGAGTAGAGGACAAAGCAATCTCTCTCATTGATAGCTTGAGACAACCAATGGATCTTCTTCTTCAAACTTGTGATGAATACCTACAATCATCAATAGGACAACACAATCTATCCAATAACACAACTCACCACAAGGTCAGTAAAACATTCAGTGAATATAGTGAACTTAAATAAGATGAGTTTGCAACAATCAAATGATGTATATTAATTCTTAGAGAACAAGGTTGCAGCAATCATTCTCTAATATACTTCGTGTAAGCAAAATTACCAGTAATTGCATCAAACCCTTATGAATCATTACCACCAAAGAAAATGAACAAGATCCACCATTAAACACCAACAAGAGAGCCTAAGTACTAGAGCAAATGGTAGAGTATTATTATTTCCTTCAACAAAATTTTGACCCTTAGAGTGAAATCAACCTTCCCTTTTATAGGCTAAGGGGGTCGATTTCCTCTTTTGATGAGGGCCAAGGTTTTTACAAGCTTTTGTTACAAGTATGATGATTTCAAGGTAAGGATTTCTAGATCAATGGTTTAGATCCACCCATTTTACAAAAGAAATGATAAAATATTCCAAGTTGTCATGCCAAGAAATGATAAAACTTTGTTGCAACACAAGCGTGTCAGAGACACAAAGGGAAAATTGGGAGGCCTTCATGGTGAAGGGGTCATAGAGGGGAAGTTAAGAGCTCAACTTCATCGACCTTAGACCAAGGAAAGGGGTAAAAGACTCTCATGCTTCAGGTCTAGGAAAGATCATTGCTCTATGGCAACTCACCCCCTTTGATGATAGTTAGCCCTAGGGTTTTACAAGTGAGCCTCCTATTTCGTCAAAAAGCATCGATGCAACACAAGCATGCCCAAACATAAAGGGAAAATTGGGAGCCCTTCATGGTGAAGGGATCATATAACGGAAATCAAGAGTTAAACTTCATCAGCCTTAGACTAAGGAATGCAGACTAGAATCATGAAGTGGAATGTGAAACAAAGAAACTTTGTTTCTTACATAAATAACCAGCGTAGATAAGCTAGGTTACAATAATCCATGGATAATAAAATATATGTTTTTGATAAGATAAGAGATAATATTACAATGAGAATGATGTTTGTAAAAATACACGTACTGGGTGCCCTTTCGTAAAGAAGCATAACCTTTCATCAAGGTGCCTTTTCATTAAGTATTATTTTGTTTAATTATTAATGTTTAATTATTATATATATATTGTTCATTACATTGCCTTCCCCTTGAGGGAAGCTTTGTCCTCAAAGCTTATTGAAGACAAGGTTTACATTTGACTTCTTGGTTATAATGTCATCTCTTGATCCTTTTTTTTAGTACTTGCGACACTTGATGAAATGAGACGATATGAGTTACGAATTCCAAGGAAAAAATGTCTCATCGTCTAAGTCACATGACACGAGGACACGGGACACGAAAATACGAGTATTTGACACGAGACACGACAACCCCAGAAATAGGACACGAGGGACACGTTTTATATATATATTAAAAAATTATATATATATATATTAAAAAAATACATAAAGATCTAAATTTTTTAAAAACTAGAAGTATATACAATGTACATCAATCATAATATCATTCAATTGAAATTTGACAATGATGAATCAGTAATAAAATTATCAATGAAT
>LPNX010515211.1:132888-163204 GCA_001517045.1 Pseudotsuga menziesii
CATCGTATGTGATGTGGTCCATCCGAGATCTATTTTCATCAGAGGTGATTCTTGATCGTCTTGTTGGATTACTATTCCCATTTTTTGCCTAGGTTGTATATTTTGTGTTCTTTCGCTTCTGAATTTATAACTTCTTTGTTTATGTTCATTTTGACCCTGTTGTTGGTCAAAATGCTTTTTGTAGTTTGGGTGTCGGTAAGAAGTTCTTGTTGCTTGCTTTTCTCATGGATTGACTTCCTTTTGAACTGTGATGGGAATCGAATTTGTATTCATTTCTTCTTTCTCAATTGGAATTAGTGTTCTTGATAGTTTGGAAGCTTCCTTTTGGATTTGAACTTGGCTCAGAGCCCAAGTTCCAAGTTCATACACTAGGCCTGAAGTGGCTCAGCGCATGTAAACAAAAAGTAAATAGAATGTATGGATACTGATTTATGATTTTAAATGTTGCTGTACAGAATATTTTCTGAATTAGATTTGCAGCTAAGTTGCCAGAAAACGTGGGTACGGGGACGGGTACTGGTACGGGGATGGGGATGTGGACGCCACTTTTTGAAACAGGGTACTTCGGTACGTCGAGGGTACTGTAGACACACACACACACACACATATATATATATGTGTGTGTGTGTGTGTGTGTGTGTTAAAATTTATAAAAATAAAACATTTCACTCTCACATCATACATGCATATTTGATATTTCTAAATTCAATGATTCATATGAACATTCGCATTGAAAATTTCAAACATAAAATAATAAATTTGATAAATCGTATGACATAGACTCATATTAGATATCAACTGGAAGACTGAAGTTATATTAATATAATTAACAACATAAAATATTATATGTCCATGACACCATGAGTTCAAACTTCATTGCCATACTACATCCAAAATTTTCCTAAAGGCATTTTTAGACATGAAAAAGAATGTTCAAAACAGTAAACATTGAACATGAACACGATAGTTGATTTGGCTTCCTCAAGCCATGTCATCAGCAGCCTTAGGATCAATGTCATTAGCATCACTAAGGTCCTCTGTCACGTTGTTGCTGGAGTAGTGAGCATAGTGCACTAGCCGTGAGAAATGCAATGTGGCGCTGGTTTAGGTAAGGGGCAAGGGCTCGCATAACATGTGTTTTAGTGTTTTATTATTTAATTTTTAAAATTTTAAACTTCAAACTTTTCAAATTGACTCATCCCGAACAACGAGCTAAGATAAATTGTCCAATGGCTGTATCGGCCGCGTACCCAATCACGTGGTACGACATACCAAAATCCACGCAAGTACCCTATTTTCATACATGAAGTACCCGGTACGTGAGATTGGATTTGGGTACGGCTGGGGACGTACCATTGAAGTACTGAAGTACTCGGTACGTGTACCTGGTACTGGTTCGTCTACCCGACCCCCCGGTACGGGTACCCATGCAACACAGATTTGCAGGTATGGAAGGGCTCGAAGAGTATGTTGAAGGGAGGTCCTTGTTGAATGAACAAAATAAATCTGGAAAAGAACCCGCTAAAGAAGATATAACTAATAACTCATCTGAATTACTGCAAACCGTTAAGGATCTAAAAACTAAAATGGAGACCGTTAAAAAAGAAAATGAGAGAATCTTAAGAGCTCAGGAGGAGCTGAATCAAATACTGCTGGAAAAGTTTTATAACGAAGAAAATGATAAACAGATAGAATCTGACGCTATGTCCTATCAACATAAGGGTAAAATGTCAAAATAATCTAAAATTGAAAGCAGTTCTTCTTCTGAAATTATCGACAACTTGCACAAAAAGAAACACTAGTATTCTAGTGATAGTAGTGAGAGTAATTATCGCTCTAGAAAGAAGAAGTACAAGCCCTATGAAGGGATTTCTGGGGATTTCAAAAAGATTAAACCACCAACTTTTAATGGCGAAACAAAAAAAGGAGAGGAAGCCGAAGCATGGCTGTCCGAAATGAAAAAGTACTTTCAGATATATAATTATTCAAATCAATTAAAAGCGAGGATGACAATATATAACTTAACTCGAAAAGCCGACATCTGGTGGCAGGACATAAAACGAGTTAAGGGCATAAAAGAGAAGAATATAAACTGGAGCACTTTTAAAAAGTACTTTAAAAAGAAATTTTTGTCGCAGCAATATTATGAGGAACGAGCTAAAGAATTTTATGACTTAAGGTTGGGAACCATGAGTATGAAAGAGTTAAATAGTAAATTTTTAAGCTTACTGCGATATGTGCCTTATATTGTTGATAAAAAACCCAAGGTACAATGGTTTCTGAGCTGTTTACCTTTTCATATTAAGGAAATAATTGAATATGATAATCCCAAGACCCTTGAAGAGGCCATGTGAAAAAGAAATTTCTGCTATGAGCAGAACTGGAAAAGGGAGAACATGTCAAACTGGAAACTAAAAAGGCCTAATAATAATTTTGAACCAAGAAAGAAAAGTTTCACACCTAATCGGAATTTTGGGCATAATAACACACAATCTTCCTAACAGAAAATTTCAAGGAAGTAATTGAAAAAGTAACCCACAACAAAACCCTACCGTCACAAGAAATAAAGAATTTACAAATAATTACAGTAATTCTGTTAAAAATAACGACCGTAAGGAACCGATAAAATGTTGGGAATGCTAGGGACCTCACTATGCATGAAGCTGTCCTAACATGAAGAAGACCGTCAACAACATTCATGTTGTGCGGGAAGAAACATCAGTTGGTGATTTAGTGAGAGGGATGCCCAGAATCAATGCAACGCTGAAAAACAGACAGGCTGAATATCGGACTTCCATGGTGGAAGTAGAAGGTATGCTAAACCATAAACCTATTTCTATTTTAATTGACCTAGGGGCTAGCCTGAGTTATGTCTCTCCCAGTTTAGTAGAGAAAAACAAACTACCAGTAGAGAAATTTGCAAAATTATGGCTGGTTCAATTAGCTACAGGAGCAAAAAGAAAAGTAATTGATTTTGTGAAAGATTTTACATTATTTATGAATCAGTTTGAAACTTCTGTAAAGCTGAATGTACTTTTGTTAGGCTCCTATGATGTATTAGTTGGAACAACATCGAGTAGTGTTAAATTGTTTTGATAAAACTTTTACCTGTTTAAATAACGAAGGAGAAACGATATTAGTAAAAGGAGTTCCTAGGAAAACAACAATCAGACAGATTTCTGCCTTACAACTAAAAATGGCTGTTCAGAAGGGATGTAAAGCTTTTGCTGTAACTATAACTAATGAAGGACACATTAATAAAGAAGACAAGCTAAAATTAAAAGATGTACCAATTTTGAGATGTTATTCGGATGTATTTTCGGAGGAAATTCCGGGATTGCCTTCGAAAAGGGAGCTGGATTTCACTATTGAGCTGGTACCTGGTGCGGTGCCTAACTCAAAAGCTCCTTACCGAATGAACATCCTGGAGCTTAATGAACTAAAATTGCAATTAAAAGAACTGATAGATAAAAAGTATATAAGACCAAGTGTGTCTCCTTGGGGAGCAGTGGTCATTTTTGTTAAAAAGAAGGATGGTACTCTGCAATTATGCATTGACTACCGTCAGCTTAATAAAATGACAATTAAAAATAGATACATGTTACCCTGCATAGATGATCTGTTCGATCAGCAACAGTATTTTCAAAAATTGACTTAAGATTCGGTTATCATTAAGTCCGGATTAAGGATGAGGATATTTTCAAGACGGCTTTTAGGACCCAATATGGTCACTATGAGTTTGTTGTCATGCCGTTTGGGCTAACTAATGCCCCAACAATCTTCATGTGTTTAATGAACAACGTATTACATAAATATCTAGATAAGTTTGTAGTAGTTTTTATTGATGATATTCTAATCTATTCTAAGACTAAAGAAGGGCACGAGGAACATTTAAAAATCATTTTATAAGTGTTAAGGGAACATTAGCTATATGCCAAGTTCAGTAAATGCAACTTCTTCAAAGATAAAATATAATACTTGGGTCACGTAATAACTAAAGATGGGATCTCGGTTGACCCAGATAAGATAAAAGCAATTAACGAATGGCCGGTCCCAAAGGATGTGACTGATGTACAATCATTCATGGGGATCACTGGGTATTATCGAAGGTTCATTGAGAGTTTCTCAATGATTGCGAATCCCATAACTTCTCTATAGAAGAAAGGGAAGAAATTTGTATGAGATAAAAAATGTGAAGAGAGTTTTAAGAAATTAAAAGAATTGTTCACTACTGCACACATTTTAAGAATTGCGGATCCTAACAAGGATTTTGTTGTATGCACTGATGCATGCAACGATGGCCTTGGTGGGGTCTTAACTCAAGAAGGACACATAATAGCGTACGAGTCCAGGAAACTTAAAATTCACAAGAAAAATTACGCTACTTACGACATAGAATTGGCTGTCGTGATACATGCATTAAAGATGTGGCGCCATCACTTGATGGGGAGAAAATTTATTTTAATGACGGATAATAAAGGTTTAAAGTATCTTTTGGATTGACCAAATTTAAACGCAAGGCAAGCTAGGTGGCTAGCTTTCCTTAACGAATATGATTTTGGGATCCAACATATCAAAGGGAAGGAAAATAAAGTAGCTGATGCTTTGAGCAGAAATATAAGATTAAATTTTATGGCAGCAATCAGTATTTACAAAACAGACTTAGAAGATCAGCTCGAAGGAGGAGTAAAATTGGATGAAAATTACCGAAAATTGCAAGCTAAAGTGGCAAAAAATGTAACTGAAAGTTTAAATACAGGTTACAGTCTAAATGAAAAAGGGTTAATACTTTATAAAAATAGGCTGTATATACCTAACGTATCTAAAGTTAAGTTGCTGATTTTGAATGAAATACATAAAAGTTCTTATTCTGGACACCCTGGGTATCAGAAGACAATAACTATGTTACAGAAAGATTGCTTTTGGTCGAATATGAAGAATGAGTTGGCAGAATATATTGTTAGATGTTTTGAATGTCAACAGGTTAAGACTGAACATCAACATCCAGCCGGTTTGTTATAGTCGTTACCAATTCCGAGCTAGAAATGGGAAGTAATCAGCATTGATTTCATTACAGGTTTGCCTAAAAATCAGAACAAAATAATTCAGTAATGGTAGTTGTTGACAAACTCAGCAAGGCAACCCATTTTATACCAGTAAAGACCACTCATAAGGCTGCTAACATTGCTGAAATATTTATGAAACAAATTTTTCGCTTGCATGGAATTTCAAAAGTTATAATTTTTGACAGGGACTCTAAATTCATGGGGAACTTCTGGAAATCTTTATTTAAAGGCTTAGATACTACTTTGAATTTCAGTACGTCTTCTCATCCGCAAATGGATGGACAGACAGAAAGGGTAAATTAGATTTTGGAAGATATGTTAAGGATGTACGTTAAAGAACAACCAAGTAAATGGGATGACTACTTACACTTGGTTGAGTTTGCATACAACAACCACTACTAAGCTTCAACAAATATCAACCCATTTGAAATTCTGTATGGCAGAAAATGCAATACTCCCATCTCATGGAGTAACCCCGTTGACAGGTTAATGCTAGGACTTGAGCTATTAAAGGAAATGGAATTAACTATGAAGCAGGTACAAGGTAATTTAAAGGTTGCATAGGATAGACAAAGAGCCAAGCAGATCTTAAATGAACTTGGAAAGACTTCCAGGTGGGAGAACATGTTTTCATTAAGGTAAAACCTAAAAAGAGCTCCTTAAAATTAGAGAGCTGTGTTAAGCTAGCACCCAGGTACTGTGGGCCTTTCGAAATATTGTCCAGAGTTGGATCGATGGCATACCAATTGGCCTTACCACCGAATCTTAGAGTTCATAAAGTTTTTCATATTTTTATTTTAAAAAGATATGTACCTGATGCTACCCATATGATAAATTGGATTGATGTACAGGTGGAGACAGAAGGAGATTTTCTGGTGGAACCGGACTGTATCCTCGACAAGAAGGAAATCTTGCTTCAGAATCGCACCATTGGACAGGTGAAGGTGCAATGGAAGCACCTTAGTCCAAAAGAAGCAACCTGGGAATTGGAGAGTCATATGCAGACAACATATCCATTTCTGTTCCAGGGAAGCTTTGAGGATGATGAATAAAACTACATCGAGGACGATGTTGGACTTAAGGGAGAGTGTATGCCATGTACCCCAATTTTCAATAGCATTTTATGCTTAAGAAAACAATATATTTTACCTTTATTGTAAAGTTTATGACTATTGACCAAGTGGGGTCAAGGATGACTGTAATTTATTATTTAATAAATAAAAGATGAAACAAATAACCAGAAGAGGTTGTTGAATGAATGCCCACTGGCCCACTAGGAGGAATAGACTGGGGTGAGAGAAAATAGACACATGGCAACATCATCAATCACTTCTAGCTGTTGCAGGGGGCAACTTCCCTAATTTTGTGGTCATGTTCCCCAAGAAAGTGGAACAGAGCAGGTGGTTCATTAATTAAAAAAACTGACCAAAAGACCTAGGCATGCATATATCTATCCATCGAATTTAGCAGGAGGCTGTTCATTCTTTACCTTGTGAAATTTCTGAAGTTGAGAAAGGAGCACAAGAGATTCGATGGGGGGAAAGTTAGAAGTGGATTGAGTGATTAAGACTGCATTATGAACTAGTGCAGCCACATAGCTGTGTTCTATACTGCTGAGGACATAAGTACTGCTATAAGTACTATTGTTGAGTTGCAGGCGTTTTTAATCCCATTTCTCCACACAGTACATTCATCCTGGTGGATCAGTGGACAGGCTCGTGGGTCCTAAGACAAACAATTGAGCTATCTTCAGGAAAAGGTTGGGTGGAACAGGCTACTTGGCTGTTTGTCTCTTCTACAAATTACCAGGTTCCATTGTGTTATCTTATTTATTTCTATCCAGGCAAATTACTGGAATGAAAGCAACCATGTTTAGTTTTTCTATTATTACTTAGATACTTTGAATCTGCTAGTAGAATGTTTAAGTCTACAATTTATTTAGGAAAGTTCACTTGTATATGATTATCAGAATAAATGAGTCTAGAATTAGAAATGATTGATTAATGAGTAGAATTCCTTTCTGCATTTTTCCACTCATCTTACGATGACGTACTCTAGTACAAACGGATTGTTTAGCCATAGATAGGAATGATTATACATGGATAAAATTATCTGAATTGTTATCGAATTTGAAAAGTTTACGTAGAAATGAATCAACAATCTTTTCTTCTGGTAAGTTACCAACAATATCTTCAAGTAACTGATTTAACTTTGGAAGCTTTTTACTGTTATTTTTCTAGCTATTTTATCGTAATAATCCATTTCTAGAACTTAACCTTTTATACAAAAACCTTTAAGAACATTTACATAGAGTTTATTATAGCAAGCTTTTGTCACACAGTCATTAAACTGTGTGTAGTATAATACAATAATAATTACTGTAATAAAATCTCTTCATTTACACTTAGTAAATAAAAACCATTTATTATTTTAATGCGTTAAAACCTAAACTATTAACATATTACCCTATTCATATTACAGTACATGAATTGAGTACTTAGTAAACCCAACTGTAAACAATCAATATAACTCTAATATTATAACTAATATTTGTAAACTGTTCTTCTAAACCCTACTCTTTATAACAAACCTTCTTATCTAGAACCTATTTTATAAAAAATAGAAGATTACCACAGCTAGTGAATAATTAAAATTAGACAGCTATATACTTAAGATAAGGTACAACTCTTATCTCTTAAATCTTTATCCAACAGTTAAGTAAGTTGAAGGATAGATTCTAGCTTTTCCGATTAAAAAGGAAGGCTTTCTTAATTTAACTATTGTTTATACAAAAATCGAAGATTAGAAGATAATCATCTCACTTAAATACTAAAAATTGTTTATAAAAAAAAAACCCTAGGTCAATCCTCTACGGTACAGATTGCGCAAATAGAATTTTAACAACTAAATTGCCAATGGCTTTAACTAGTTTGCAGCCATAGGAGAAATTACAACCAATTGTTGTCATAACAAAAAACTATTTACCAAGCTTAATGCACTATGCAACCGAAAATACAAGAGGAAAACAAATGCTAACAAATATTTACACTCTGACCGTAAGCTCTGCCTTAAAAAAAAAAACTACCATAGCTAGAGTCTTTAAATTATCAAGAAATTAACCTCTATAGTCGCCACTTTGTTTAAACTCATAATACCAAAAGTCTGAACGTTCATAGCCTCGAAAGAGTTACAATGGCTGAGCAAGAGGCCGAGGAAGCTTCCACATAACGTAATTACATTATTGAACAACGATTTCAAACCTTGGAACATTATTATGTTTACCTTAAATCATTATTACAAGAGTCGTAGCTCACTTGTGAAACCCTAAGGGTTATCACTAAGGATGACCATACGACCTCCATAACTTTTTCAAACAAAACAACAAGCTGCTACAAGTAGTATGAACACCGCTGACACAATCACGACGAAGGGTACCCAAGGTTGGGACCGAGGCTTACCCAAGCCTTTCTTGCTCACACCTTCCAGCTTAGGAAAACGCCTTCGACCTCCAACTGTGCAATGGCAGGTAATTTCACCTACCATCAAACAAGCAACATCTTAGAACTGTTTAGTATATAGCTTGGTATAAATAAAAGAAAAGAAGAACGTTTGGAGGTTTTGTTACGACTTACCAGCTTTTACGTTGAGCTCAAAGAAAGCATTTAAGGCGAAGAACCAGAGCATCAAGCTTGCTAACACCACGACCAAGACTAGAGTGACAACTATTGCAGAGACCCGAGGAGGCCGAGGGCCTGTCGGCCTACTCCTCTTTCCAAAAACAGACAACTGTTTAAGCCAAGCAGGTTTTAGGGAAAAACAATGAAGGTAGTTGCATAGGGTTTATCAACAAAACTCTCCACCTTGCAAGCATCTACCACGTGGATCGCACTAGCCTTGAAATCTTTTCTTAGCTTGATATAGTTTGAACATGCATGTTAACCCTGCAATTTGTGTAAAAACAATACCATTACCTTTGTTAAAAATTAACAAGTCATTGTATGCATGTTGAAGTTTTTAGGTAGATTATATTTGTTATTTTATGCATTGACTACATGCCTAGGTTAGCTTTATTATATTTGTAGTTAGTTTCTAGCTGCCAAATTAATAATGTTAATTTTTATGCTTATGTAAGTTCTAGGATTAACATGGTTAAGTCCATAGTTATAAAACATTGAGAATGTATTTAGGCCTCCTAATACTACAAACAACTAAAAACATGTTGGATAATTATATACCATCAATCATATAATTTATTTGTTTAGAACAAATAATCACGCTATCAACTCCAAATTTCTACCTAGGTAGAATAGTCCTTGATATAGGCCTAGGAACTCTTACGCTTCGATAGTCTAGACAATAAATAGAGTCACCTTAGTAGTTGAAACTTAAGTCTAAAGAATAGAGTTTAAGGATCTTTCCTAACTTACTCGTTTAGTCTTTCAAGCCTTAAATTCTTACATCGTAAACCTGGAAGTAGGTTTTTACATGTGAATCCTGTACAAGCATTGGATCTGCGTTAGCTTTGAAAAAGCTAAGTAAGCCTCGGGCCAACCTCGGGTCCCCTTCAGTAAGAAAATAAAATAACCATCAGAATCATACACATTCTTACAAATAAACCAATGATCTGAATTCAATAATTTATTTGAAGTCGTTAACTTTTGATAAACATTTTATTATTCAAGAGTGAAAATCAATATAGATTGAGTACGATTAGTGGCTTGTGACTTACAAGTTAGTAAGTAAAATTCTATAGCCTCTTAGTTACAAGTTAATCGAAGAGTATTAACTCCTGAGTTTTCTCTTGATGTCTTGTCTTTGTAATCTATCTGTTAACTAGACTGAAGTTAATTATTAAACTAGCATTCTGGCTATGATTTAGGATGGTGAGGGCATTTGTGTGGTTTTGTACAAAGTTACGGATATGGCGTGCGTTTTCAATAATGTTGCCAATCCATGTCACATCTAAAGCAATGTATTTGAGTGCTAAGTTCAAGGAATGGACAATGTAAGGTGTCCAAAAAATCTGTAAGAGCAAAAAAACAAGTATAAATGAGTCTACAACACTAACAACTCAAATTATTAAAATGATCTTTCCCCTAGATAAATTTTGTGATAAATTCAAAGTTCAAACAATGAGCAAATTAGCAGTGAAAGGTGTCCAAAATGAAAATACCTGTGGATATTTAGTTTCCAGTTCCACAATCATGCTAGTGGCCTTGCAAACAGGTGCATTGTCTGTGATGATTTATACACAAGAATCAACACTTACTTCTTCAATGATTTTGATGAATAACTTACCTATTAAATGTGCATCCTTGTATATCCCAATAGCATCCATCGCTTTCAAGAGCACCGGTCCATTTTGGGAAGATTTCATGAAATTGATGAGTGGATGGCATGTTGGATCCATCCATCCATCGTAAACAATACTCACTCCAGATGAGTGCCATGTTGCTTTAATTGGCTTAAGAATTTTGTCCACCTCCTTCCTTGCCTTAACCAACAATGTGGTTCTAAGCTTCTCCGAACTAGGAGGCACATAACCAGATGGAGCTCGTTCACTGATACTTCGACACATCTCAAAAAACAATGGTGACTGTGCAACATTGAATGAGATGAAGTTGAGGTAGAAAAAGAATGCAATGGTGAGGTCCACCTCTTCTCGCACCTCTTGTTGGAAAATTTTGCCCATTGGACCACTTGAAGATGGCCTCTTGCTTGCTGGATGTGTATCACCTTTACTAGGTGGAAATGGAGGCCAAATGTTAGAGGGTTTCCTTAAGAATGGAAGAGGATCCTCATCCTTTTTCTTGCTCGCTGTTGATACATTGCCTAAGCCTTCTAGATCCTCCTTTCCCATTTCTCTCCTTTGGGTAACACTCACACCTTTACATGAAGAAATCCCACAAGAAAGAAGGCCCAACAAATGACCCTTAACTCGGTAGTATGTGCTCTTAAACTCATTCTTGCAAAAATTGCAAGTCCAAGACACATTCCCTCCCCCATGTAGCTTTGCTCCAGGCCCTTCTTTCCTAGTCTCGTACCTCCACAAAGGGTATTTTTTCTCTTGGGCTTGTTGTCTTGCTAAAACAGGGTTCAATGGAGCATGAGCTCCACTAGAAGCAAATGGATCACTAGCAGGAGGAGTAGAAGAACTTGTGTTTGGAGGAATAGGAGGGCAGACAATAGATGGGACATTTCTCCCTTTCCTTTTTCCTTTAGCTCCTGCCCTAGTTGAATGAGACATTGTTCTTCTTGTTTGATGGTTGAGCTTGCAATCCACCCAACCAAATCCACCTTCAATGGACTTTAACACCCTTTTAAAGCCTTCAAATCCTCTTCACTTGCAAAAAAAAAACTCTTTGAGCTCTCCCAACATTTGTGTTATCACCAACCTTGTAGTTGCTTATGTAAGGTGGATCCAAGATGGACGGTAGAGGGACAAGCAACTAAGGAGGTGGAACCAAGATTGCCTAGACTCCCAAATAGATGGTTGTCACGCCAATCGAGGCAACCTTCACTTTATGTTATCTTAGCCCAAGACAACAAAGGGGGAGACCCAGATCTATTCCCGACAGGAGGGATGTAACCTAGACACTAGATCAGATCAAATGGACTTGAGGTACGTAAGGTGTAAGGTAGTGGGAACCCTAGATCTATGGATGATGCCACTAGGTGAACCAAGGCTTTGGATGAGCGTTTAGGAAGTGTGAGGCTTGATCCAAAGTTGGTTAAGGTGACCTGTGAAGTAAATACTAGATCTGGGGTTGAGGTACTAGCAACAAGTGAGGATATCCGTTGCCTTGGGAAACGTGACCAATGCAGTGAGTTCAAGGACATGATTGGGGCTATATAGTACCGATGGATAGACTCGATGAAAGATATGACAGAGTCAAAGTACTCGAGTTACCAAGGAAAAGTCAGATTACAAGGAAAGGAGGCCAAAGAGGGGGTAGCGCTAGAGTTGGAGATCAGTGCTTGTCAGATCTAGGGCAATGGAGTCACTATCTATCCAGCGTTGGAGGAGACCCACCTGGGAAATACCTCGATCTATAGACCCAAAAAAGTATTTGGCCGAAAAAGTCAATCTACAGGGAAAACCAGCAGTAGGTAGGCTAGCGCTAGGGTTTGGAAGGGCAGATCCTCAGATCTAGGACAATCTGGAGACCACCAGCTCAGCGTTGGAGGAGAAATAGAATGAGGATGACCTGATCTATAAACCCAAGTTGGAAAAATGCCGAAAAAATCAGATCTGGGAAAAAGTCAGAAAAATGATGAGGAGCGCTAGGGTCTTGGAAGACAGCTTCTCAGATCTAAGGCCACCTGTCAGCATCTAGCTCAGCGTTGAAGGTGATTTGGAGAGAGGAGGACCCGATCTACAAACCCAAGAAGGAATTATGCTAGAAAAATCAAATCCCGGAAAAGTCAGAATTTCATGAGGAGCGTTGGGGTTTGAGCAGATAGTTTTCTAGATCTATGGCAAACCAGTTTTCTAGATCTATGGCAAACCAGCCACTTCAGATCAGCGTTGAGGGTGAATTGGGGAGGGGAAGACTCGATCTATATAACCCAGTAGTGGTTTGTCCAGAGATCGAGCGGTTTATTTTTTTAGTATTTTTGGTTTTTTATTATTTATGGAATTTTTCAGTAAAATGAAGAAAAACATGTGTCAATGGGTTGAGATCCAGAAGAAAGGAACTAACCTGCAGATATTACCTGGAAATCTTTGTAGATGCCTTGAAGGTGATGATCCCTGCTATCCCGATCAATTCGAGAAGACTTGTGTGATTTCTAAGCCAACGTTTTGCTCCAAGTGACCAATGCGCCCTCTCTCCTGCACAAGCAAACATCACCAATATCAGATTTACTGTGTCATGAGAAAAAGACAAGATCTACAGAAAAATAACAAGATGTAATCATAGATCACAATGAAGCTAATGAAAACCCCCTGTTACAGATGAAGCCAGTCCAAGCGAGTTGAGGTCCCCCTGCAAAAATGCCCAAGTTGAAGTCGCCCTCTTGTAGACAAGACAATCATCTCGAAAAACTATATAGATCTCACACTAATTTCTCGAATGCTAGGAAGCAAAAGACTTTCCAATCACCATCTAAGAACACCAGATGCAAAGGAGATCTAAAAAATATCCACAAGAAAGTTTTTCTATTCTTCAGATCCAAGAGCCAAAGATCCCTTACAAATGAGAAGCTCTCTCCTTTAAATAGGAACGAGAGAACCAAAATCCTAACCACTTTTCAAATGAGTGGCTAAGATTAAAAGATACAAATGTCTAATCAATGGAGATGAGCTCAACATACAATGCATGGATTAATATAACAATATAATATAAAAGTGGACTAAATCACCCAAAGAGAGGGGACCCCACTCAACAAGAAATAAATGAAGCACATGGTGAGTTCATTGAGTGTTAACTAACTCCCTCTGGGTGTCCCTATGGCACAATAAAAATAATATATATTTTTTAAACTGTGAAATTGTGCCTTCTTGAGGAAATTGTGAGCCTTCCAAAAACTCCAGAAAATAATATAAAATGCCCGAAAAAATAGATGTGGGGCGAATCAGGTGCTGCAATTGTTGGAGAACGTGTGGAGGACATCACTCTTATCATCATGACTCATCCCATGCCATTTCCTTGCCTCAGTAGCGCGAATCGAATTCTTCAGTAGCCATTTAATCATTTTTTAATCTGCCTCGAGAAATGTGAACTTGCCAAAACAACCTCCTAGGGTGCCTGCCTTGTCCAACTGAGCCCACCAGGCTCTCTGGGAGGGGGGTAGTATGGTACAATCAAGTGGATTGACCCCCTATGCCCCATACAACGCCCTAGGAGATCCAATAAGTTCATCTCCCTGCTCAGACATGACTTCTAGTGAAGTAGAATTGCTCCAGAAAAGTAAAATGAGCTTGATCATCTCAGCGAATGCCCGGAACTGAAAATAAATTGTCTCACTAGACTCAAAGAGTCCAAATCCATCTAGGGTATATACTCATACCCTTTCCAGGTCTCTACATGATCATCAACAATATCCAATAGACAAAATAATAACCTGAAAATGATCGGATAACCAATATAAATCATGCTGGCATCCATATGCTGCAAGTGTTCAAAGGCTAAGACATGCCCTACAAATAATTTAAGTAACAATCATAACAAGTAGCAGTCACTTCACTGGCGATTCATCAATCAAATACATACATATAGGCTTTCATTTATTAATCATAACTCAGATCAGACTTTCAAGACCATACTCACTTCATAGTTGTAGTCAATTTGCTAGTGAAGGGTGAAGGCTAAAAATTACAAGGCTAGGACAAAGGATGACCACCAACTCAATATTGTGACACTTTGGATATGGAATTGGCACTCTAGCCATATGCCGGACAAACAATAACAAAGGGGATCGCAGTGCCCCACAAATGGGTGAACTACTTCAGAGGAGCCTACTCACCTTGACAAATGCTCACAATCCAACTCAATACAAGTAAGGACAACAATCTTTAGATAGAACTTTTAGGAACCATTGCTTTTTTGGGCCTTTGATTTTCCATAGCCTTGGTCTATGCACTTTTATGCGGATTTTTATTGTTTTAGGCTTTGCATTCATGTATGTTGAAAAACACTACTTTTCATGAATGCTTAAGATATTTCATTACAATATTTTTCAGAGCCAATTTCATTTGGCTAGCCTTTCATTCATGTATGTTGAAAAACACTACTTTTCATGAATGAGCTTTTTTTTAAGATATTCATTTCATTTCCAGATACATTGTATTGATGGTAGCACTACTTGTTTCAGGTAAGCAAACACATCATAGGTAACTCAGAGTCGAGACACAAATAAACTGGGAGGTTTGTGCAACAAAGGCTCTAGCGAGGGAAAGGTCCTCCATGCCACAAGTCAAGCAGTAGGTTGGGTTAAAACATAACTGGAAGGTAATGGATGGGTGGAGACAGTGCAAGTTGAAACCAACACTAGCAAGCCAAAAAAATGGTGGGAATGACTCCCTCCATTCTCCCTAAGGAGGGTAAAACCAATGAGTATAGATCAAGAACTTCCAAGTCTGAGTAGGGACATCAAATACATAATATAGATACATCCAAGTCCACATATTTATATGACCGCCAGATCATGACACTAATTGCTAATACATGTCACAAAAATGAGTATAAGAGCAATGATAACCATAACACAATATATATGCTGAGTCATAACCATGCAAATAATCCATCTGAACCATCATCTGTCCAATGAGAAAATACTGATACAAATCTGGGCATCACAAACTGCTTTGTAAATGACTAAATGACTACATCAGTCCTCAAATCTGAGTGTCCTGAAACTCAGTCCTGGCATGGGAGAGTACAATAGTTCACTAGTGACACAATGATCCATCAAAACTGCTCATCTCAGCATCCCATATGTAGGGGATCTGGCTGAAAAATGTACTGAATCTAAAAATAGAATATGGTAGCCCGACTACTATATATGTGATAACAATTTGCAAATGCCAAAATACAAGTGAAAAATCGTTTTTAAAGAGGGCCTGATTGTCTTTTTTTCGTTTGTGTGTCCTGTTTTTAGGATACGTAGTGACAGTCTCGGGACACGCGTGTCCAATGATGGGACACGATGTAGAGACATGTCGGACACACCTTGTCAATGTCTCTGTGTCCGACACGCGGACACAGGACACGTAGCCCAAAAGGAGCATGTCTGGTTTCTTAGCTTTTGATAAATTGTTTAAGTCTAAGGGGTTCTACTTTGGAACATTTCTTGTGATTGGCATGTTCTCCTTTCAGTGCACTTGTCCTTGGCAATTGAAGCACAGTTGAGTTTGGCTTTTTTTTCCTCTCTCTCTCTCTAGTGCACTAGTGTTATCTTGCTAGTGCATTTGTGATAAGCCGAATTTGGATTTGTCTTGGTTACATTTGATTCATTGCTGTCACATGTGATCTTAACATTATCATACTACATATATGACTCAACTTATATAATATATATATCAACTATTATAAGCGTATACATATATGTCACCACATATATTTAAATATAGGTTCATATATATATATATATATATATATTTTTTTTTTTTTTTNGAGATCACGGGGGGCACCCGAAGGGGCCTCACCCCTCGCTCTGATTACGGAGCTAACCCGATGGGGACATCAAGTGAGGCCCTTATATATCAATGTATAGCCACCCAGGGATTTGGCTCCGAGTTCATATATATATATATATATAAGTTTATTTTAAGCATAGATCTATTATATAAGTATAATTATATGGCATTATTTTGTGTATATATGCATAATAGATCTATGCTTTAAATTAATTATGGGGTAAGTAGATGGAATTCATTTTAATTCATTTTAATTGAAATGATTCTTTCATATTTGCAAATTCTCACGCTTCCTGCCTTTGTATGTTCATTGCTGCATTTTGAGTTTTAGTTAAAGTTAACCTGGAGTTATTTATCTCATACCTTATTGGATTTGGAGAGTAAATAATTTTGAGATTTCCAACAAATATTATAATTTAGTTTCTCCTGTGATCACTAGTACTACTATATATGTTGCCTGCTTTTGGCAGTATTTGCAATTTTTTCATGTATTTATCATTATAAATGTGCCTCTGTAGGGTCAGGTTAATGAAACTGGTGAAGAACTTGCACAAGTGAAATGGTTGCTGCAGAAAGAAATCCAGATGAGGGAACACGCTGAAGCAGAGGTTAAAATACTCAAGAGCCAAATCATTCCAAGCGTTAATACAGAGGTATGCTGAAATTCAACTTTATGCATCACATAATTGCGTCAGCAAAGTCTTTTATACATGAATGGATTTTCTTTCATGTTTATTTTCTGAATTTTGGGAAGGTTATGATTTAAATCGTTCTTTTTTGAAGTTCTTAACACTTCAGCACATTTATCCTCTGCTATTGTGTATATCTGAACTAGATGTTGGAAAATGATGAAGTTGTAAAGCTTACTAAAAAGTTGGAGGATGAAGTTAAACAGAGGAGTAAATTAGAAGAGGAAATCAGGAGTTTGAAACATCAGTTATTACAATTGAGTTTTGAAGCTGAAGAGGTATGCATTTCTTATCGAAAGGTTGTAAGATTTTCCAAAACTAAATGAAGCATGGGAGAGTTCATTAAATATTCTAACATTGCATCCTAGTTGAAAAATCTGATTTTATGTAACTTCATTAAATTTTCTACTAGACAAGGAGGGTTCTTGACAGAGGAGGATCAGGAAGGAACTCTACTAGCTCAGATACTGGAATGAACACATTTAAGACAAACCAAGTAAGAGATGCAGCAAATGGACAAAAGGCTACTATTGCCAAACTTTTTGAACAAGGTAGCTGTCTCAAGCTAAATTTTTGGAGCTCCAGTTCATGAGAATTAAGTTTAGGCTCCACTAAATGTAGGGTTTCTCCTCTATATCTGGCAAGGGATGTTTATTGACTTGTAAAATTTTCTAATTCCTTTTGACAGTTGGTTTGCAAAAGATATTGTCATTGCTTGAATCGGAGGATGTTGATGTTCGAGTGCATGCAGTGAAAGTTGTTGCAAACCTGGCTGCCGAAGGTAGGTTGTTACTGCTGTAAACTATACTCTCAAATCTGGTGGTATTTTGTTATTCATCACTGTTGTTATTCTAACATGATTTGAATTATCATTTGCCCTGGTACATAGGTGTAAATCTTTAAATTGGCATGTTTAAAATATTGTAGTTTTGATTGAAACTTTGATCAATATAGAAAATGCATTAACCTTAAAACCTTTGTCTCAAGATTCAAAACCACGTCTCAGCATTGTAGAAAACAAGCATATATATCATACCAATGTTATCTGGACTGGTCCGGTCATTGAACTGGTAGAGCCCAAAAATCTGAGTTGGACTGGAACTGGAAAAAAAACCAGACCAAAAACCCGGTCGACCAAAAACTATATAAAATATTCAAATTTGTAAGAAAACATATATATTCATGTGCATCCATATGAATCCAAACCATTTTACACAAATATGCAAAGTTTCTCATGTATATAGAAAGTATGGGTGCATATAGCCAAAATAGCACCGAGTGCAATTCATCTTTGAACCAAAATACATCAACAAAGAGTCTCTAAATGGCATCTAGAGTCCAAAAATAAGCATAGTACTAATCAATAACTAAAGTCTAGTGTCTACAAGCTGATCATATGGTACTACTAGTCTACACTCTAATTGTGCATAGTAGACACCCTACAATTTTGATGAAACCTCCTAATCTAAGCATTAAAAAAAGGTAGAGAAACTTCACATGTCTAATAAGTAATTTTGCTTGAGTGAAGGGTACATTTTTACTAAGGTCATGACAAAGGACTTAAACAATCAGCACCACCAACATCGAGGTACATAGAGGGGTTGATGCGCTGGATTAAATGCCAATCCCCTACCCTCATACATGATATAAGCCAGTGGAAATGTTGCAATCTGAAATCCTGAATACTGTTAAGTCTGTTGAATTCTGAATCACAGGATTATAGAAAACAAGGATATATAACACAGACCATACTTTAGAGGATAATTGCAGTACCAGAATTTCAGCAGGACAGGACAGTGACACCCTAATCAGCCTAAAAGAATGTGCCACCCAAACCAACCCAAGGGCCAAAACAACAGAAAACAGCAAATGCATCCCAGTAAATAATTGGTATAACAGAGAAGCAGAACTCCCAGGAAAGAGTACAACTACAAACAACTGTCCAGGGAAAATCTCAAGATGTACAAGATGATCGTAGAAGCTTAAAAAAATAGTTTCATGAAAATGAATCAAGATGCAGTGATCAGCATGCCAAAGAAATGCGAAAGATTTCTGGAAGGGTCTGCAACTGCGAAAGCAATAACAGCAAAATGATATTTTGGTCCTTGGAAGAAAAACTGCTGTCCCATACCAAAAAACTGTAGGAAAGCATAATAGCACATAGAAACACCTTTGGAAGTATGCACCTCGTAAGAAATCTTCATAAGAGAGGACGTGGCAGAATGCATAAAAAGTTTAGCTTCCGGACAAAAGCACACCAAGGAGAAACCCTCCAGAAATCTGCACCTTGTGAGAAGTCTTTGTTAAAGTTTAGGGTTAGGTTAGGATTTATAAAAATTATTCTTAGTGCATAAACAAAGTTAGGTTTAGAATATTACTACTGTAATAATTTCAAACGTAATTATTATCTCTTTCAACTTTAACACTCCACTGGTCACTATGTTTAAGTTGGTCTTTGAGATGATTTATCAAATGCCATGTACAGTAACAATATCAGTTATCAAATAGTACTGCTGCAATAAATTCAAACATAATTTTCATCTCTTTCAACTTTAACACTCCACTGGTCGCTGCGTTTAAGTTGGTTCTTGAGATGATCTATCAAATGCCATGTACAGTAGCAATATCAGTGATTGTGATATTGTTACTGTACATAGCATTTGATAAATCATCTCAAGGACCAACTTATACGCAAATTATGTTTGAATTTATTACAATAGTACTATTCTAATTCTAACTTTGTTTCATAATTATGTTTATGCACTAAGGGATAATTTTTATAAATCTTAACCTAACTCTAAACTTTAACATTCAGAGCTAAGGCTGTAGCTAATTCTGTCTTTTAGCGAACATAAACTACATAGATCCTAAGGTAAGGTTTGTACCTTACTCAACTTGATTACAGAAGCTTATTTGACATACTCTTCAAGTTGACAAGTAAGGTTTGAAGATTACTACCCCTTCAATAAAATCAGAAGATAGAATTGAGGGAGCCTCAAATTTCAATGCATGGAAGGCTAGGGTCTAAATATCCTAGAAGAGAGCGATCTAGATGACTTGGTCACTAGTGTTGTTGAAGAGCCCACTACAACTCAAGGAAGAGCAACATTCAAGAAAAAGAAACCCTAGGAAAAGAGAGTTATCTTTGACTTAGTTAAAGACAACTTAATGCCCGTGATAGCTCCCTTAAGGACAGCTAAAGAATGCTTTAATGCTCTAGCTAATCTCTATGAAAAGAAAGCCCCTACTCAGAGAAGGGCTTTGAAGAAGCAACTTCGTTCATTAAAGGTGGAGAAGGATGAAACAATTGCTACCCTCTTCTCCAAGATCTCTCAAATAAAATATCAACTCATGGCTATTGGAGATAAAGTAGAAGATGATGATCTTGTGCAGACTATTTCCGATGGTCTTCCTACAACTTGGGAGACTTTCCTAGCCTCAGTAAATGGAAGAGAGGTTCAACCAAACTTTGAAAGGTTGTGGCATGATTGTTTAGAAGAAGAAGGATGTAGATATGGACCTCCACTTGAAAAGGATCATGCACTAGCTGCCAAGGCAATGAAAGGAAATAAAATTCCCTAGCACACGGATAATGGTAAGGAACCTCAAGGTAAGTACTTTTATAAATCTAGGGTTAGTTGTTATAACTATGGTAAGATTGGTCATCATGCAAGGGTTATAAGAAACCACTTAACAAGAATTGGCATAGGAAGAAACATCATGCCTCAGTTGTTACAGAAAAAGAACAGTCTCAACCAAAGAAATCAAGGGGTGATAGCAAGGACCCAGATCAAGAAAAATAATATTTCTTGGCTTCAACAGTGACAAGTACCAACCCTAACCTATCATATTCCTGGTGGATAGCTAGTGGAACCACCGTACATATGACTGGATTCAAGACGGCCCTTGCAGTTTTTGAGGCCAAGAAGTTCCATAAGAAAGTGGAACTTGGAAATGGAAGTACCTATGACATCAAAGGAGTTGGTTCAACTGCCTTACAACTTGATTCAGGTACGTTGATTAATATTGGGGAAATTTTATATGTTCCTAGTCTAAAGAAGAATGTTATTTCAGTAATAGTTTTAGAAGACAAGGGGTTCTTTGTAACCTTATTAGAAGGAAAGGCTTTGATATGGCCTAAAGGTGGAAGTATAAGCTCAACCATCGTATTTGGAGTCCGTGAAGGTGACCTCTATAAGGTCTTGTTAAACTAGCAGCAACAAGGAAGGTCTTCTTGCATGCATGTGTTCTTGCATGCAAAAGACTAAAATCAGGAAACCAGTTGTATTTAACTTACTTTTCCTAAGTTTACTTTGGAAAATAAATTAAAGTGATCTAAATTAACTTTAGTGAAACACTAGTCAAAGTGAAAGTGAAATTAAGGTTTTCGCTTTACCTAAAGTTATAAAAGAGAGATCAATTGGTGGAGAGGACACACACACTTGTATTCCGACGGAGACAAGATACAGATAGGGAGAGAAAGTTGGACAGAGGATTTAGCTAGGAATACGGAGGAGCGAGCAACAGGATCTCTGAGCTTCATATAGTTGGGCCGTACACTCACACAAGAGGGTGTTGAGGTTTAGCTGGGATTTTCCCAGTGATTCTGTCGAGTACTGCATTTGCCAGGTTTGGGTGGATTTGCAGTGATTGTAAAAGTTCCATATTTTCTCATAATATAATCTATATATGACTGTTGCATCGGTTTTCCCATCTTGGGTTTTTCCGGGGGTTTTCATACTCAAAATAACTATGTCATTTTTATGCTGTGATGTTGTGAGTTATTTCTCAGTTTTATATTCCGCTGCATACTGTAAAAGATATTCATGTGTGGCTATCAGTAGAGATTTTGCATGCACTGTTAGCCCTAGTTTGAATATTAAAGGAAAATTTAAATGGTATCATAGCTTTGGTGAGCTAAACCTGAGAGATTTGCAGCAACAGTGATAGATCAGGGGCAAATCTATTGAAGACACAAACTTAGATTGGAGATCTAGGGTGTGACAGGTAACGCTTCACTATGGCCATGCAGTTGAGAGTAGAGGATAGATTCCAGGGTGCTCAAACTTTCCTACATGGAAAGAGAGGATCACAAGGATCCTGGACGTCAGTGATGCTAAGGAGCACATTGACTCCACAAAAGTTGCACCCACAGATCCGACAGATCTAATAGCTTGGAAGAAGATTGATTCTTGATCCATGTTGATTATCAGGATGGAGTGAAGGACCATATAGTCCCTCACCTTTCTAGTAAGAAGACTGCATTAGAAATGTGGAAGGCTTTGGAGAGTCTGTACCAAAGCAAGAACGAGAATCGGAGGATGGTGTTGCAAGAGAGGATGCGCAACACGAAGATGACCAAGGGAGAAGGAGTGGTGCCTTATCTCACGAGGCTCACACAGATCAGGGATGAGCTTGGAGTTGTTGGCTCTAAGATTGATTATGAGGAGCTAGTTCGGATAGCCCTCAACGGCTTCTCTAAGCCATGGGACAACTTTGTCAAAGGTGTTGTGGCTAGGGAGAAACTCCCTGATTGGCAGAGACTATGGGATGACTTTGTGCAGTAGGAGACCCGCATGGGTCAAGGATCAGGCTCATCCAACAGTGCCCCATAGATTGTGGATGAGGAGCTTTTGGCCCTTACAGGGAAGAGAAAGGGTAAGGCAAAGAGGAAGAAGGATGGTAAGAAGAACCTTGACGTGTCAAAGGTCAAGTGTTTTATCTGCCACAAGCAGGGACACTTTGCTTGCCAGTGCCCAAACATGAAGAAGAAGAGTAACACTCAGATGGCCAGATCTGCAGAGGTGGATGAGTCCGGCAGGAATTTCGATGAGGATTTTTGCTTGATAGCTTGCATGGCAAGCACCACAGGGAGCAACATATGGTACATCAACATTGGAGCATCTAGTCACATGACTGGACATAAGAGATTCTTCAGAGACTAGCAGGAGGGTGGAACAGGGGTCCACGTTGAGCTGGGTGATGATGCGCAGTATCAAGCGTAGGGAGTTGGCATTGTTTCATTTGAGAGGGAGTCTGGCAAACCCCTCAGTTTTGCTAATGTGTTATATGTTCCAGGACTGACCAAGAACCTTATATTAGTCTCCACTCTCGAAGACAAGGGATATTGGGTGAAGTTTCGTGACCATAGAGTATATATCAGGCCCAATGGGTCATATATTAGCTTGGATCGGGTGATTGGCAGAAGGAGCGAGAAAGTGTACATACTACACTTTGAGCTTGCTAAGGCTCTAGTTAGTAGCAACAATAGCAGTCAGGGTGAGTTGTGGCATAGGAGGATGGCACACTTACACCATGGAGCACTGAAGCAGTTGAGACAGGATGTCATTAGAGTTCCTCACGTACAGGAGGAGAAGCATAACCACTACAAGGGTTGTGCTTTGGGGAAGAACATCAGGAAGCCTTTCCCATAGAGTGAGCACAAGTCTAAGGAGCCCTTGGACTTGGTGCATTTTGATGTATGCAGACCTATGAGTGCCCATTCATTCAGTGGTTACAGTTACTGCGTAACCTTCATTGATGTCTGTTTCAGGAAGACCTGGATCAATTTCCTGAAGGAAAAGTCAAAGGTCTTTGAGAGGTTCCAAGAGTTCAAAACTCTCGTGGAGAACCAAACAGGAAAAAAGTTTCGGGTGTTGAGGATAGACAACGGGGGTGAGTACACTTCCAATGAGTTCATGGAGTATTGTTCGGTTGAGAGGATCAAGAAGGAGCACACTATGCCCCATACCCCACAACAAAATGGAGTTGCAGAGCGGAAGAACATGACTATGGTTGGAGCAACCAAGGCCATGCTATTTGATCAGGGATTACCACTATTCCTCTGGGCTGAGGCATACAGGACTGCAGTGTACATTCAAAACAGGTGTCCCCACAACTTTGGGGAGGAAGACACCAGATGAGGTCTTCACAGGTACTCAGCCAGATGTGAGTCACATTCGCATAATTGGCAGTGTCTGCCATTGTCATGTTCATGTTGACACTAGGAAGAAGTTGGAACCTTGGACCCTTCTGGAGAGAAGGGGTTACTTCTTGGATCTGTTTGGTGGAAAGCTTGAGTCAACTGTTAGTCATTGTGACAATCAGAGTTGCATAAAGCTTTCAGAGAACCCTATATTTCACAAAAGATCAAAACACATGAAATGAAGTACGACTTCATCAGAGACTTAGTTCAGAGAGGTACCTCGAAGCTTCAATATATTCGTATCAATGAACCGATTGCAAACAACAACAAAGTTCGTATACTTTCGTGACAAGCTTGCCATTACAAAGAATACCTCTCTTGCTGAGAGGTTAGTGTTGAATTTTCCGAAGCAGCATCGAGAGCCATTCTTTGGGAGAATGGAGGCACCTGGTCAGTTACCAGGAAATTAGCCCAGTCCCGGTCTGGGGCCTCAGCTTGGGGCTGAGGGCCATTCACTGAATGGAGGCACCTGGTCAGTTACCAGGAATTTAACCTAGTCGGGGACTAGGACCTCAACCTGGGGCTGAGGGCTATTCTCTGGGAGAATGGATGCACTTGGTCAGTTACCAAGTATTTGACATTGAGTCATCTGATGCAACCTGGGGTTGAGGCACTTGGTTAGTTACCAGGTCATCACCATAAGCCCTAGACTGAGTTTGGGCAAGTGATGCACTCCTCTCCTTGATCTATGGGTTATGGAACCTTCTCCAGAGACTAGCTACCCCTGGTTTAGAGACCTAACACTTGATCATGGTGGCAACGTGGAGATCAAGATAAAGCATTTAATAATTCTCCTTATTTACTAAGATGTACTTTGAGTGGGCATGAATGAACCACGAGGACGTCGAAGAACTCTTGAGACAACTTGTTGTGGTCCCAAAAATACTTGAAGGACCATGAAACCCTAGTCTTGGTCCATGAGACCATCATATGAAGGACCAAGGGGCAAAAGACAAACACCAAAAAGACCTTTGAACCACAAAATATTAAAAGTCAAGGGTCAAAAATGAAAAAGAAAAGAAGCCCTAATGACAACTTCCTAATCATGTGGAACCAACTTAAATGTTTGATGGATTATAAATGAAGAACAAGCAAATCATTTTATTATCATCCTTCACCGATTGATTGCTCCAACAATTCATGACTGAGATCTTCATCCTCATCGCAGTTGTGGGTGACTAAGAAGTTTTCGGTGGGTAGTATCTTTCTTTTGTTCTTCACATGGCAACTCTTAATCTTGCATTGGGTCTTTTCCTTCACGTCAACAACAACAAAGTGACTGCTACAGTCATGGCTTCCTTCTTCTTGGGCTCTACACTGTATACCCTAGCTGCTAGGGCTGCTACAACACCCCTGAGCCTTGCTAGGGCTTTCTCATATACACTACAACCATGTTAGGGCTGCCTCATATCCATTCGAGCCCTGTTAGGGCTAGTGTACAGTAGCAGGGAGTCATGAGGGTTAGGAGCAGAAGGTGACAGCTGTTACGGTGGTGAGCATCAACAACAACAGAGCTACTATAGCTCACAGTGGAGGGCAGCAACAGTCCACAGGGCATCTACAGACCTTCGTTGAGGTGGCAACAGGTATAGGAAGGTACAAGCACAACAGCTGGGCAAGTACAATCAATAGATACAGTCCATAGTCCACGTGGCAACAACAACAGTAAAATCCTGTTAGGGCTTCTTCAGTTTGAATTTTTTTTTATACATTCATCTCAGAGTTCTATGAACTATTTCTTTGCTCATGTACAAACTCAGTCATCTCATTTAGAGGATGAATTACTAATGCTTTGGGGGTTTTGTTCTTCAAAGGTTTCCCTGTGAAAAATCGTGTGTTCAATTGTGTGATGCTTGTTTTAGTACTGTAATTGTCTTACTGCTGTTAATATCTCAAGTACTATCTCTATTATAGTCTACAATTTTTGAAAAATATCATACACATGTTAAAATTCAACACTTTTAAAAGATCATCCACACACTTATGCTCGACATAGGTATGCCTCCAATGCTTTTATTTCACTCAACAATGATCAATAAACTGATTACAAGAGATACAGGAGCAGAGGTTTTGTTGCCGCCTTTTACACCCCTGGGGGGGGGGGGACGTGGCAGAAATTTTCAAGCCATTCGATGTGTTCTTGGGGGCAAGTCTTGAGTCAAGGATGTCTTGTTCTTAACTCCTTTGTTTAGGCCAACTCCTAACGAAGCCAAGGGGGGTAGACCCTATTTAGCTGCTAAGGCAGTTAAGGCTTAGTGAGATGGTGATGAATGAGTTATTTAGGAGTTTGATGAAAGTAAATACTAACACAAGATATTGCAACAAGATTTAAATCACAACAACATTTAGATCAATATATGATATATCAGAGCACATAAAAAACAAATGATTATATAAAATAAAGAACTAGTGCCAAATGGAGTCCACAGATTAAAAGTGATGTTGAAAAGGAAAGTGTTGCAAGTCCTCTTGGTCAATTTTAAATTAATGTGGAGATGAGTTGATTAACTTATGGGGAAAATGAAACTCCAAATATACCCAAAGGTACGAGGAGTATGTCCAAAACCATTATCCGATGCGGCTCCCCGCAAGGAATATATGCGCTGGTTGGAGTCTTGAAGACGTGTTCAATGCTACACAAAAAAGGGTGTAACCTAATAGTGTCTTGAAGTTGCTACCTAGTTGTTCCCGCTTCCTTTGTGGATTTTGCCACCGCAACGGATTAACTCGAGGTGTTGGATTTTCGCCTGGGAGGTTAATTGAAAAATGAGACCTAATTAAAGCTAGTCACCCATGTTGCTTTTGATGTAGCCAACTGTTTAGTCAAACTGCAGCAGTGCAGAGCATACACAACGGAGTTTGAAAGATTTTAAGGATTTGAAGAATAGTTTTGTTGTTAACAGAAGAAAAAGTGACCTCCAAGAATCTCTTTTGGTTTAAGTGAACCGCAATCGGGAAAGCAAGGAGGGGTGAATTGTATTAATGTTTTTGTGGTGAAATTAGAATTAAAGTACAAGATAGAATAAATAAAAAAAGGGCTTATCTAATTAATCTACCACGAATCTCTTTCCCCTTTCGGGTCAGTCGAGAAATCGTGGGGTAAGTAATAGTATTACTTTGAAATATGGAATGATAAAATTTTTTAGTATTAAACAAAGTATACTATCCTGCCAATAAATAAAACAAACTAAACTAAAACAAAAATGAGAAAAAAAAGTGCAAAAATGGGAAAACGACATGGATCCCCCCTGGGGGGATGGGGAGTGGGGAGTGGGCTCGGAAGAGCCTACTCGAGCTCTTTTTTATTACTCGGTTACAATGCTTAGAAGAATTGCTCTTTGGTCCTTGTTATCTGGGATCCAAAGGATTACTATAAAGAGAGAAAAGAAACCCGGCTATAGGGAGAACTTGTAGGAAGCTCCGGATGACCAAAAATTGTGTTTTTGGGCAGAGTTTCCTTCTCATTTTTTATGGACCTGCTAAAAGCCAGCAAGCAATATTAGTTTAAAAATGCCCAAAAACACTTTAGAAGTGTCATTGGAAAATGCAAAAAAAATTCTAAGTTAAAACTATGTAAAAATGCAAAAATTTAACCAAGAAAAGCAAGCTTTCCTTGGGGTCTTTGCTTGCTTTTGGGTAGCCAATACAAATCCACTTCAATGCTAGATTTATCTTTTTAAACTTTGAAGGAAAGATTATGCATTTCAACAAGCCTTTAGAACTACTTTCAATAACTTGTAAAAAATGAAACTTTCCTAAACTAGATCTAAAATGCTTATGGAAACTTAAAAAAAAATAGATCTAGTTTTTTGAATGCTTATGTATGAGGTCTAATGAAATTTTTTGCAAATAGTAAACTAGAAGTTCTTGCATAAACAAAGTAACCAAGAGAAAGTTGAATTTTTTAAGAAAGGAGGAAGAGGAGTGAAGGTTGGTTTGTTGTTGGAATGAAGCAAGTTGAAAGAAGGCCCTTTTGTGGAGCACCGAGGGACAGTGTCTTGAGCTTATTGAATGAGGAATGGCGTCAATCTTGATCCACACCTCATCCGATTTGGAACCTGCAGCTAGATCACAAAAACTTGCACAAAACCGTGAGATCTAGATATATCTGTATGAAAGAAAAAACATGCAAAAATAATCTTATTTGAGCAAATTCTTTGATTCTTGAGCATTCACAATATGAATAAACAAAGCAAGTAATCTTACTTGCCAATCTAATCTCTTACTGATTCAACCAAATCTCTTGAAGCTAGATTACAGAAAAGCACAAAATTGGAAAAAATTGCAGTTACCACATTTGCAGCATGACGCTGGGAATCCACACAATACAAGCACTACACGGTATAGCCTCCAAAGTTTTTTTATTCAGCAAATGAATGAAAAATAATAGTATTACAATAGCCACCAGCTCTTCATCCAACTCTAACTAGTTTGGAATGAGAGGGTTGTGCTTTATTTATAGCCGGAGAGGCCCAGAGGGGGTGCATCCATGACTAAGAGAGAGAGTGGGGTTGAGGTAGAGAGTTGAACTGAGATGATCTGAGCTTGAACTGAGTTGAAGAGGAGTAGAATTGAAGAGTTGATTGCCACCTTTCTCACCAAACCACACCACCCCCCTCATCCTCTGCCACATCACCAACACGTGTGGGAGAAGAGAGAGAGACGTATGCTTGACTAGTTGTTTGCCTGACACCTCTCAAACCAACCTCAATCAATAACTTAAGTCATGGAGATGACTCGCCTACCCAATCTGAAGCTGATGAGATAGATTTCAATCAAATTGGAGCATTTTCCACTGATTTAGGAAAATGAAAATATTCTCCATTTATTAATTATGTCTATTTTTTAATTAATAATTTTGATTTTTTGGAGGTTTTTTACTTAAATGATAAATTTATCACTTAAAACTTAGGAAAAGTGGGTTTCTGGGTTAAACGGGTGCTCTGAGTTAGAAAACTAGCACCCCCATGGCAAAATCCGATCCCTAACCACACTTTTATTACATTTCCAATTTTTCCTATAGATTATTAAAAATAGCCTAAGTTTACGAAAAAAATCACTGCTACCAAAACTTAAAAAAAAACCTAGGGGGACCTAGCACATGTCCATATGACTCAATACTAATGCCTAGCATGTTTTTATACCTTGACACATAGACTCTAATAACCTCCTTAGGCTTACATACGTAGATGACCACCCCAACTTTGGACGTATGAGTGAAAAATTAAGAAATGATTAGTTGTTTATCCAACAACAAATAATCTCCAAGGGAAAAAACACTCTGGGCTAGTCAGATTGATATAGAAGTTTAGAAGACCGAGCCTTTTACATACTCCACCATGTTAGAACATTTTATTACAACTCCCCTAAGGGGGGGGTATGAACATGTGGTACAAGAAAATTTTTAATTTTTTTCCAGAAAAAGGCTAGTTGACTTCTCAACTATGAAGAATGAACAACGGTGATTGTTCACACCTTGCCGGCTCACTTGAAAAATCCACCAAGTACAACCTAGGTGGTAACAGGTTCCACACACTTTTGATGAATAATGAAGTGAACTTGCTCTCTTAAATAGAGAAAACCCAGCAAGAGAGGGGGGCGCACTCGCTCAATAATGCGCTTGGGTTTGAGTGAGATGGCAATGAGTTGGATTGAGGTTGGAACAGGCAACAAGTAATGGCAACATCTCTTTTGTGATAAGGAAACAACACCCACTTCATACTTTTTCCAATCATGAAAGCTTTTCCATCCATGCCTGCACCCCCACTTGGAGAGATGCGCCCCTCTTGGAGAGGAAACTTTCGAAACTTGAAAACTCTTCGAAACAAGAAGTTTTGACTTTCCAGGATTGCCTGGGTACTTGCCACTTTACTTTGCCAAGTCACAGAAACTGATTCGACAAGTTCCTTTTATTTTTTTAATTGTTGAATTTTTAACTTAACTCATTTTTTTTGTCTTGTTTGGGTTTTTCGAGTAACATTTAATTTTGGAGATAAATAATTACTCGAAAACTTAGGAAAGCGTGTATAGGGGTTAAGTGGGTGCTCCGGGTTAGAAAATGAGCACCCCCATGGAAAACACGGCTTCCTAGCCTTTTTGAACTTTTACATTTAACTTGTTAAAAATAAGCCTACAAAAATGAGAAAAATAAATTTTTTTTTTCGGAAATTAAAAAAAACTTGTGGGGTACTTAGTACATGTTCATAATGACTCAAAATTATGATTAGCATGGTAATATACATGGACACTTAGGTTTTAATGACCTCCCAAGGCCTAACCACCAAGACAATTATTCCAGCTTCGGGGGCTTGAGTGAAAAACTCAAAAATTATTTATTGTTGCGCCGAGAGGCGCTCTACAGCCCAGTATGGGGGAGATCTTGTCACGTGATGTCACGTGATGTAACGTTACTAACATGTCGGCAAAAAAAATAGTG